>CAIGQW010002378.1:863550-899947 GCA_903798125.1 Danio choprae
ATGTATTTTTTGTATAAATATATGTATTTACCTATTTTTATTGAATTTTTATTATATATTTTTATGTGTAATTGTAGTTTCATTTTGTTCATGGGGGAAGGGTTGGGAATAATATTACTTACATTTACATTTTTCTCTTAAACTATCCTGCTATTTCTGTAAAAGTTTAATAAACAGAAAGAAAAAACAGTTTGCTTGTTTCCTTCCACATTTTACAGTGTTCCACAAGATATGCTGTGGTTTCTGTGCTCTGATTTATCCTGCAGTTACTGACCATGATTTTTTTTTTGTGGTGGTGGTGGTGATGAGAAACATTAGAAACATCCTGGATATGTAATGAAGTCTGTACCAGAGGTTGTTATGCATGAGCTTCAGACAATTAACAAAGACAAACAAAATGTTGCTGGGTGTGAAAGTGCAGATGGGACGTGCTTACCCACTCGCATCCTGAAGTCATTAAAGGAATGTTTGTTGATGACGTCAAGCTTCCCCACCAAAGCAAAGGCAAACTCCACCATGGTCCCAATGTGCATGTACTGCCGGTCGTGGTACTTCAGAATAAGAAGAGGAAACTATCATTGTGCTGAATTTCAGTATTGGTTACACTCCGAGACTCTCAAACGTTTCAAGCGTAGATCAAGGGAAACAGTTTGCAATCAGTCCAGTGCAATGTTTACCAAAATAATATGTTAGGGACAAACTCGAGAGCTCTAATTTGTACCTGAGCGTACTCTAGTCCAGGGGTCACGTTCAGCCCTGTAGCAGCCATGTATGTGCTGCCAATGGTTTTGATCTTCTCCACGCCGCTGAATTTGGGCTTTGACAGCAGCTGTTGAGAACAAAATCATTTGGGAGTCAAAGATTTTAAAGGGAAGAACAAGACATTTGAATCATGACACATTTTTTGTAGTTAAAAAGGGATAGTTTATCCCTAAAAATGACTCACAGATGGTTTCAAGCCTATATGTATATATTTTCTTTTGAATAGAAAATGGGGGAGGGGGGGTATCCCTTTAAGCATGTTCATAAATAGGGTGATGATGTGTTTAAAGGTCATCAGCTTCTTCAATCCTCAAAAGTATCTAATATTTACACTTTAATAACTTATATATTAGGGCTAGACAGAATATGCAGACATTTTTTGCTATTTTGTAAAAAATCTGTGGATTTATACGAAATGATTTTGGGAGTTTCAAAACTAAAAGCTTATTATATGAAATTAAAAATAATTTAAAAACTTTTATTTAATATTTGCAAATCCAATTAGATCCACTTATTTGGTAAACAAAACATCTCTCATATAATATATCTACTAAAAGACAGAAACTACGACTTTACAAACTGCATTGTAAATAAATCATATGAACATTTTCATATTCGTCAATAATATTACTGAAATTAATTTAAAAACTGAATAAATATCAATTTACACACATTTAAGTAAATAATTAGACTCAATGATGGGCTAAAAATCTGCGGATTTCTGTGCGCGCATTTTCCGTGTGGGCCTACTTATGATGTATTAATCTATTCTTTGAATTTTGTCATCTTTGCAAGAAATTACACAAAACTAAATGTTTATTCGAGGTGTTTCCAATACAGCGTCTATAGCCTCAACCATAAATTTGACATTGTTCTCTCTTCTGGCTGCCGTTGTCAGTCTCAAACATTTTTCTTTCTTTTTCTAAAAGGTTTTCCTTTGTTATTTGAGCAAACTGGAATGCAAAAACCTTATTTGTAATGTGAATGTATTCCAATCCGTATCAGCACACCTCAAACACCCAATCAATGTCTTTTGACAGACTAAAATCTACCAGGTAAGTGTGTTGGAGCTGGTTGTTTGTGTATTTGGTTGTGACGGACTATCAATGGTGTAAAGTAATGAATTGCAAACGTTCAAATTACTGTAACTGAGTAGTTTTTCTCAAGAATTGTACTTAAAGTAGTATGCTTTTTTTGTTGACTTTTACTTAAGTACGTTTATTGCTGTATTAGTACTTTTTACTGTGCTAATATCCTTCAAACTGTAGACAAACTTATTTTTTTCTTGTCTATGGTTATTGGCTAAGTAAGATAATCAGCCTTGTGGTTCACATCCAATCAAATCAACCAAAAATGCAGCAAACATGTACTGTGCGGAAGCATTTAAAGTGTTCTTCAAGTCGCAAAATCATTACACGCAATGTGAGACTGTTTAGAATGCAAGTCACTGATGACAAGTTACTATATGATGACTTAAACCTCAAATGGCCTTAAACGACTAAACTAAATGCACTACAGAATGTTACGTTTTCAAACACATGTACAAACTGCATGTATTCTATCAGTGCTGCATGAGACAACTGCTGGACACTTGTAGTAGTCAGGGTTCAAAGTGCATAACGTAATTGTTTACATATCATCAAAGCTAGATTTTCGCCCCTAAGGTTACACAGATTTCACTGCACATGTAAACACATGTAAGTGTATTAACCCATTTTCTTTATTGGAGTAAACAGCTTAGGCGTAAACAGCTCACCCCTTTACCCCTTATTCTAAATTCATCAAGCATGTAAATCCATTAACCTGCTTTATGATGGTTTATTGAAGTGTGGATGTGTGAAATGTAATAGCTATGTGTCCTTTCTGTGGATTTAAGTGCACCCAGACAGAACAGATTTTTGCAGGGAGAGAGGAGATGCAAACTCAGAGGCTTTCTTCACCCAAAGAATTATAAGAATGCATTGCCATCTCGTGCAGCAGAAGCACTGCAATCAAAATGCTGCATTTTAAGAGGATAATTTATGAGCCTCAAGTTTCCTGCTGACACTAAAGCTGTCAATGCTGCTAAAAACTTAAATTCGATTTTCTTTCTTAAAAAATAAGCAAAATTCAAAGGCTATAAGGCAATACTTATAAGGGATAGTTCACCCATAAATGAAAATTACCTCATAAATTGACTGTTTTTTTAACATTTACGAGCTTCTATCTTTTGTTGAACACAAAGGAAGAATGTTTTCAAGAATGCTGGTTGCTGGCAACCATTGAGGTCCATATTGGGGAAAAAAATCAGTGGAAGTCAATGGGTGCCAGCAACCAGCATTTTTCAAAACATTCTACTTTGTGTTCAACAGAAGAAAGTAAATCAAATAGGTTTTGAACAAGTGAGAGGTGAGCAAATGATGGCAGAATTTTTTTATTTCAGTTAACTATCTCTTTGATGTTACAGGAAAAAGAACTGTATTGTTTGCTATGCCCACAAGAGGGTGCAAGAGAGGACTAAGAAAAATAGAAACCAGATCAATCATCGCAACTTTTATCAAAAATGAAACACCACTGTGCCACAGATGCGACAGTGATGCACCACTAAATAGAAAGACACCTCTCGGTACGCCAAAAACTTCAATGCACAATTTCTGCATTCAAATATGCCTTTTTAAAATAAATTCGATGAATATTTGAAATTAGATTTTTTTAACAGCCCTAGCTGACACGTTGCAGTAATCTTCTTTGATAAAAAAAAAAAAGATTTATAAAACATGTCAACCATCATAACAATAACACAATCAGAATTAGATTAGAATTTTTTTTTCATATTGTGTGGTCACAACCAGTTGGCGGTTCATTCTGCTGTGGCAACCCCTGATAAATTAGGGACTAAGCCAAAGAAAAATGAATGAATTAATGAATGTAACAACCCAGAAATAAACTGAATTAAAGTCTTATAGACATTGTTTACTAACCATTTGTCTTTAAAAGACCTATTAGGCGTCTAGAGTTTTATGAATGAAATGCATACAAGTTCACAGCATTTAAAATGAATCAAAAACATCCAAATACAACTGCAGTCATATTGGCTCAATTCTGTGGTCATTATTTGATCTTTTATTAAAACCAATGCCCTTAGTTAATGTTAATATGTCAAGCTTATAATCTAATACTTTTTTTGTGCTATTAAAGCATTACATAATTGCTCTTATCTCAAAAGCCAGACTTTTGACTAGTCTGATCCACTTTTCAGCTTATTCTAGCCAAGAACCACCCACTGGAACTGGAAGAGACCACCTAAGCATGTAAAGCAGCCACTGTTCATTTTGTTTTTATTTGGCATTTTTTAGTTTGGGATTTAGTCGAAGCTGATGATACCAACGATTTTCTGAAGCAGAATCAGTGCAGTATGCAGCAAGCGTATTTTTTTAACACTGTAATGTTATTTTTAGATCATTTCTGGAAGATGCTGTTCAAAACTATCCAAAGTAAAGTAGGCGTGCATTACATAAGACCAATTGTTTATTTGGCAGTTTACCAGTAATGTTTATAAAGCAGGGCTTAGGAAAGATAGTTATCAAAGGTGGCATTTATATCTTCACACATTCATAAAGCAACAGTTCACCCAAAAATGTAAATGTACTCACCATTTACTCACTCTCATTCTCACACCCTTCTTCTGTTTAACACAAAAGATATTTTGAAGAATGTTAGTAGCTAAACAGCTGACAGTGCTTATATTGACTTTCACAATATGTTCTCAGGGGCGACACGGTGGCTCAGTGGTTAACACTGTCGCCTCACTGCAAGAAGGTCGCTGGTTTAAGTTATAATTTCTATGCGGAGTTTGCATGTTCTCCCTGTGTTGGCTTGGGTTTCCTCCGGGTCCACTGGTTTCCCCCACAGTCCAAAGACATGCGCTATAGGTGAATAGAATAAACTAAATTGGCCGTAGTCTATGTGTGTGAATGAGTGTGTATGGATGTTTCCCAGTGCTGGGTTGCGGCTGGAAGGGCATCCGCTGTGTAAAACATATGCTGAATAAGTTGGCGGTTCATTCTGCTGTGGTGACCCCTGATGAATAAAGAGACTAAGCCGAAGGTAAATGAATGAATATGTTCTCCTCCTATGGAAAGCAATGGATGACATCAACTGTCTGCTTTCCAACATTCTTCGAAATATCTTCTTTTGTGCTCAGGGGAAAAAAACTTTGGAATGAGTGGTGGTTAGGTAAACATAGTTTCGCATTTCAGGGTGAACTATCCCTTTAAATGTAGTTCGTATAAAAACCAAACTCATAATATTGATGTGTCTGTGATCGTACCTCGTCAAAATCTGCTATAATCTCATTGAGGAGCCTGAGACACTCCAATCCCTCTTTATTAACGTCAGATTCCGTGTAAAATTCCTTAAAGTCTGGGATGGATGCAAACATCACACACACCGTATCGTATGACTGATGGTACAAGTCCTGTGAAAAAAGTGGGGAAAAAACAGCACACAAAAATGCATTTCAAATAAGGCTGGAAGTTTTTCATTACTTTTACATTTTAATTTCTTTTTTTGCAAGGATCAAAATTTGGACAACCTACAATTACCTAAATCCAAACAGGAGTAAAAGAGAAGTTATGTATGAGTTTCATATATTCTAAAACACAATAAATTTGTTTTAATATGAAATAAGAGTCATTATAATATGCTGATTTGCTGTTCAAGAAAGTGTATTATTATTATTATTATTATTATTATTATTATTATTATTATTATTATTATTATTATTATTATTATTATCATCATCAATATTTATAAACACTTAGATATTTTTTTCAGGATTGTATGATTTTAAATAGTACAAATATTTTAAAATATTGTTGTTTTTGCTGTACTTTGGATCAAATAATTGCAGGCTAGGTGAGCAGAATAGACTATTGTTCTGAAAACCTAGTGTGGTAGTGTGTATATATGTGTTCTTAGACATTTGAACAGCCCTTACCTCATTCTTCCAATTCCGGCCCAAGAAATGTTCGGCCACATGGGCAGGTAGAACGTTCTCCAAAAGCACCCGATTCAGGTTCTCCATGGTCTCGATCTCCTCACACTCCTTTTTAAACTTGTTCCTCCAGAGAAAGTCTAACCTACAGTAATATTCATTCTGTTACAAGAGGACACAGAGGTAAAGAGATGGTACACATCTGATCATTTGATGTGGCTTTCAAGATGACAAAGAAAGCAGAATCAAATGCACACATGGACAGCTCATCTTATTTATTTATGAGTTTTTCTTGCATAAAGAAGCCGCTATCATGAAAAATTGCACCAATTTTCTCTGAGTTGCAGCTTTGTGTTCCAGCAGGCATTCATCATGGAAAAAAAAAAGATTTCTCGAATCAGTGTAAATGGCACCTTGAAGGGCATTAAGTATGCGCTGATAGTCATTCTTTGCTTATTTTTTGTCTAGTTCATTTCTGTGGAGAAAAATCAGTCCTCAGCTTACCTATCGCCCGATCAACCCCAACTGCATTACTTATAAATGAATCCGCCTAACTGCACATTTCAAATACAGAGTTCATCAGACAGACCTATTATCTAGGGACAAACAGCCTCTCGTAACAGAATTAAAAGCGCACACTGAAAAGTCTGACCAATGGACGACCTGCAGAGATAGCGAAAAGGTTTCAAAGCAGACTCAATAGCATAACATTCTTTCTATATCGTCCTGTCAAAAAGAGCTATTTATTAAATGCTTTTAACAGGGAAAGCTTTATGGTAATGTACAGTCAGAAGCTGATGAGTGCTGATAAAAACCAAAGCAACAAAATGAAAATAAATGAATGCTGTGGCAGAATTTAAAGGGATAGTTCATGCAAAACATTAATTTGTTGTTGATTTAATCATAAAATCAGCTTCTCTTTCTAAATGAATAATTATCTCATATAAAAATACGTTATGTAAGCTGGTGAAATGAAAAGTTTATACTGAAACACTGTAATTCATGTGAGTGATTTTTTTTCTCTCCAAATACCTTCAAGGTCTCCAAATGAAAGTGAGTCTTATGCTATTTTATTATATGTGGATCTCATTACAAATGATTCTTTGAGTTCTTTAGATAACATTCTCAAGATCAAAATGCAAGCAAATCTTTTAGTGTCGTTTAAACTAAAAGACTCACCTGCCTCGCCAGCACAAGCAAAGTGACGAAGAAGATGAACAATGAGATGGAGCCCATGGTTTTCAGATCTTTCAGAACACCCGGCCTGAGGGAGAAGACAAGAAAAATACAGTTAAAAAGTCAAGAGGACACAAAAGAGGTAATAATATTGTGCGTAGAGTAGATTATGGAAGACACAGACTTTTTAGTAAAGCTGTTGGTCCTAATCTTATTCAGATTTATATGTTATTATCAACACAGGGGCATTTCTGTGTGGAGTTTGCATGTTCTCCCCGTGTTGGCGTGGATTTCCTCCGGGTGCTCCGGTTTCCCCCACAAGTCCAAAGACATGCGGTATAGGTGAATTGGGTAAGCTAAATTGTCCGAAGTGTATAAGTGTGAATGGGTGTGTATGGATGTTTCCCAGAGATGGGTTGCAGCTGGAAGGGCATCCGCTGCGTAAAACATATGCTGGATAAGTTGGCGGTTCATTCTGCTGTGGCGACCCCAGATTAATAAAGGGACTAAGCCGAAATGAAAATGAATGAATGAATATCAACACAGGCTCATTGGAGATACGTGCCCAGGGCTCCATAATTGGGAATCTGCAAATATGTGCCCTGGCATACGTCTGGCTGCATTTGTTGTGTAAAATGAACCTTTTGGAGTGGTATGATGCAAGTGCTCCTTTTCAAACTAACGTTGACCGCTTATGTCTGTATGGATGGATTTTCTGGCAAGATCAGTTTGTTCGGTAGCTCACCTTGTAGTGTCGGACTTGGGAAAGATTTCTCATGGACACGTGTGAGAAGGACGTGTAAATGGAATGTACGATGAGCAAATGTAGCCCAGCAATGTGTTTGAGATTGGCAGAAAAGTACACAGCGGCCTCTGGTGGATTCACGAGAAAAGACACTTATGAGAAAACATGGCCCAGTAACGTATTTGAGATTGTCAAAAATGTACACAGCAGCCTCTAGTGGATTTGTGAAAACAAATACTTCAAGCAAAAAATAGCCAATATATCAAAAAATGTATCTCTAATGAGCCTGGGTTGGTAATTAAATATATTTAATTGGCATTTATTTTTTATTAACTGGAACTCCACAGCTGAAGTTCCTTATTACAAGTTCCTTATTACTAAGTTCCTTGTTATGACTCTCTAAATTTACTTGATTGTAATGGGTCGATCAGGTCATTCCAAGGTATGTTATTCCACAATAACATCGGATTAAACTAATGACACAAGCACAAATCATCTTGACCATTACTGAATATATTTATGTATATACAATGCATAAACTGTGCCTTTCTACAACTTTATCCTGAAGGTCATTTGAAAGCAGGGTGTAATGTGAGTAAAGGTATAGATTTTCACAGGGTATAATGATTTTCTATAGGCACTGTATATGCTTATTATCCATCACTCCACTGTTCTTGACTGTTTGGCGCCACCTTGCGACTGAATAATAGTAATAAGTAGGTTAGTGCAGGCTGTTTAAGACATTTTTCCTTCAGCAAGCTGTACATTTAATAAGGTGCTAGCAATTACAGCTGAGATCAAAGTTTTGTGTCTAATTCTTTAGTAGTGTGGAAAGTATCCACATAATAAGCAGGATAAAAGTACAACCAGCTGGTTATTTTCACCAAATAAAGCCATTCAGTCTTATACAACAACCCCCACCCTCCAGCTAAGCTTTATTCTGTGAGAACTACCGGCTGAATTATCCCTTACATACATCTTCACTGAATGTTTTCAGTTTTTTCACAGCTTACTACAGTCAAAAATAAACCAGGCTTTAAATGAGGTACGTGAGAAACTAATCCTACACACAGGAGCTGCTTGAGGACAAGGATCTGACAGTGTCTTTAGGTGTGGTAAATGTAGTATAAGCAGAACAATTGACTCCGGTTTGTTGGTTTACTACAGGTGTGCATTTTTCTTTTTTTTCATTCAATGACATTCCTATTTTGCTAAGGGTGCAAAAATTAGTAAATGCTTTAAGACCCTAATTATTCATTCATTCATTTCGGCTTAGTCCCTTTATTAAACTGGGGTCGCCACAGCGGAATGAACCGCCAACTTATCCAGCATATGTTTTACGCAGCAGATGCCCTTCCAGCTGCAACCCATCTCTTGGAAACATCCATACACACTCATTCACACTCATACACTACGGACAATTTAGCTTACCCAATTCACCTATACCGCATGTCTTTGGACTTGTGGGGGAAACCGGAGCACCCGGAGGAAACCCACGCCAACACGGGGAGAACATGCAAACTCCACACAGAAACGCCAACTGACCGAGCCGAGGCTCGAACCAGCGACCTTCTTGCTGTGAGGCGAACGTGCTATCCACTGCGCCACCGTGAGGCCCAGACCCTAATTAGTTCACAATAAAAAAATAAAATAGCAAGAAATATATAACCATTTAAAAAAGGAAAAGAAAAAACATTTTGCTGTTGGGCCATTTAATCAAAGGTGGCCCTGTAGGTGTCAAAAATTATCTATGAAGTTATACGAGTATGAAACGACTTGTGTAAAATATACTCTCTCTCTTTCTCTCTCTATATATGCTCACTTTTTTATGAATGTGAACATTTATAAATATTATGCTTATTATGAATTTTGTTTTGTTTGAAAACTTGTCAAGTAATATTTTGTTATTTTGATAAAAAGATGCAAGTCGGGTTGGGTTCCGAAACCCGTCGTCATTATGGCACCGGTACCTATGTAACCGGTATGGACCGGACCGAATCAGCATATAAATTTCAGTGTCTAATTTCGGTGCCACTGGTGCTGCGACAAGGACGTAAGAAGCATCAAGGGGAGGATCAAAGGCACACATAGATACGCGTTGTGTCACACCATCTTTAAACATTTAATTCTAAACAACTTTGAGGGATACGGACACCGTCGGCGATGGCATTTGTTCTTGTTGCTTTTAGAGAACACGCACGTAGGCAATGCGCGCAGTACAGCGCATCCGCTCCCTCATCCAATACCTCAGTTTGTCACAGGGCATGAACAATGTGTTCATGAATGAAAATAAAACTACTGAACTAAAGTCAAAAATTTTAAAATGAAACACCTGAAATTACATGAAACTCCGGAGGAAACGCGGACAGCATGGTGACGCAATGACGTTAATCAATCTATGTGCTATAACATGTAAAACGGGATCATGAAAGAAACATTCAAAAAGCAACTCAGGTAAACACCTTAATCATATTATTCTCTTATTCAGATTAAGGCAAATAATTAGATTACTGATGTTCATGTAAACGTAGTTACAAGCCGTAACCACTGTTCTTTAAAGAGAGATCAGTGGCCCCAACCCTAGCAAAAATGTGTTCCCTGATTTTGATGACAGCCTTTCCATAGGTTAGTAGTAAGCTAATGTAATGTTATGCATAGTCCAAATCTTACATTTATGCTAACAAACAAATGATCAAAAGAAATATAATAAATATAATAAACTTTAATGATATTGTTCAATTAAAATGGATATTTTTTTGTCAAATAAAAGATTTTTCTAAAGTCATCCACCATAATTTTGTGGCTCAAAAGTATCGGTTCAGGCACCGTTTTGGTACGGTATCATTTTAAAAGTATTGATTTAGCACCGGTATCGAAATAACCCCAAACGATACCCAACCCTTCGTAAGTTGCATAAATTTGGGCTTTTGTGAGCAAAACAAATAAAAGGAATGTAATTAAAATCCATTCATTCCAATGGAGCTGTCACTGGGGATTCTCCGATTGTTGTATGTTAAATAAAAAAATAATCAATATTGGAAAAGATTTAACTAAATATTCTGTGTGGTTTATTTGTAATTTGCTGAAAAATATTATATTATGAATGCTTTATAAAACATGTTTCAGTATACAGAGTTTGAACGCATTAGAGTTGTTTGGAAAAAGATAGCCATAAACAAAACAAACAAATACAAAGAAAGAATGACAAACATAAGGAAATACAATTGATTATTATTTTTTTAATATAAAGTTTCTTTCCTTCCCCATCATCCGAAAAGTCTAATCCACACAAAGCCTGCAATTTCAGCAGCAGCTCCTGTCACTCACACTCCCTGGAGACATTAAGAGACAATTCCACAATTCCCCAAAATATCTATATGGCACAATTCTTGATGCTATCACTCACTGTGTGTGTGCAGCGTCTCCAAAAAATATCTGAACACTTAATCCACCACCACCACCACACAAAACAGTCTGAATGTAACTTCAGCTGATGATAAAATATTAAACCAAGTGACATTTCAGATTTTTTGTGATGATTATTTGGGGAGAGTGTAAATAGGTACCGGTCTGGTTGCTGGGTTTTGTAGAGAGCCATGCTGTAATCGTCCAGGATGGAGGCATGGGTCTGGAGAATGATGATATTGTAAGCCACTACAGCGGCAAGCATAATTATCATCTTCAGCTCGTAGTTTATCCTCAGGAACACGGAGCACGAGATCAGCCCCAGAATGCAGCTGTAGATGAAATACTGTCAGAAAGACACAAGCCAGTCAGTTCATTGAAAACACTAAGAATTACATACAAAACCAATTGGTTTGAACTATTCTACTAAGGTATTAATACTTTTGTCACCCCCATCTATGGATAGTAATTTGAAAAAAATGTACTGCTTGTAAATATATATTATTTTACTTGCCATGAATATATAAAATACACACAGTTTAGGTCAAAATTATTAGGCCTCCTGTGATTTTTTGTTTTCTTTTTTGAATATTTCCCAAATTATGTTTAACAGAGCAAGGAATTTTTCACAGTATTACCTATAATATTTATTTGTTTTAGTTCCGCTAGAATTAAAGCAGTTTTTAATTTTATGGTCAATATTATTAGCCCCCTTAAGCAATAATTTTTTAGATTGTCAGAACAAACTACTGTTATACAATGACCTGCCTAATTACCATAACTTGCCTAATTCACTTAGTTAAGCCTTTAAATGTCACTTTAAGCTGAATACTAGTATCTTGAAAAATATCTACTAAAATAATAATATGTACTGTCATCATGGCAAAGATAAAAGAAATCAGTTATTAAAAATTAGTTGTTAAACTATTATGTTTAGAAATGTGTTGAAAAAAAACTTATTTTCGTTAAACATAAATTGGGGACTAAAATTGACTTCAACTGCACATTTCAAGTTCATGGCCAACTCACCAACACTGATTTTTTATTAAAATTACATTTTTTGATACATTTGAAGTGTTAACTTTAGGCTCTGATGCTCTGATTCTATTCATAAATAGCATCTGATATTCCTTTGAAATATGACAAAACAGATGTTCCATGTAATGTAATATTCTGCGAAAATGCTTGAGGACATGTTTGTGTGGTATCTTGATGTCTGCAGAGATCTAATTTCACATAAGCACTATGCAGTGCTAGAGAAAACTATTTTTCCAGCTGTGAAATATAATTACAGAGTGGCCATACATAATCATGCACAGTATAAAGTGACTTATTATATAATAATGCGAGTGAAACAAATTGGTTTATCTCATGATGCTCATGATTCATCTCACGTTCATTCTTTGAAGATACAGACAGCTTTTATTTATTTTGAAGCCCTTGTCTTAACAAAGAATTTACTGTTTGTTTTCAAGGTCTGTAAATCAATGGTTATTCGGGTTAAACTTTTATTTTTCTGAGAAACAAAATACCAAGATTTGTGGGGGGAAAATAGGCATGAGATAAAGTTTGTTGCAACTTACTGGCAAGTAGAACTTGTTGTTTGAGGAGTTTGTGGTCTGACCATATGGCCCATCCATACTGCTGTTAGAAATATTAAGTGAAGTTGATGCTACCATCCTGTCTTCGCCTAAAAAAAACTTAAAACCAGACAGATGGAGAAAAAAATAAGAATATCACAGCAGAAAGACACCATCACTCTTAGCTGTACACATCTGTTGCATTTTGTAACAAATATGCTTCAACACAAGTTTATAAGGATTTATAACACTTTTTTTAAAGTGCAAAATTAAGCGAAAATCAATGGGCTGCAAGCAGATGGGAAAAGCAGAAAAGATGACCTGTTGCCAATTTTGGCAGAACAGAAGCTTTGTGAATATAGTTTCTGTCCAGTTGGTGAAGGATTTAATTGAAAAAGATACTCAGATGTTTGAAGCATGATGATTTGTAGTGTATGGGACTTGTAACTACTTTAATTGCATTTTATTTATTATAGAGCCACATTGGAAATGTTAAACACAGTTAAATGAATGAATGTTACTGCTAGACACCAAGTAATCAGTCACATTGCTTGTGTGTTCCTCTTGCACATGAACAACCAGTCATTTCATTTCAGGGATAACATCATTTGATCCATACTGGATCAGAGCCCTGGTACAGCGATGCTAGCCACAATGATGAAATCATACACACAGATGCCACTAATTCTTCTCTGCTTGTGCTGTGAATCACCACAGAATCCATAAAAGCCCTCCAACTGGGCCAAAACTGCTGACTGATTTATCAACCAACTGTCTAAATGGTTGTGTCATGTAATATATTTGTAAATACTAAAGATATTTCATAATAATAGGGTAAATGGTGCCTATGTCACATATGTACTCAAGGGATTCCTCAGGGTTCAGTTCTTGGTCCCTTTCAGTTTTTCAAATACACAAAAGCTTCACATGGTTAGAGGCTAAGTGTACTAACACATGGGTTGATATATAATACAATATTAAAATAAACAATGCTTATGTCACATTAATTACTTCAGGGATTCCTCAGGGTTCAGTCCTCGGTCCCATTCTTTTATCTGTATACACAATGCTTAGCATGAAAATAGTGTAAGTATATTATGGCACAGAATGATTTTTTAACAGTATGTCTATTTCACATCAATAAACATTTGGGTGCTTGGTCCCCGTCTTTTAAACACACAAAACTGCAGCCTATACATCAGAGCTTTGATTGAACAGTGATATTTTTGTAGTATTATTAAAAGACAAATCCTCTGCCATGCTGATTATATTTGAAAGACTAGGCAAGAGCAAAATTACCATAATCATAATAGTTTCCTGAATTTATGAGCCACAAGGCCAGCAGGCTGTTCATAATACTGACTTAACCATAACTAAAATCAGCAGGGAATATTAACTGAACATACTCGTAATGAGTAATAATGAATTATAGGTGATGTAGTAAATGTCATTTCTATAAAATAAATGTCAAGCATTTTAAAAGCATTCCAATCTAACTGATAGACCAGGTATTAGACAGTAGTGGTGCTCACCATGTTGAATACAGCCATGACTAGGATAAGTGCAGTTGTTGCCATGGTGAGCGCGAGTCGTATCCAGGGTTTGTTGGTGATGACTTTAGAGGAGCTGGGGAGCCTGGGTATTGTGCAGGAAGCAGCTTTGCCCCATTGCTACGGCAACAAGAGAAAAGTGAAAATAAAACAAGACTTAACTCCCACCAACGTCATTAGCATATCCGCCTCTATTTCAAACGCTCAAGGTTATGATTATGCCCCACAAGTCAGAGACACATTAATAAACATAACTTCACAGTGAGTGAATATATAACAATAAAAATGGCATCTATATCAGCTTTGAGTTGAAGCCAACATTAAATGTCATTCTCTATTCATTTTACTTCCATTATTTTCATAAAAATGCAACTGACTGAAATTAGGACTACATCTCTCAACACAGTCGATATGGATCTTATCCCCCACAGAGACAGACTCCCCTTGGACCCAAGAGCAATTTTACTAGCTGTCTGAGACAACTTTTCCCATCCTTTGCCTATTCAAAATAGTTTTTGGTTAGTAAGTTTATAGCCAGAGGTGGACAATATTTTGATCAAATGTCTTTAAAATATGCATTGAATTAATGAATTGAAATGGATATATTATGGACATACAAATAGCCAGATCTTATTTGGTATTAAATTCTTTAAGAGACTATTTTGTATTTTAAAATATTGAATCAAAAATGTCATTTTATTTTCATACAAGAACTTAAACCAAATATTTAGTAGCATTGGGCAGGTTCCAAATAAATCATGTGACAACACTGGAAAAACAGACAAACAAATCAAACAAACAAACAAACAAACAAACGACACACAACCAAGGAAATAAACTGCTCTTTGAGCTCAAACTGCCTTAAGATGAAGTAGAAATTGCTCATTGAATGTTATTATTAGTGTTATGAATAATTTTTTGATGTATTTGTGCCATCATTTATAGCTTAGCCAGGGGTATAATAAGCTATCTATGTGTGCATGGGCTACCTCGCCGAATGTCTCAACTCTAGTGTACTTGACTATGTGTGCCTGGGCTACCTTTCTGAAAGGCTTAAAACTACCTCACTATACTATGTGTGCCTTGGCTACCTTTTTGAAAGGCTTAATACTCACTCACTAGACTATGTGTGTCTTGGCTACCTTTCTGAAAAGCTTAATACTACCTCACTAGACTATGTGTGCCTTAGCTACTTTGTCAAATTGCTTAGCACTAGTGACTTTTAAGATTATTGTGCCTTGGCAACCTTGCTCACTGGCTAGGAACTGAAATCACATACTATGTTTCACTTTTACAAAAATATCACATTGCAGGCTGGTAGAAAAATAAACCAAGCAAGCACCTGTGCAGGTATAAATGAGAACAATAATTACATCATCGCCATGCTCTTGTAGAAAATTCCACACACAGTGTTAACATGAATGGTCACTTAAAGTGAAATACCAACATACAAACAGACCTGAGAGAGAAAACAATCAAGCGACAAAGAGCCTCAACACTCATAGCGACTCGTTCAAAAGTTCAAAGAAAATAATATGGGTGAAAATGGATCCTGAATCCTGCCTCATCCAGTCAATCCTGTCATCATTTACCCTGCATTTGTTCTAAACAGGTTTGAGCTTCTTTCTTTTGTTGAACACAAAGGCAGATATTTTGAAGAAATCTGGAAACCGGTAAACATTGACTTATATAGTATTTGTTTTCCCCACTATTGATGTCAATGATTGCAGGTTTTTGGCTTTGCTTTCTTCAAAATATCCTCTTTTGTGTTTAACAGAATTAAGAAACTTAAAGGTTTGCAAACACTTTAAATAATGTAAATAAAATAATGTAAATAGTAAATAATGTGTACATTTTCATGTTTTAGTGAACTTTTGCTTTAACAAAGTAAACAGCATAAATGTTTTTGTAGTGCCACGACAGAATTCTCAGGTATTTTTATGCGAACCATGCCTTCAGGTGAATCTAAAAATCAAATGCAGAACGGGCAAACCACTGCCTCTACGTGATTTCATCTGAAAGACTTCATGGCCTTGAAGAAATTGAGATCTGTTAGTAAAACTGACCTTGTACATCTGATTGAAGTACTAAAATAATGTCTTTAACCCTTTATGACTCAATATATACTACATTGTCAGGAAGAGTATTAGTGGAACTGCAATGTAACAGCACTTTACAAAACACTTAACCTAGACCATGTGCAAGAACACTTCAATACTAAATGAAATAGAGGTAGAGGCGCTACACAAAAATGACAAAACCCACTCACCAGTCAATCATGTGTTCATTGCATCATCTATTCAAAAAATGGCTTTTGATATTTAAACATAGCACTTCTATTGGATAACCTTTGTCTCTCTTGTGTATTTGTCAATATGTGGGCTGAACGCGAGCTGTTTGAACTCTCACATCAGATAAATAGGAGACAAAACTGAGAAAGACTCTTAAATAAATTCCATAGTACTCGTGACTTACATAGACACTTGTGACTTTAACAGTTTTCGTGCAACCTAAAGAGAGCCTTTTATAAAAGAAACACAAAAAAATGAGTGCCACAGAGCTTTATAAAATTGGCCTCCATATCCAACACCCCCAAACCCACTGGGACTTGAGTTTACTGCTGTACAGTAGAAAAATTGGATCAAAAATAACCCAGTAAAAATGGTCACCACTCAAGCTGCTTTCCTTTTGGCACAAAAAAAAAAAAAAAAAGAAGTGTATTTGGGTTAGCGTGACGTGAAACAGCTTGGCTAATTAACAAACTGGGGACAAATCATGTCACACTAGTGGGTTAATGGCATGCAAACCCGTCAAGCCTTCTAAAAATATACCTCTGATGCCTCAATACATAGAAAAACAGGTTACTTTGATTATAGCTGCAATTCCATTGAGTGAACAGTATGAGTTTCATGTCATTTTTCTATAATAAATATTTATTTAAGAATTGTTTTAAATTTAATTTTAGTTTTTAAAACCAAAAATGTATTATTAGCATTGTGACATGTTTGCAGCATGACCCGAATTCTAACGATTAGAATCTCAGTATTCAGTATATTCAGAATGTAAGAAATACATTTGGGGTTTATAAGAATTATTTTTGTTGTCCTAGTTGAATGAATAATCTTAAGTTTAAGACAAAATACAACAGAAGCTGTAATATTGTGATTAAAATTTTAATAAATGTTCTTGTTTGTAATCTATATTTTTGGAAGCTAATACTGAAACATGATCCTTCTGAAAGCACTTTAATATGATGATTTGTTGGTTAATAAACAATTTTTTTATTACAACTGAAGACATACAACAAAGAAGGTCACATTGATCAAGATGACTTCACATGCATAAGAAACAACGAACTGAGTAAGAAATTAGTCAATAACAATATATGGTATGTGTTAAAAATGGCATCATTTCAAATGTTTTGGTACATGTAATTTTTAATTTTTCTTTTTTTTTCAGAATATTTCTATTAATAAATGCATATATATCAATGAAGCCTAAGGCTGAACTAAATGAGATTCATTTATAGGAGTTTTACATTAGTAGTATTGAGTAGTATTGACAGTGGACCATAAAAGCAATCATAAGTGGCACTTAAAAAAAATAAATAAATAATCTAAAAGCTGAATAAACAACCTTTCCACCAGTTTATGGTTTGATAGAATAAGACAATATTAGGTTGAGATACAACAATTTAAAAAATCTGAAATCTCAGGATTTAAAAAAATCTAAATATTGAGACAATTGCCTTTAAAGCTGTCTAAATTAATTTCTTAGCAATGCATATATCATTCATTCATTCATTCATTTTCATTTCAGCTTAGTCCCTTTATTAATCTGGGGTCGCCACAGCGGAATGAACCGCCAACTTATCCAGCATATGTTTTACGCAGTGGATGCCCTTCCAGCTGCAACCCATCACTGGGAAACATCCACACACTCTCATTCACACACATTCACTACGGACAATTTAGCTTACCCAATTCACCTATACTGCATGTCTTTGGACTTGTGGGGTAAACCGGAGCACCCGGAGGAAACCCACGCCAACACGGGGAGAACATGCAAACTCCACACAGAAACGCCAACTGACCCAGCCGAGGCTCGAACCAGCGACCTTCTTGCTGTGAGGCGAACGTGCTACCCACTGCGCCACCGTGAGGCCCTGCATATATCAATACTAATCAAAAAGTGAGTTTTGATATATTTACAATAGGACATTTACAAAATATCTTCACCGAACATGATTTTTACGTAATATTTGAAATGACTTATGGCATAAAAGTAAAATCAATACATTTGACCCAAACAACGTACTTTTGACTATAGCCAAAAATATACACATGCAACGTAAAACATAATTAAATCACTTTTCATAAAAAAGTCATTAGAAAAGTAATAGAAATACAATTTTAATGAGGCAATTAGTATTAATAACATTTTTAAAAGTAACTTACCCAACACTGCATGTGTGTAGCTGTTATGTTAATTCTTGTCTACAGTCTTTGTTTTTGTAAATAAAGTAAATGTGCTGCAGTGTAATGGGAACCTCTGATCCTCTCCCCTTACTTGCATGTGACAAACCCCTAATGGTCCTAAAAATAGACTTAATTTTCTTTAGGAAAACAACTCCTTATTACTTTCTTTTGATTTTGTGATGGAATATGACCAGAGCAAGCTCTTGACAGATTTCCCAGGAGTGAATGTACAGGCCTTTGAATATTGAATAAGCCATTTTGCTGTAAGCTTTCATAATATACGAGGAAAGAAAGAGCAAAGGAAAGAAAATGGAGAGACATACAGGTGACATTTACTTAAGCCATTTATGTTCCACAGGTCCAAAGTAGCTCGTAATTTGATTATAGACAACCCTGTCTAAGAGCAGAAAAATAATGGTTTCCCTCAGGCTAAAACAAGGAAATTTCAATCTTGTTTTGATATGGTGTTTTTTTTCTACTCGGTATGGCATTTTCTCTAACAGGATGAGGGTCTCAAATATACGAGAACCTTGACTTATTAAATGACATTTCAGTACACACTTATTTCCTTGATGGAAAATGGAAAAAAAACAAACATTTAACAAGTCTACAACTGAATAGAACGAAAGAGAAAAGCCAATCTGCTTCAATCACTTTCGGAAAAGCCACTCATTTACATTTCTAAAAGTGCAAGCTGCACTTACCAGTATATGACCAGCAAAACAAATGCAGAGGATCAAGGCGAGCAGCAGAAAGGCCATTCCGAACGATACTTCAAGGACGGTGGTTCTGAAAGAGACAAAATCATCAGCCAAAAACATCGACATGTCATCTATACTTGCACACACACGCATGCACGCACGCACACATGCGCACGCACACACATGAGATACAAACTACTTCTCAGCATGTCTGAATAACTTTATTTCCAAATAAAATGCTTTTTTGTTGTTGTAGTGTTTGTCTATGAAAAACATTTAGTAAAATATGGACAAACTCAAGCAATGGATTAAAGCTGGGTTCAAATTATATGTGACAAATTTTAACCCAGTGGTTTGTCCATATTTTACCAAAATCTGTGTTAAAAACCCTGCTTTTTTATACTGTTGATGCTGCAATACTCAAGTTGGGTGGTACGTGGCTTATAAGTTGCCATAGTGTGTTTTTTGCCATCAATTAGAAGTTCTAGGTCGGCGGTTCTCAATCTATGTCCTGGAGGTCCGGTGTCCTGCAGATTTTTAGCTCCAACCCCAATCAGACACACCCGAGCTAGCTAATCAAGCTCTTACTAGGCTTTCTAGAAACATCCTTGCAGGTCTGTTGAGGCAAGTTGGAGCTCAAATCAGCAGGACAACGGACCTCCAGGACTGAGTTTGAGAACCCCTTTTCTAGGTGGTCAATTAGAATAATTTTAGAATAACTTGTAGGTGACTAACACCTGGTCCAAAAAACAAAAAACAAAACTATTTCTAATTTTCAACTTATTGTTGATTGAGCCAATGTTAACAGACTGCTGGCACAACTGGAAATTTAAACAGGTGGAGGTTTTAGTTCAATATTAAATGTTTTTGTTTTTGTGAATGTTGTTTAAACTTTAGATGTAGTAATTTTATTGAAGTATTTTATTTGATTAAATAACAAATTTATTTCACATGTTTACATTCACATTTATTACACAGTGCTGTATTTAATAATTGTTTGTAAATACCCGGTTGCAACTGAGAAATACTGGGAGATCTCTGTACACTGTTATTCTGTAAAATGTGAGTAAAATCCTCTGTTTTGTCATCACTTAGACATTACAATACTCTACATTATGCAAGAGAATCATTCAAACACTAGTTCTAATGTGACGTTTGTGAACTGGCAACGGTTTCTGCTGTTCTGATGGTCAGCTGCAGATGTGAATGAATGGCGGAAGAAAGTAGTTCCTCATAAAAAAGGGTTTTTGAGACTCTCCGTGTTTGATT
Source organism: Danio choprae (assembly GCA_903798125.1). Taxonomy (NCBI): domain Eukaryota; kingdom Metazoa; phylum Chordata; class Actinopteri; order Cypriniformes; family Danionidae; genus Danio; species Danio choprae. Next base: position 884,192 of record CAIGQW010002378.1, read on the forward strand.
TTCTTTTTTAAATACACGATTGTGAAATCAAGCTGTTGTATAAACGCAACAGCATACTTGTAGCACTGCAATATGGCTGTATATCAGAACTACTGGCACACTAAGGGCTCTATTTTAACGATCTAAGCACAAAGTCTAAAGCCCATGGTGCAAAAGCATTAAGGGCGTGTCCGAATTGACTTTTGCGATTTTAAGGATGGAAAAATACGGTCTGCGCCCTAGCACATGGTCTAACAGGGTTGTGCTTATTCTCTTAATGAGTTATGAGTGTGTTTTGAGCATACTGTGCATTAAACCAATCAGAGCCTCATCTCCCATTCCCTTTAAGAGGCAGTTGCATCGTGCCATGGCGCATTTGCTATTTACATGGCGGACTTTGTAAGTGGAAAACTGAATGATTCACCATACCCTTTAACAGACCATCTATGCGAGGATAAAGAATGAGCCTCCTCCATTCGTCCTCTTTACTTTCTCTTTAGTTTACTTTTACTCTTTACTTTACTCCTTTTCTTTCGTGGAATAAGGAAACGGTGGAAACTCACTTCACTGAAGACATCCATTAGTCTACATATTTAATTTTGTTTGTTAAGCGCAAAGATTTGTTTCAAAACTATTTCTAAATTCAGTTCAAATTTCCAGCAAATGAATAAATAAACAATAATAACGAAGTGTAGTAAAAAAAACTGAGTTATATCAAACACGTCCTATTCTAATGGCGAATATGGTGACGCACACCTCTCCAAAACCCAACAGGTGGACAAATCTAAACTTGTTTTTATTAAAACAAATATAAATATGCATATAATAAATACTTCTACTAAAAATAATAACATTATACAAATGCAAATTGTTATGAATAAACTGAAAAAAGTAGGATGCTGAAGTTTAGGCATTTAAATAAACACAAGCAGCCATCACCAATTCGGTGGCTTTCTGAATACAGGAAAATAAATATTTAGCTCCAGTCTCTTCGGTGCCATATCTCAACATAAATGTGGCATAAAATCAATGTCAGCAAGTGAGAATACAGCTTGAGAAAAGTGCTGTGGCCTCAGCTCTTGTGAATGTGTTCTCGGTCAACATGAGCTGTAAATTAGGCTGACGTCTTGAATAGATTTTTCTGTCTGTCTTCATACAAAAGGAGACATCATTTCCAAACCTGATTGGCCTCTGATTTTTAAAAAAAAATCTATAACTGTCTGTCTTTTTCAGGCAGCCATTGATGTTCCCATCATCCTGTTCTTTACGGCTGCACTCATTTTCTCTGCATTGTGTAGATGTTGTAATATTATTATGCATCACCGGGTCTAAGTGCTGGCGGAGACGATGACAGTGTGCATAATTGTGCAATGTAAGACAAAGGCAAAGATGGTACTCACTTTGGCAAAACTAAAACCTGCACTATGAAGATGCAGAAGAAAATGAGACAAGCACAGGTGACGTAGTACTTGAAGGCCGGCAGAGTCGTGGCTCTGTACTGTTAGAAGAAACAAAAGGAAGAAAATTCATACATCTTCAGTTTTCATTAGTGTCTTGAGTCTTTACAGTTGAGACTGCTGCTGTTCAATGACACATCTCAAGGTGAAACGTACCTCTTTTTCAAGTGCCTTGTTATGAAAGAACAGAGATATCCTCTGAATATCCTCTGATTTCAGCCACTGTCTGGAGAAAAGAAAGCATAATTTAAGTTATTGATGACAGGTAAATGGTCACTAACATGATAAATCACATTAATAATAGCTTGTTTGGTGGCAGTGATGGAGGGAATGATTTAATAAATATGTTTTATGCACTTTGGGTGTGCAATGTTTTCTAATAATTCAATGATCTGCTATGATTAGGAATATCTTACGGTTAGCACACAAAGAGACCGCTCAGATGATTTATGTCAAGACATTTGTCAGGTTTTTGTCCTAAAAATATACACACTAGGTGAACCATTGTGGCATGATAAAGCAAGGATTTTGTTCGACCAGTTTGTTGATTTCTTTCTTCTGTTTTTCTGAATGGAAACATTTTAAATAAGAAAATTAAAAGATAAATACAGAAGAAAATAAAAACAGAAGTTGTGGTCAGCGGCAAATTGAGCACAGGCAAAAATTATCTGTAGCCAATAAGTTGTTTTGTTCAAAACACTGTTTGTGTAAGTGATTTACTGCACCTTTTTCCACAGCTTTTTCTCATTTGCACAAACATTTGTCAACTAATCAGAATCAAGCATTCTCTGGCCCTGTAGATTAATTATATATAGATATATTGGTTTAAATTATGCAGTTATTTGTTCATATAGTCATGGCCAAAAATATTGGCCACCTTGCAGTTCTATCAGAAAAGGCAACTGTAACGCCTGGTTGGCAGATGATGACATGACGAGGAATATATATACAAAAACGGATTTATTGAACACTTACGGGGAACAGATATTGGATGCGGGAAGACAGGACGACACAGGAACAGAACCATACGAATCAGAATACCGGACAACAATGGACACAGACGAAAGGGTATAAATAGATGGGGGATGATTAGACTAATCACACACAAGGGATGAACACAGGTGGAACAGATTGACACTGATGGTGGCGGGAAAGACAATACAAAGAAATCACATGACGAAAACAAAGGAAGACACGGACGAACACTGACAGTACCCCCCCTTTTGAAGGCGCGGTCCCCGCGCCTTCAACAGGAAACAACAAAAGGAAGGATGGTAGAAGGGGAGGGTACAAGGGAGGAGTCCAAGGGAGAGATAGGAAGGGAACTGGAGCAGGAGGACCCAGGACACAGCCAGAAGGATGGCCCCGGGCGGAGTCGAGGAAGGGAGGAACCGTGGAGGAGGAGTGGCTGCTGACTCCGGGGGGCCGACCGAGGGAGACGTCGCTGATAGCGGTGGAGCCCAAGGAAGTGACGAAGAGCCGAAGGGAGAAGGTGACGCCGAGGTTTCTGAGGGCCGGGCGAAGCAGGCGGCTCACCCGAGCAAGGTGACGGCGGGGTTCCGGTAGACCCCCTCTGTCGCTCTGTCGCGTAACCAGAGCGACAGAGGACCAAGGCGTAGCTGGAGGGAAGGAGGAGCTCAACGTAGCCGGTAGGACGGTGCAGCCGGAAGAGTGGAGTCCAGAGGTGAAGGAAGGGCGACGACTGACTACGGTGGAGCCGGAGGGACGAGGGAGCCTGGCGGAGCTAGTGGGCGGACAGCCCACGATGAAGACGAGGGAGGAGTGAGCCAACGCGGAGCCCTAGGGTCGAAGGGCCGAGGTGGAGTCCGCAGCTCGGAGGCCGTAGGAGCCGATACTGGGCGACACCCTCCAGAGGGTGACGCAGACAGGCAGCGCCCACAAGCGAGCTCCGTTTCCGGAGCTGGAGCGTGAGCTGGGGGGCTGGCTGACTGCAGCAGTGCTGGAGCTGGATGACTGGCTGCAGTTCTGGGGGACCGTGGGAAGCTACTCATGACCCTGGAGCTGAGGCTTTTTTCCCGAAGGAAGGTTAAAAAAACTGTGCGGAAACAGTTGGTTGCTGCCTGAAAACAGCGGAAGGTAATTGCTGCCTAAATACAGCGGAAGGTTATTGCTGCCTAAATACAGCGGAAGGTTAAAAATGAAGCCCCAGAAGCCAATGAGTAGCCTCCCAGTGTCCAGCCGCTGTCCATCTGCATAGGGGGGGTGGGCGGGACTCTCGCTGCTCTCGCGGGTATCCGCCAGAACTCCCCCTCTTGGCGGTGTTGCCGGCTCGCGCACCTGGTCAGACGGGATTTGAAGCTCCTCCATCTCAGCGCGATGCCGCTCCGTCGCTCTAGGGGGCGATAGCTTATCGGCTGGGGGTGGCTCTCCGTCTGCGGTGGGCTCTGGCAAGCGCTCCCTGCAGGTGGATGATGATGCTTGGCTGGTCACTGGGTCTGGAGTGGCACTGACAAGTTCTTCCTCCAGGAAGGCGGTGAGTAGCGATCTTTTACTCGCCAGTGTCCACTCCATGTTTGCGGCGATGTTGCCCCGAGGACCATCTTCGGGCGATCGTGCTCTGCTAAAGATGATGGGCGTGCAGAGCACGTCGCCCGGAAAGCTGTTGGCAGTCGCTCGATCATGGTCCTCAGGGCTGCTTTCCCCCTGCTCCAGCAGGCGGTGATGACGAACGGGAAGGTGGGTAGGGTCCAGGGAAACACGAAGGGAAGAAAATAAAACACTGAGGGGCAAAAAGACTATAAAAAGAAAATCGGGGGAAAACACGCTGCTATTTGTGGGTCCGGTATTATGTAACGCCTGGCTGGCGGATGGTTATTGCCACCTTGTGAAAATTGTAAGAAACAAATTCTTCTCATGGGTATTTTTAGAGAGAGTTTTCCTTGCTTTAGTTTAAAAAAAGAATCTCTGTGCACATGAAAATACCAAAACTCACTGTGATGCATGTTAAGGGCACGCCGAACCAACAGGCAGAGGTAATGACACTTATGCTGGGTTCACACCAAACAGAAATAAGTAAACTGCATAAAAGTCAATTCAAATGTGAGAACAGAGGTGGATTTTGTCGTGTAATGCGAACAACGTGCAATACGCAATGTGTTTGCCGATAACATGCAGAATTTGCTTCATTCCCGTCTTCCACGTTTGGTGCAAACTAGCTGTGTTGGCCAATCAAAATCAGCGTGCACGTTGACATCATGAGACAATAAACAGTTGTAGTGTCCACACCGTACCCAGAGTTTGGGAAAATCTTAACCCTAGCCAGAGTTTTCAGAAAGTTAGATTTTCACCTGTTACTCCGTTTTTGTGTGGACAAATAGCAAAACCACATAGAAAAAATGTTTTTGAAAATACCTGTGTTGGTGTGGACAGGGTTTTGGACACACCGGTGGTAAGTACCAGGTGTTTGTAATATAGTAATCACACTTGCAACCAATTAAAATGGAGAAAACTCACACTCAGCCTGTGTGACTCAGCCTTTGTGTTGTGTATCACACTGAGCATGGAGAAGAGAAAGAAGTGTATTAAAGAAAAACATTGACAATCTCAATGCTACAAGTCTATCTCCAGAGATCCTAATATTCCTGTGTCCACTGTACGCTGTAAAGAAGTTTACAGTCCATGGCACTGTAGCTAACCTCCCTGGACATAGATGGAAAAAAAATTAACAATCACAATGATGGATTGTTCGAATGGCTGATAAAGAACCCCAATTAACTTCCAAACAAATTCAAGCTGATCTGCAGACAAGGTACAACAGTGACAGCTCTGTTGCCATCTGAATGAAAGGGATGGAAGGGGACCCAGGAGAACACCACTACTGACACAAAGGTGTGAAAAAAGCAAGACTGGAGTTAGCCAAAACTTATAAACAAAATCACAATTCTACTGGGAGAATGTATTGTGGACAGATGAGACAAAATTAGAGCTTTTTGAAAAAAAAACATTGTGACATCAGACATCATGGCACTGTTTACAGAAACGTAAACAATCCCTATAGTCCAACATGGAGTAGGTTCAATGATGCTTTGGGGTTTCTTTGCTGCTTCTGGCACTGAATGCCTTGACATTGTGAATAGTATCATGGAATTCTGATAAAGTTTTGGGCACAATGTAGTGGTCAGTGTCAGAAAGCTGCATCTCCACCAGAAGTCATGGGTCTTCCAGCACGACAATAACCCAAAACACACTTCAAAAAGCACTCAGAAGTGGTTACAAACAAAGCGCTTGAGAGTTCTGAAATGGCTGAATCTGAATCCCATAGAACCCTTGTGGAGAGATCTCAAAAAGGCAGTTGGGAAAAAAAATACCCCTCAAATCTGAAGGACCTGGAGCAGTTTGTAAAAGAAGAGTCATCCAAAGTCCCAAAGAGAGGTGTAATAAAATGGTTGGTTTCAGTAATTTATTACAAAAGGGGTGCTACCTGGGTGTGGCTCACTTCACACTCATAAACGCATTGGAATCGCAGAAGTTTATCAAAACACATATATTTATTACAAACAGAACACTCACAACTTGAACACTGGAATCACACGTAGGAAGACAATTCACAGGAATGACTAAGGGGTATAAATACACAAGGACGTAATCAAACTGAATACACACAGGGGTGAACACAGGTGGAACTTATGAACACTAACAAACAGCGGGAACACAGAACAAAGGAATCACATGACATAACAGAAGCACATGAAAAAACACAGGAGCACATGGAGCACAACACAGAACCTGACACTACCAAACATTAACTTAATTTTTTGTGTTGTTCCAATGCAAACAAAAAGTAAACACACAAAATACATGCCAACTGTAACAATTTTCTGAAAGAAGAATTGCATTTTCTGACAGAATTGCAAGGATGCCAATATTTTTGGCCATGCCTATAACTTGATGTATTTACATTATACATTTATTTCTAGATTTGTTTTGTGGGGTCAGATGTGATCCTTGTTATCATTTGGCTATTTCTAGTGCTATTTTCCCAGGAATTCATGAATATATGAATAAGATGCATTATGGATGCTCACTTCTGTGAGTTGATACCATCAATAGTGCGAATGATTCTTTCATTCAACTCCTCTTCAAATCTCTTCTTCTGAGATTTTGTTCTAAAAGGGGGTGGAAGAAAAAAAGAAGCGAGACTTTAAAGAACCTTAGAAATGCAGATAAGGTCAGAGCAAACGTAAAAGAGTATTCACTGTTGATTTTTTTTTTGTCACATAAAGCAACAAACTCTAGAAAAAAAACAGACCTTTCGGACCTTTGCTGAAAGCTGTACTGCCCTAATGGGACATCCTGAAAGAAAAAAATGAGATGAATACAATTTAAAGAGTGCTTTAAGTTCATAAGCAATATGATGGCTGGAATCATCATTTAAAGCAAGACTCTGCCCCTGTCGATTTACTACATTAAGAATTGTAAACTTTTTTTGCCATTAAAAATCCTATCATTCTGTAATTTATGCAAATATGGGATTACTTCAGTAAATATGCCTTATTTATATACACTACTAGCACAAAAATATGAACATTGGATAAAGAGTTATTTAATTTTTTGACGCATTTGAATCAAGGTTATTTAAATGCTTTTTTGAGATTTTTAGAATATCTGCTAACACTTTAAAATAATGGTCCATTAGTTAATGTTGATTAATGTATTTACTAACATTAACAAAGTATAAATAATCATGTAAAGCATTTTTAAATCATAGTTCAACATTTACTAACGCATTATTAAAATCCAAAGTTGTGCTTGTTAACATTAGTTAATGCACATCGAGTTAACATGAACTAACGTTATTTTACTTAACTAATGTTAATAGAGATGAATATATGCTGTCATAAATGAATTATTATTAGTTTGTTCATGACAGTAAATACACTAACTAACATTAACTAATGAACCATTATTTGAAAGTGTTACAGAATATCTTTAAATCAATTTAGAATTGCAGCCAGAAAAAAAACCTAAATCAATAAGAATAAAAAAATAAATAAAAAAAGTTTATTTTATCTTATATATAATCTGCCATATTATGTACAAATCTATGTATTTCATTAAGTAAAACAAACACCTTATGAAAAGCCAAAATCTTAAAACTCGCATGCGCATGAAAAAAACGTTGTTTTTGCCTGCAGCGTCTGGTCTTAAATCAGAATCTCTGTATTCGTTGCATGTTTGCTGAGGGCGACTCACGCGTGTGTTGATTATTCCATTCTCATTGGTCATGCTGTCTCGATGGTGGAGGTTAGCAAAAGGTTTAGCAGCTCCCCAGGACTCCAGGTACTGCGTCATGCGGACAGACGCTCTCATCTTTGCTCCGTACAGAGCGGGCCGAAGACCAGAGAGAAGCAGAGGACTTCGTTTTTCTGCCTAGAAACACCATAGAGCCCACATGTTAAATTGATGTCCTATAGGCTAGAGGTGTTAGCACAGAAATACAAAATTCAGACAGGAATATGTACTCAAGTGCTGGGTCACAGGTGTGCTTTGTAACCCATTTTGGGATTCAAATATATCATGATCTGAAACTGATTTTCAGGATATGTCTTTTTACTTTTGGATGCTAAAACATTATGATTTATGTTGAGGTGCTACTGATGGTAGCGCCTTAAAAAATCTGATTTTTGTTTTGTTGTGGGAAAAAAAAACTACTTATTTAAAATGAGCTGAAACAACACAATTCTTTAGTTGGGGGACAGCTTAATTGTTTTATGTTCAATCCACTTTAATTTGTAATAAATAATAATTTAACTTTCCTTTATGTTGTCTCAACACTAATCGATTGTGTGGAACCCAGCATTTTTTACAGTGTACAAACATGTTAACAATGTCTTAAGTAACAAACAAGGCACTGTAATTGGATGAACTATTTCATTAAAGCTAATCTAATATGATTGTTCTTTAAGTGAGTTCATATTCATTATAATTACATTAGTCGATTGTTGTAGTTAAACACAACTAAAAACCATAAAGCTAAAACCATTTTGCTGCTTAAAATAAATAAAGTGTGTTATCTGAAATAAGTTTAATGTTCAACTACTTCCATGGAAATATTCCTCATTTCCATTTAGTTTCAATGGATAAAAAAGATATAGACAAATTAGACCCCCCCCCCCCCAAGCCCTCCAAAACAAATCCTTTATTTTAATTCAAATTTGGCATCTTACCAGACAAGCAACTTAATAAAACATCAAACCAAGAAAGCATCTCTTCTTAACTAGGCCCTAACAAAAACGTTAATTCCGTTTGTGTACTTCCAACATTTTATTAATGCATTTTACAGCACAGTTGTAATTTAGAGGTGTAAAAACATCTAAATGCCTCTTCAGTAATCAGTTGCATAAACTAGACTAAGTTAGTCATGTTGTCTTTCTTAATCACTATTTAGTCAGCAACAAAAACGGTTTGAATCTGAAAAGCATGACTGATTGTGAACATGGTGACTTTTGTTTATGCGACAGCTGCTTCTGTTCACTTCAGCAGAAAGATTTGACCATTTATAATGTACTGGAAAGCAGTTTAAGTGCATTTTAGCATATACATACAAACTGAAACTTTGGAAAATCACTACCCAAAGCGTGTGGTGAGCAAAAGCTGTTAACGTCAAGCCCTAAGCAAGATATTTTTTTCCTTTTTTACATGAATGAATATGTATTTTAGGAAAGGGGTCCTTGATTTTTGAGGGTACTTGACACTACAAGTTAGAAAACCCCTGCTACAGTTTAGAAGATAATAGAGACTCCCACAAATCTGTATGATCTACTTTACACCAACTTGACTCTGTGGCAGAAGGATGCAAAAAAATGCAAATTGGCCTTAACCGAACAACAGGGTGGAAAAAAAAGAAAAGAGAACAACTAAACAAACAAGCAAAAGCCCTCCAAACTCAGATTCAGTCATCATAATGGGAGCGTAGAGGGAGTGGGTGTGCGGTGGGTTCTTGTGATAAGAGGGCTGAGAGGCTCAAACCAAACAGAAATAAATGTATGAGTCTCTTATGAGAAAAAAAAGTGCTGCCTTTGTTACCTCGGGCAAAGCAAATGCATTGTTGAAAAGTAAATAACGCACCGGATAAATAAAAGAATAGGCGTTGTTATTTGAATATATGGTGCCAGGCATTATCTGTGGGCTGAAAAACCCACACACACATCTCAATGGACAGACATTCTGGACTCTTCTGTGTCTTAATGCTCGTTTCTTTGAACTTGTGTTTTGATAAACAGTCTTCCCAGGGTCGTCACGTATGAGTCACGTATGACCAAAAGTCACATTTGTGTAGCTTGCATGGTCTGAATAATATAATTATGCTAATTAGTGCTCAAGGTGATTTGAATGCGATGCTAAATTGTAAAGTAATTTAATTGCCTCAGCTGTATAAGTAGATGCATTGTGATTTGTTTGTTTGGAAATGATTTAAGCTCCCCCCTAAGGCTACATTCTCACTGCTCAATTTATTTTTTTTCACTTTATTGAATTATTTAGGCGGTTCATTCCGCTGTGGCGACCGCTGATTAATAAAGGGACTAAGCCGAAAAGAAATGTCTTGTTTTTCTTATATAAAGTATCACACTTGCTCCAAGTGTGATACTTCAGGCCAGATATACTGTATTCAACAGGACAAATTCAGAATAGTACAATTCAGTACGATTCATCCCGATCAGGCTTGCATTTCCACTGTGAACACTACCCTTACTTGGTAGGCGTGATAAAGGAAGCCATAAGAGCCATTCACATATCACGTCTTTTGAGCACTCGAGTTCAATATTTCAAACAAAGACATGTGACAAGTGAGTACAAATAGAGAAAGGAAGTAGCCTGAGTCACTTTTTCCACATGTTTAGAAGCAACATGAGAACGACCCCTTAAAAAACAATGGAGGACACACAGCAGATCCTGTTCTTGCTTCTTGGCATTTGGCTGTTTTTTCACAAGAATACAAGAAGCTTTGTTATTATGGTGCAATGTTTCGGCTGTGTATTTTAAAATGCTAATGTTCCCTTGTCTTGTTGCACGCAGAAATTATGATTCTCTTTTAACCTTCAGCATTTAGTCTAGCTCCAACATTTTAGTACTGTACACATTTGTGCTACAGGTACCCTTATGAAAGGGTCTCAAAAAAGTGGTATGGTATGTTATTCTGGTGCCTCTGACAGTGAAAATGGGATTAAATTCATAATGTACTGTATTGTACTAAATTGTGCCCGTCAGTGGAATCAAGCCATTAGTATGAAAGCAATCTCATTGCAGATGGAATACAGTTCTGCAAGTGATCTAGTGAAAATGTGTGAATTGATCTGAAAAAGAACAGGCATAAAAAGATGCCAGCAAGTCACACACTGCAAACTTTCCTAAATCAAATAACATGACTCGTTTAAATACTCTCCAACTGTAAATTTGACACCTGAAAGGTTACAAATGTACAGTTGAAGTCAAAATTATTAGCCCTCCTGTGAATTATTTTTTCTTTTTCAAATATTAATATTAAATATTCATTCATTCATTTTCTTTTCGGCTTAGTCCCTTTATTAATCTGGGGTCGCCACAGCGGAATGAACCGCCAACTTATCCAGCATATGTTTTTACACAGCGGATGCCCTTCCAGCTGCAACCCATCACTGGGAAACACCCATACACTCTTACATTCACACACATACACTACGGACAATTTAGCTTACCCAATTCACCTGTACCGCATGTCTTTGGATTGTGGGGGAAACCGGAGCACCCGGAGGAAACCCACACGAACACGGGGAGAACATGCAAACTCCACACAGAAATGCCAACTGACCCAGCCGAGGCTTATATTAAATATTAGTATCTTGAAAAACATCTAGTAAAATATTATGTACTGTCATCATGGCAAACATACAAAAAATCAGTTATTAGAAATTAGTTATTAAAAGTATTACACTTAGAAATGTGTTGAAAAAAATCTTCTAACTGTTAAACAGAAATTGGGAAAAAAATATACAGGGGGGCGAATCATTCAGGAGGGCTCATAATTCTGACTTCAACTGTATATGCAATAAGGTCAACCTTAAAATCCCTGTGTCTAAAGCATTTTTACCCATGTGCATCATCATTAACATCATGATTGTCTGCATCCTAATTTGCGGTAATTTATGTATGTGATATTACTAAAATCAGCTGCTGTATCTGTGCTCTTTAATTCAATCACTGACATTAGATCCCTTGCAAAACTTTCCACTTCCACTGGCACTTTTCAGTGGTTGCACTCTCGTGTATTTTAATAAACCTTGCTCTAAATGTCACATTTCATGCTCAAAATGACACATTTGCCTGTTGATTGTAATATTTTAACTTAAAATGGCTTCAATATAACTCCACACCTCATTTACTATACACAGATTCATGAATATGCAAATTATTCACTACCTGCTCTACTTTCAGTCACTCAACTGAAGTAGCAAACGCCACACAGTGACAAGAGGCAATTTTAGATTAATTCAGCCTTATATGCTTGAACCAGAAACTAATTCTGAAGAAGAAATGCATGAGCAAATTATACAGGCTCTTCTACAAGCTGATTTATCAAAACGGTAACGCCTTTTATGTATCACTCTCTATATCGCTGAATATGTAACAAGAACTGATATTATTAGCCTTTGGCTTGGCTGCTTTATTAAACAGCTAATAAAGTGTTGCTAATGTTACACGACCTATATTCCTGTTTGCCTTCTTAAACAGGCAAAATGTTCAGCAATGGTGTTGACTGATAAATTTGCACACATACTCAAAAAATGCACAAAAATAATAAAATAAAATGTAAAATGTAAAATAAAATAATAATACAATTACAATAAACGATCAAACACTTTACGAAGATTAGACATTAACAAACATTAAAACAAAAGAAAGCAAAAGAAAAAAATAATGAATTTAAAAAATAATGAAAATAAAAACTATAAATTTGAGACAAATAAATCATGCCTCATTTAATTAAAATGAGTACACAAAAATGTAATAAAATAAACACTTTAAATCACTAATAAATGTTTTAATAAACAAATGCAATAATATGAGTAGAAAAAAATGTAATGATGTAAAAAAAATGCTAACTACTGTAAAATGTTAATAATATTTAAGACCCATTTTAAATTTTATTCTCATATTTTTCAAAGCATAAATTGGGTATTTATACAAGAAACAATATAGAGGATTTTTACATTTTAGGACAGGTGTCCATTGCATAGGGATGACCATATTTGGGGGTCTGTGGAATCTAAAAGATTGAAATCCCCTGACCTAAACAGTACATTTAATTTGTACTGTTTAGGTCAGGGGATTTCAATCTTTTTAGTACCTTTTTTATCTTTAAGACAATTACCCACATTAAACGTTTCTGACAGGATAGGTTTTCTTTTTCTCATTTTCACAGTAATAAATGATTTTCTTTTTTTGTTATTTATAAAAGTAAAAAAAACATTGTTAATATTCTGCTTGAAAAAGTATGATACATTTGATCTAAACCCCTAACACCGTAAAGATCAGAATAAAAAGGAACAAAGCAATATTTTTTTCCTTTATAAAATGTAAATGTGCAGTTATTTTTAAATAAGCTGAAGCTGAACTGCGTCATGTTTTACCTTCGGGTTGATGACTAGGTATGTGACGATGCCGTGCTCTTTCAGGTACGAATCTCTGCTTTGTCCGTTGCCCTGCTCGACTTTATATGCTCCATTCAAATGTTCCAGCGTCACAGAAGAGATGTGAACCCGTCTGGAGAGGAGCACACAACTATTACATGCAGGTGAATGAAAAAAAAAAACACTTCACAAACACAGGTGCATTATATGAGTGTTTCACAAATGTTCCAAAGCTCGCAGAGACAATAGAGTTAAGATATGAAAAATGAAAACAGCTCTTTGCGCTGCTGTTATTTTTTTGGGGGCGATTCAACGAAATACTCATTAGCAGCATAAAAGCGAATTCGTTGGGCTCTTGAAAGAGCATTTCTATTAACGTCAAGAACCCTTCATGAGCATAATAGCATTTGAAGCAAATATGTGAATATCATGAAATGGGAGAAAAACAAAAGTCATATGAGGATTTTACCCAGGAACACCACCCGCCTCCATGTGATTGGCCAGGGTGACGTCATGTGACCAAACATCATACTGCCATTTCTGGAGGCCGATGACACCGCAGAGAACATTCCCAGAATGCACTCCAACACGCATGTTAATGTCAACGCAGGTGGCATCTCTCACCTTCCTAAAATAACAGGTACAATATTAACAGTTTGGACACACAGGTTAGTGTTTAGTACATTTTAGACTAGTTTAAAACATGATTATTTACACATTAGTGTCTGTGTATTATTTACAGTATGTCTGTGTGCTTTTCATACAATAATGCCAAACAACAAAACAAAACTAAAAAAACCTAAACAAAAGAAAGCAAAACAAAACAAAACAAAACAAAACAAAACAAAACAAAACAAAACAAAACAGCTTTTATGCAGCATGGACTCATTCATTCATTTTCTTTTGGCTTAGTCCCTTATTTGCAATACAATACAAAACAAAAGCAAAAGACAACTTTTATCTAGACTTGACTGTTGATTATTAATGTTATAGAACAACAAAACAAAGCTTATATTGAATTATTAATCAAAACAAAACAAAACAAAACAAAACAAAGCTTTTATGCAGCTTAGTGCCTTATTTGCAGCATAGACTATGGATATTTAAAAACCAAAGATAACAAAAAAAGCCTACTTTTATTCTTAGCTTATTATTGTGACCCTTTCTTACAGACAGGTATTTTAAGGCAACAATTAATCATTTGTTTACTAGATAGACTAATTTTAAGCACTCTAAGCATTTAATCACTACTCATGAATGAATATTTTACTAGTATTGTAAGTAAAAAAAGCAGGTCTTTCTTCCACTGTCATCAAATATATTTTTTAACAACACATAACATACTTCAGTCTCTCTCTCTCCATCCTTTGAAATGACCAAAATGGCACCATATTTCACTGGAAAAACTCGGCTTGACACCAGAATTATTTATAGCTAAGTAAATATCAGAAGGTGCCAGGATTGCAGCAGTATGTGTTGGTTTATGAGGGAGTGTGTCTGGTGCCTGTGTATATTTTCATTCAGTACACAGAACATCTCATCTTGTGTTTCAGATAAACCAGCTTAAATATTACAAGCTCCCTGCTGTGAAGACCAGCATGCATTTTTGCGGTATTTCGGGTTTTCAATAGATCAGTAAAATTGTGGTTCTCTGCATCAAATGAAAAAAGACTTATCGAATTATCGTCAGACTATTTTTTATTTATTTATTTTTTTTAAGAAATAGAAAATAGAAAAAAGAGAAAAAAACAAACAAACCAATACAAAACAAAAGACAGCTTTTATGTAGGCTAGACTATTGATTATTAAAGTTATAGAAAAACAAAACAAAGCTTATGTTCAATTATTAATGAAAAAAAAAGGTCACTAGTTCACCCTTAAAACAAAACCATTTTTAAAAAACAAAACATTTCTCACACTCTGGACAAATGTTACAAAACAAACAAGCAACCAAACAAACAAAAAACAAACAAACAGATTCTAAACAAACAAACAAAAATCCAACAAAAACAGCCACAGGTGCTTCCTCAGAAAAACAAAAAAAAACAAAATAAAAACAAATTAACACAACATTTACACATGTTGATAAATAATCACTCAATAATGTCATGAAACAAAAAAACAAAACAAAATAGTCACGGGTCCTTCATAGAAACAAATAAATAATAATAATAACAATAAAAATAATAATATTCATTCATTCATCATCATTCCCGGTGGGACATGCCTATAACACCTCCCTAGGTAGGCATCCAGGAGGCATCAGAAACAGATGCCCGAGCCACCTCAGCTGACTTCTCTCGATGTGGAGGAGCAGCGGCTCTACTCCGAGCTCCTCTCTCATAATAATAATAATAATAATAATAATAATAATAATAATAATAATAATACAATTCAAAACAAAGAAAATTATGCAGGCTGGACTATTGATGAATTAACATTACAAAACAAAATAAAACCTTTATGCTGGCTAGTCTATAAATGATAAATGTTTTACAAAAACAATTTAAAAAACTATGAAAAATAGCTGTGCTCTCTATAAATAAAATCACTTAAAAACATTTATGCAGGCTGGACCATGGATTCTTACTTTCATTAAACAAAAATCAATGATAATGAATAAACAGACAAACAAACAAATAAATAATTGGAGGTGTGTGTGTGTGTGTGTGTGTGTGTGTGTGTGTGTGTGT
>CAIGQW010002378.1:900047-911516 GCA_903798125.1 Danio choprae
GTGTGTGTGTGTGTGTGTGTGTGTGTGTGTGTGTGTGTGTGTGTGTGTGTACATGCGTTTCAGTGCATCTGTCACACACCATTCTTATTTCAAGAAGCCCCTTAACCTGAACAGTGTCATGCTGGAAAATACACTAGAGGGTCCTCAATTACCCCCTCAAATAGATTTGTGTGTGTGTGTGAAAGAAAAAGATTGCAGTAGCATTACGGAGATCGAATATGTGGCAGAAAAGCAAAAGAATGAAGAATGGGTGAGGAATCGTGAAAGCCACTGGAAAAAAGAGGCCGTACTTTAAGATAGAGAAAGAGAAGAAAAGAGAGAATGTGTGGGTTTCAACAATATCACACATCTGGGCCTCTTGAGCATGCGGGTTATTTCAGCCTCAGAGAGTAGTGCTTGAAAAGACAGACACCATGGGGAGAAAAAGACACCCAAAATGCTCCCCGCTAGATGATGAAAGGCATAATGGTGGTTTTAGAGCTTTGTAGCCGATTTAATTATATGGGTCTTTTTGCTCTAATGATGAAATTGATTACCACAAAAATAAATCCAGACAGACACTGGTTTATAAGACACCCTGCAGGTGGTTTGCAGGCTGGCAGCTGTAATAAACTGATATTTTGATTACATTTTGACTGAACTTTTAATTTTCTCACCCTAAGGCAATCCGAGATGTAAGTTACCGTTTACAGTTTATTGCCTTTTATTTTGTTTATTAACCCTTTATAGTATTTATTTATTTATTAACCCTTTATATATATAGTTATATTAAGTCTTATCAAAACGCCTTTTGTACTTTTAATGTCAATGAAGCTACCATGGTTATTTGCCCTAAAAAGGGTTAAGGTTTTAACCATTTAAATCAGTTATTAACAGTGTTGGGGAAACGCATTACAAGTAATGCGAGTTACATAATAATATTACTTTTCTAAGTAAAGCAACTCATTACTTTAAAAAAGTAATAATATTTGAGTTACTTTTTAAAAAATGTAATGAAAGTTACTTTAGTTTAATTAATTAGCCTTTAAAAATAAATTGCTGAATTAAAATGAAGGCAGTCAAAAAAGAAGAAGAAAAAAGAAAACCTTGCAAGTTCTGAAAGAGATCAAGCCACAGCCAGGTAAGAAAAAGTAACCCAAAAGTAACTTAAATGTAGTGTAACACATTACTTACCATAAATCGTAACTAAGTAACACAACATTACTTTTTAGGGATAAACTCAATACTGTAATGCATTACTTTTAAAAGTAACTTTCCAAAATACTGGTTATTAAAGCAAATAATCTTCTCACAGGATGACGACACAGTCTCATGAGACTGACAAATCAGCTAATTCTATAGCCTATTTCCACATCATTTCCTGTGATGTCAACACAGTGAAGAAGATGTAAATCTTCTTCTATGATGTGCAACACAAGTACTTCTGTCAAAATCTCAGTGTAGTTTAGTGTTTGATTACCCTTTAAAGTTAATCATGTTGTAAATTACGTTCAGTTTCTTGCTCACATCAATTGCTTCACTTCATAAAACCGTAATTTATCTACAGGAGCTGGTATTAATTATGATTTGGGTTTTCAGAACCATCAATGCCCATAATTTCAGCTAAAATCCTCTTTAATGTTCTTCCAAGGAAAGAAAATCACATCTCGGATGGCCTGAGGGTGGGCAAATAAACAGCAAATTGTTATTTGTGGGTGAACTAGCCATAAAAAGGTCAATTACACCATTCAGCGTCTGTGATTGAGCAGTTAAAATCATGTATTTTAGACATCAATGTAATAATGTGTGTTTAAAAATAAGTGTGCTCTTTTACTCGATGGCCTCACACATGTCCAGCCCCATCTTCACACAGTTATTGGCGTGGTCCGACAGAGGGTCCGGCAGCCCCGATACGCAGTAATAGCAGTCGCCCAGAATTTTGATCCGCATGCAGTCATTATCCTGCACCAAACAAACCAACAAGACCTCAAATTAAGTAGCAGTTTAGTAAACATTACATTGTGAAGAGGACACAATTGAAAAATAAAATCATCTCAGGAAGTTCATTCATTCATTCATTTTCTTTTCAGCTTAGTCCCTTTATTTATCTGGGGTCACCACCGCGGAATGAACCGCCAACTTATTCAGCATATGTTTTACACAGCGGATGCCCTTCCAGCCGCAACCCATCACTGGGAAACATCCATACACACTCATTCACACACATACACTATGGACAATTTAGCTTACCCAATTCACCTATACCGCATGTCTTTGGACTTGTGGGGGAAACCGGAGCACCCGGAGGAAACCCACGCAAACACGGGGAGAACATGCAAACTCCACACAGAAATGCCAACTGACCCAGCCGAGGCTTGAACCAGCGACCTTCTTGCTGTGAGGCGATTGTGCTACTCACTGTGCCACCATGTCACCCATCTCAGCAAGTTATTATTGTGAATATATTGTTCTATAAAATGTGTTCTTGGTGTCTCCTATGCTATTTAGGATTTACCTTGGCTATCTGGTCAAATTTGCCGAAAAGCTCATTGAGCATGTAGACCAGTTCTCCAGGTGAACAGTCACTGGCCAAACGTGTGAATCCAACAATGTCTGCATACAGTATGCTGTGGAAAATGTTCAAATGTTCAATACAACTCAAATAAGAACTGGTAAAGAGCATACAATAAGCATGATTCATTTGTACGGCAAAAAAAAACCACTTTCTGATGATTTGCCCAATTGCATGGCAGGGTAATATTGCTTTTATTCCATATACCAGATGTTTATTCACTTATAAAGTTAAATTCTGAAAGATTGTCATTTAAGCAAATTAGAGCAACTTAATGGGATGTTTACACATTGTCACTTCCTGTGGTTTTTCTGATTGGATAGCTATCTGACCGTGAAAATGACAGGTGTAAATGCCCTCCGAAATGCATTCCAGATTGATACATATCCAATCATTCAAACCCCTTTAGGAGGTGTTCTGGAACAAACACCAAAGAAACTGGACAAGTCTACATGTATTTGGATGTTGAAACCACATATGTAAATGTTTCCCCTGCCAAAATGAAAAAACAAAAAACATGTTATAGGTTGTATGACAATCACATATAAAACCATTAATATGCAACACCACAAAAGTTTCAGATGTTTGTTTTGTTTTTACTGTTTTTTTTAGTTTTGTTCTATTTTTAACCATTAAAAGATTAAATTAAAATGTTAAAATAATGGCAGCATTAACAACAAAGACACATCAGGCACGAGTATACACCTATGTCTGTGAACGGAGAGGAAAAATTATAGAAAAATATACTATTTGTTTTCCATTTAAAAAGGCACAGTGTTTTGTTTTGGGCAGGGTAGGTTATACACAAATAGACAAAAATAGATTTTTGTATTTAGTCTGTAATGAGAGTAATCACAGAGCCTTGAGATGAAGGTTTACTAAAACATGAGTGATGTGCCTCCTGTAGCCACATATAAAATAATTTGTATGACGAATAAGATATATAGCTTACATTTATTCATTCATTTTCCTTCGGTTTAGTCCCTTATTTAACAGGGGTCACCACAGAGGAATGAACCGCCAACTATTCCGGCATATGGTTTGAGCAGTGGATGCCCTTCCAGCCACAACCCAGTACAGGGAAACACTCTTACATTCACACCCGCACTCATACACTACGGCCAATTTTGTTTACCCAATTCACTTATACCGCATGTCTTTGGACTGTGGGGGAAACTGGAGCACACAGAGGAAACCCAAACGAACATGGGGAGAACATGCAAACTCCACACAGAAATGCCACCTGGTTCCAGCAACCTTCTTGCTGTGAGGCGACAGTGCTAACTACTAAGCCACCAGTTTAGTCTAAGTAACCTAGTTAAATTTGCATATAGTGCAGTATCTGAAGATCAGAATCATATCCAAATAGCGGAGACACATTTATCCTATGTGGCCATAGTAAATAGAAAATACTTGAAGGTGTAAACAGGGGATTCAACCATTCACTTATTGCATTTTAAAGTACACAATTAAGTGGATGAGCATAACTTGTTTAATAAATAGATTTTTTGAAAGAATTGAGCGAATGATTCAATGACTCACTTGTATAAAATCAACTGTTTTGCACTTGAAGGAATCAGTGTTTTGAGCAAATTACTTCAATTAAACATAAATTCATAAAGTCATTTACTTGTCATCACCTACCATACAGAAAGTCAGCCATACACAGTAAAAAAAGCTACTGTACATCAGCAGTCGTGAAACACACTGTCGATCAAATCCAAGGACTAAAATTACTGCATAAATGAAAGCATTTTCAATGGCAATTGTCATTATGTCACATGCAGTATGCTGTCCAACTTATCTTTCATTGACCAGAAACACATTCTTTCAATACTGCCAAAATCCTTTAGTAACATCAATGACACGAGTGTGTTCTTAAGCCTGCCCTGTAGATCCAGTGTGAAATCCAGTGTGAATCTCAGAAACAGAACATTATGCAGATGCCAAGAAAATATCCTTCGCTATGAGCAAAGCATCCTCAAAAATGAAAAAGGATGTTAAAGTGGAAGGAGAACCGCTTTGAAGCAGAAAGCGGTCTTGCTTCCAAATCAGCAAAGAACTACTTGTCCTTCCATGCATTGAGCAAAAGTATATTTATGTTATGATGAAGAGCCACTTCAACTGTATGCCCTATTTAGCAGAGGAGTGTGTTTGTTTTTACTTTTTAATAGAAGCGTACAAAAAGTGTCTAGGCTTTTTAGATTGAGGGTTACTTCCATCTAGGTTGATGAATAGCTTGTTTTTTTCCAGTGCAGACTGAAGGAGGGCAAGATGGTTTGACAGGATCTATTGAGTGTATGACAGCTCCGTGGAGAGCAGGTGCGGTGTATGGGATATATTTTCTAAGCTGACAAAAATAAATCAGCTGAGAGCAAAGAAATGATGCTATGTGTGTCACAAGCCCTACCTTACATTAGTGTGTCTCTGTACATAGAGGTTGTGGAAGTTGTTGGTGTTTTCCGCCTGGCTAAAGTTGGGTCCCTTCAGTCTCTGGATGATCTCCGCCTTCATGACCCGTGCGATGTGAGCGGGAAGCAGGGATAGTAAAAGACGCTCCTATTGGTTGAATAGAGAAGGATAGAGATATGCATGCTATTTTTGCAATTAATTCAAAATCAGTAAAAAATAAATAAATCGATATACATTTTCAGCATTATTGCTATAGTATAGTAATACACATGTAGGTGACATGATGCTTATTCTAATATGCTGATTTGGTACTCTATTTTTATTATTATCACTTCAAGATTATGAGTTGAAAACAACGTTGATTTTGTGGAAGCCTTGATTTAATACAAAGTCCCTTTAAGGCAAGTCATTTCACTCAGTGGCCATCTTTGAAACGCCTTTCGGGCAGTATGCTCAGGCAGTAAGGGGAAACAACAAATTCTTCAAAACTGTTTGCCAAGCTTAAAATTACATTACATATTTGAATCACCAATAAAATTAAACAACAACTGTCTCATAAGTTTTGTTTCTAAACATTCAAATCAAACACATTTTTTCAGGTTGCCCAAGCTAATAGAACTCGAAAGGAACGAGATCCCGACACCAACCTCATTTATGGCCGCTCTACACATTATCATCCTCTGAATAATGCTTCGTCAGAGCACGCTGGTCTACTAAAGTAATTCACAACTTGGTCTTGATGGAAAATCTCATCCAGAAATGACAGCGACTCTTTGTTTACACATTTGCGCCACTGTGAGGCCCTTAGATGTTTATATTAATCAAAAAGAATCGTCTAAATATTAAGCAGGGTTATTGTAGTAAACTGACAAAAAAGTTAAATGTTGACTAAAATTAAAACAAAAACAAGAAAAAGTATTTCACCTACTTAGTTACTCAGTGACTAAAATAAAAGTGAAATTAAGCAAAAAAAACATTTTTAACACCATTTTAAATGACAAATAATATCTAATTACCAAATCAGCATATTTTAGAATAATAAAAGATCATGTGACTTGTGACACTATTAAAGATTAAGCAAAATGCATTACATAGTAATACACAGTACTTACACAGTACTTAAAACAGTCGGCTCTGTTTCAGCTATAGGTATTCTGAGTGTACACACAGTATACATGCTATATACAAGAGAAGTAGTATGAGTGGTAGTATGGTGTTTCGAAAACAGCCCCTTGAATCACAAAATGTGGAATTAGAGAAAAATAAAATTGAAATAAAGAAAATGATGTGGATGGATGAACATCACTCAATCACATCCGTGTAACAGATGTCTCCGGCCATGTGATTCTACCAAGGAAACGTGTAGATTTTGTGTACTCGCTGGCTGTTGTGATTAAAACCACTGAAATGCATCTTTAATCATGTTTTATGCCAATAAATGACCAATATTTAAATATAATATCAGTTATACAGTAAGTCTTGCTGCTCTTTAAATAGTGTATTCAGATTGTCCATTTAAAAACCCATGTTGGTCAACCACTTATTAAGTCCATTCTTGACCCTGGGTTAAACAATGCATCCCACTTGTGGGAAGGTTAGCACAGGGTTACGCCAAATAAATGACCCGACGAACAGTGTGAACAATATGAAATATGAGCAACATTTGAGATTCGAAAAGCCCATTAATTTCTCTTTTTATTATGCTGCCACTCTTCCACGGTTCCTTTGTTTTCCCTTCAGAGAGCACCTGGTTTAGTGAAGGTCAAATAAAAGAAAACAAAATAATAGAGTGTGTGCCATGTGCTGATTGTGACTAAAGGGAAAAAAAGAGAAGAAACTATTTATACACATTTACTGTTATATTCAGGAGAAGACAGAAGTGCTTTTAAATAAAGGTGCATTAATGTATTATCATCAAAAATGAGACAAATCAGCGTAGGCTGTCTGCACTAATGGGTTCAAGTGTAATGTGCATGTGCTGTGGTCTGAGAGAGCGACTGCTAAAGGAAATGATGTCATTTATCCATCTTGTGGTTCTTTGTCTGCTGTATCAATTGATTGGTTTGTTAAAGCTCATATATATATATATATATTCCATTGCAAAATATTATTTAGCTAGAGCTGTCGTAAAAGTGATTTTATGCACATAGAAAACATTATATACAAGAGTTTCAAATAAATTGAGTGAAAATAAAATGTCCAAATATGAGTAAGTGATTCAGTGTAATGGTTTTCAATTTGTGTTTAACAAATTTGTCTTAAAATAAACATATAAAATATCATCTATAAATGTATTTCTGCCTTAAAGGACTAAGCCTTGTATATTTAAAGTGTTGGCCAGAGGATTTCTTTGTCCCAAATATGCAGTTTTCTATAGTGGTCATCGATTTTAACAGGATCAAGAAGTAATTTTAAAGTTTATATATATATATATATATATATTCATTAATTTCGGCTTAGTCCCTTTATTAATCTGGGGTCGCCACAGCGGAATGAACCGCCAACTTAGCCCCAGCATATGTTTTACGCAGCGAATGCCCTTCCTGCTGCAACCCATATATGGGTCATCCTTCCTGCTGCAACCCATATATATATATAAACCTGAAATATCCTGAATCTAAAAACCTGAATCATCAAAATGCACCCTGAGGATATATGTGGTGCTGCAGAACAGTGTGTTTACTGCTCCTACATTTATGATAATTTCACCATTTCATGATGTGGTGCCTCAAAAATATAAAACATGTCATTTATTAATTTTTCTTCGGCTTAGTCCCTTTATTCATCAGGGGTTGCCACAGCGGAATGAACCGCCAACTTATTTAGCATATGTTTTACACAGCGGATGCCCTTCCAGCTGCAACCCAGTACTGAGAAACATCCATACACTCTCATTCACACACATACACTACGGACAATTTATTCAATTCACCTATAGCACATGTCTTTGGACTGTTGGGGAAATTAGAGCACCCGGAGGAAACCCACAGCAACATGGGAGAACATGCAAACTCCACACAGATAGGCCAACTGACCCAGCTGGGACTCAAACCAGCGACCTTCTTGCTGTGAGGCGACAGAGATAACCACTAAGCTGCCGTGTCATTCAGTGACATGCTAAAATACACTTTTGATGTTATAATTTAGTGAATAATCATGATTAACTTTATATGATAGGCTTAACATTTGACACACTGTTGGTGGGTGGTTGATAGTCTGCAATATATATATATTTTTATTAAGGGGAATGTTTTTGTTCTTCAGTGTAATGCAAATTCAGTGTCAACTATTACACTGAATACATAAAGTACACTGTAAAGCTCATTTTAGCATCTTTTTACATGATACAGTACAGTACAATACAGTACAAAACATTACTCATTATTTTCTTTGATATGGTGTTTATATGCCCACAAGCAAAGACTTGCAAAGACACTGCTTAAAAGAATAATAAAAAAAACATATCCATTAGATTAAACAGCATTCTTAGAAAGGAGATGAGAGGTTATGAGGACTGCAATTATCAGAATAATTGCTTTTAATACTCCACACCCACACCACCAAGTTCAAAAGAGAAGAATACAATGCTTACAGATGTTCAATATCTGCAACTGCTGTTTTTTCCCCCTGCATTTTACACAATTATATTAATAAAATGACTTTAATGGTAGACTAATACTAAAATATAGCTTGTTGCAACTAAATAAAATGTATTTAAGCAAAATGTAAAATTATGTATACTTATTTAAACATATAATAAGTGATATAAATTCAATTCTATTCAATTATTTTCATTCCAATAACATCATATTTTGTGACACTAAAGATGCAAATTAGGCTTTACCATCATTTTAAAGTATCCTAAATCATGTTAAACACCATATTTTACTGAAATTTGAATTAAACAAATAACAGATTTTATTAAAAGTGGTAAATATATATATATATATATTGGGGTTTATAAACCTTGTGCTGTACGAAACTCCTAATCACAAAATAAATTACAACGGCAATGCTTTATTCGCCCTTGGAAAGTAAAATGAGGCATGTCTATAATTGGGCTGATGGTCTGTGCTGAACTAATGTTCTGATTGGAATGACAAGTGTGTGATCAGCACCGCAGGAGGTCAATGAATGAAATGCTTCAGCATGTTTTACAATGGGCCTCACAGTGGCGCAGTGGGTAGCACGTTCGCCTCACAGCAAGAAGGTCGCTGATCGCTGGTTCGAACCTCGGTCAGTTGGCGTTTCTGTGTGGAGTTTGCATGTTCTCCCTGTGTTGGCGTGGGTTTCCTCCGGGTGCTCCGGTTTCCCCCACAAGTCCAAAGACATGCAGTATAGGTGAATTGGGTAAGCTAAATTGCCCGTAGTGTATGAGTGTGAATGGGTGTGTATGGATGTTTCCCAGAGATGGGTTGCAGCTGGAAGGGCATCCGCTGCGTAAAACATATGCTGGATAAGTTGGCGGTTCATTCCGCTGTGGCGACCCCAGATTAATAAAGGGACTAAGCCGAAATGAAAATGAATGAATGAATGTTTTACAATACGGCAGAAAGAACTGACCGCTGATAAACCGACTGAAGCTTTTTTTTTGTTCTCACAACACATACAAGATCCAATCAAGCTGTGCAGCGAGTGAGTGGAACATTGTATTTTCCTTGTTCTCCACAATTGTTCTGCCAGGAAACCCCCCAAAAAACAACAACTCTGATAACATTCATGGAGTAATGGAGCTGAGGGCATGGTGATGTTTCGAAGAGAGAGAGAGAGTGATAATTCCTGATGGAGCAGAAGTGCAGTCAACTGATCTGCCTTTATCTCAGCGCTCATATTTCACTCAGCATCTCTATGGACAGACATGTTATCATTATTTCACGCAAAACAGCAATAAGCACAACTAACCAAAGCAAGAGGCAGACTTCCGCCCCACCCGTATTCAACAGGAAACAGATCACTGGTGGTGGGGGGACAAAGCTATTTTGGGACAACACAACTCTCAGCCCCCCTCCACCTCTGAATATTAGCCGCCCATTGTGGTGATATAATGATCTTTTTAAAACAGCTGCAGGAATGACTCATGCTTAAACCTATCCGATACCTCCCCAAACTAGGCCCACATTTACTTCTGTCTCCCTGTAGGGCTGGACAAAGTGCAGTTCAGCATTGTTTATCATTTGTTTTTTAAAACAATGTGAGTCAGGCAATCTGTGCACTCCTGTTGGCTGTACCTGCTGATGCTTCTCAAATTCCAGCTTGATGGGAGACTTGATGCAGTTGCAGGTGTCGTGGTACGTCTGTTTAAGAGCCAGATCCATCAGGTGTTTGTGATAGGCCCCCGCCACGTTTCCACAGATGAAGATGATGATGTTGGCAAGGATCTATGCAGACAAAAAAAAAAAATTCTTAGAGGTATAGCTGCATGTTCTGTATGCAACAAACACATTAAATATATACAGTTCAAGTCAAAATTATTAGATTATTAAATTATAATTTTTTTCTTTTTCAAATATTTGTTGTTAATAAATGTTGTTTAACAGAGCAAGCAATTTTTCACAGTATTTTCTATAATATTTTTTCTTCTTCTAGAGAAAGTCTTATTTGTATTATTTTGGCTAGAATAAAGGCAGTTTTAATTTAAAAAACATTTTAAGTGAATATTATTAGCCCTCTTAAGCAATATTTTTTTTCATTTTACAATGATTTGCCTAATTAGCCTAACTTGCCTAATTAACCTAAGCCTTTAAATTGCACTTTATGCTGAATACTAGTATCTTGAAAAACATCTAGTAAAATATTAAGTACTGTCATCATGGCAAGGATAAAAGGAATCAGTTATTAGAAATTAGTTATTAAAACTATTATGTTAAAAACGTGTTTAAAAAATCTTCACTTTGTTAAACAGAAATTGGGGGAAAATATACAGGGGACTAATAATTTAGGAGGGCTAATAACTGTACATTGATGACCCAAAACTTTATGACCAGTTACACCTGAGGGGTACTGTCATTAATCATCTCACAATGATGTCATCTCATAATGTGACCTAACAAGGCCATACAGGGACTTCATAACAGGGTGGAAAAGAGGGGCAGGGTGCAGTGAGGTCAGAGCCTTGGATGGGCCCATAGTGAAGGCTGTGAGGGGAACCAACAATCAGGAACATGTGAACATCAGTGAAACTTGTGCACAGGGCCAAGAATACCTAGAAACGCCACCTTTTAACGTCTGTGTGTGAGTAAACAATCAGCTCAGATAATTGATGTGTTGGATGCAGGAGAAATGAGAAGAAATACAGATTTACCAAGGGCCAAATTGTTATGTCAAGTGAACTTGGTCAGATTATCTCTGTAACAACTTGTAGGTTACTCCCAGATAGCAGTATGAATTTTCCAACAGTGGTCAGAGGGGGGGGTAAACTAACTGGTGGTCTTGGGTGGTGATGAAAGGTCTGTGGTTCAACCCAGGGTAAACATAAATTCAACACACTGGGCACAAAATTTTGATTT
>CAIGQW010002378.1:926516-961560 GCA_903798125.1 Danio choprae
CACACGCACACGCACACGCACACGCACACACACACACACATATATTAGGATGGTAACAGTCAGTGCTTAATTTGTAAATTGTGAGGTTCCGAAACAGATCGGGGTAACGGATCCGGCATGTTACCAGAGGAGGGAGAGGTAACGGAGAATTTTGCGCAATCAAACATGTTTGCCAATTTAAGTGAATTACAGTCTGCATTAGCAGCTTTTATAGTGTGCATGAACTGTAAAAACAATTTTTTGTTTTTTACCAAAAAGCACCTTGTGATATAAAAGTACAAAATAAACGGAATAGTGAAAAATATTGTTTATCTATGTAAACAAGCTCTTGATGGATGTGCGTGACTGTTATACACCCACGTCTTTTGCAGCACTTTGCACATAAGTGTCATTTTTTTGAGATGCCATGTAGAGATAAAACAATTTAAAATTTTATACGCATCATTGGTCATCAATGTCAGTTCCAAAGCAGTGGACCAATCAAAATAATTCGTAGGTGAAGCAAGGTTTGTTAGCTTCTGTTTACAGTAGCTAGTTGGCATGACAACTGTTTTATTTGATGGCAACGTTGTAACCTTGCATATGAGGGGCCCCTGAGCTGGGCTGTGTTTGTGCCCGTCACCGCATTTCTGTATATTAGGCGATTGAATGGTATGCATAACTGGCAGTTGCACTCATTCACTTTAGAGATGTTAAATAACATGAAATATGGTAAAAAAAATGCTCTTTAATCCTGTTATAATAATTAATTTCAAACTGATTTCAGTAGTGACCTGGAAATGTAGGAAATTGTAGGTTCTTCTCTAATTTTGATCTTCACTGTATAAACACACGGGGGAGGGCGGGGAAAGTTGTCACACATTTTGCTCCATTGCATATTTCTGTTATGTTTAAAGGTCAGTTTCTACATCGACACATACCTTATAGTCTTGACTTGAATATTTTCACTGTTATTGTCCAGAGAAAAAGGTTAAATTAATCAACACACTGACCTTTTTGGACAACATGGAAATGAGTAAAGCTTCTATAGAAGAATATGTTGTCATGGTACAGCGTATAAGGCAAGCTGTCAGCATGAGAACTTGCTGTTTATTGATTGGATGGATAAGAAATAATGTTTGTTTTGTGAAATAACAACGACATAAAAATCTAAATGCCGATAAATAATAATAAAAGGATTCAAATTAAAATGATCACACTGCAACAAATACATTTTCTTACTCAGTCTAAATTTCTATAAATTCTTAAATCAAGAAGCATTTTCTAGAGAAGTACAAAACATGTGTTTGTTTTCAGAAATAGTGTTGAAATTAAGAGTTTTTCCTTTAAACAAGCATGATAATCTGCCAATGGGGAAAGTAAATCTGATTTCAGTCCAAAACAATATTATTTTACTACCTCACTGGCAGATTATCTTGTTGTTTTAAGGAAAACTCGCTTAATTTTGACATGAGAATTCTTAGATATCTGGACTTGAAATAAGGCTTTAAGTAAAAAAGACGCAGTGCAGGACAAAATGAAAAATCTAACAAACCTTGTGGACTTACACTGCATAGACAAACTTTGCCATTTTTTTTTGCAAAGGAAATGTGACATTTTAAAGCGGAAAGCCATATATGATGAGCCAAGCATGATGACAGTGGAGGATTCTGGGAAATGTGCTTTCCCGTGGCAGCACAGCCACACAGGTCACGGTGAAACACCATCCGTACAAACCGTACAGGAAACAGAGTAGAAACATCCTTCCACATTCCCTCACTCCGTTCAACTCCCATTCTCTAACACACTCAGACAACTTTTTTATAGGACAATTTCTCTGGTCTCTTTGTGTTATTCTGGTGATCAAAGACCGTCGCCATTTATTCTTAGATACTAGCTGTTCCTTTCCCAGCCTACACAGTTTGAGTGAGCAAAATCAGCTGTAACGTTGCACACACACACACACACACACACACACACACACATAGACTTACCTGCCAGACTAGGGCCTCCATGTGGTCGCCAGTGTTGGAGAGGCAGATGCTGAGCACTAGCGTGTGGGAGGATGAAGTAAGGACACTAGCGATGACGGCATCCCTCATGGAGAACGGCAGCATGGTGTAGACCACAAACACAATAAACAGGAAAAACGACACCTGCAAACAGAGTTAACAGTGCATTAGGCTCCCATTTGACAGCTACAGTTCAGTCACACAGGAGAGAGATCAGTTTAAAGAGAAGCGCAACTGGGTTTAGCGTAACGTGCTAATGGGAACCAGCCATATGATGCACAGCAGGAAGACGAGTGTGATTTCGAAGGGTGATGAAACACTTAGGGCTTGTTCACAAGAATGATACTGTCCCTTGGTGTGGAGGCTAATATAGTTATTGGTATAGTTATCTTTAGAGTACACTTTACAGTTATTCTTGGTGAGAATGGGCCTTAAAAATATCTTCTACTTTTAACTGGAAATTGCGAATTAAGGGATATTATTTGCTTAGTTGTGTCTTTGAAATTATCTTGAACTAACACTGTCACGGTCACCAAGTTGAGCGCCCACCAGACATGCTAAAGGGCACTCTACACATCACATTTACCATGAACTACATATCCCATTATGCAGTTACACACCAGTTCCAGGTAAGCTATTGATTACACACACAGCTGAAGCTTGACATGACTGATTATATACACACCACTCACACACACATCTTTGCTACACACATCAGTAGCGAGCTTTACTAAGCATTATCCTGTATTGTATTGCAGTGTTTTGACTTCTTGTTTGTTTTACAGTTTATGTTTGTTTTGCCGCCTGCCTCAACCCCTTCGCCTATTACTATGACTAGTCGGATCTTGGATTACCTTCATGCTACTGTTTGCTACTCTATTGACCTTGCCTGCCAGACTACTCTTTAATAAAGCTGCATTTGGATCTGACCCCTGTTGCCAACCCTTAATTACAAACACAAGCTATGTTTTCATCCTAACTAATACAATAAGCACACTTCTGGAATAAATCACTTCCTGGTAAAATGGTGCAAATGATCAATAGATTTAATGTGACATCACACATTTATGGAAATTCCCACCTGGTAAGCAGAACAAGGCTTTACTATATTGATAGCCATTATTAGTATTATTTTATAAAAAAATTTTTTTACTAAGATTTGTACTAAGTACTAATGTATTAAGGCAATTTACATTCATGTACATGCATGTTTCTAACCCAATTATTATCTTAACTTTTAC
This sequence comes from Danio choprae, assembly GCA_903798125.1. Classification (NCBI taxonomy): domain Eukaryota; kingdom Metazoa; phylum Chordata; class Actinopteri; order Cypriniformes; family Danionidae; genus Danio; species Danio choprae. Next base: position 929,749 of record CAIGQW010002378.1, read on the forward strand.
AATATGTGTGAACACGTAAATGCATTAGCCTGTTAGCCTAAGGTCATAAGTTACCAAAGCATAAGCCGACCTACATGGTATTTTACAGTCCTGTTTTGCATATACATATTATACAAATATTACTTATTATAATCATAAACATAAACAACATAAACTGGGTAGTAACTAGATACAATCCCTAAACATACCTCTGAGCTTAAACATAATCTGTGTATTTACCCTTTTATAACCAGTGCTTTCTTTGATAGGTACACTGTAATTACATGTTAAGTATCTCTCAAATACACTCATGCAGGCAGAACAAATATATCTCATGCAGGCAGAACAAGGCAGAGTCGTAGAAACTTCAAATATAATGGTGGAGATGCCCTTCAGTGTATTTAGTAGATTTTTATTTTATCTGACTTTTGTCATTTGTCCGTTCTTCCTTTAAAGCACATTTGACACAATCTAAATTGTAAGCACTATAGAAGTAAAGGTGCATTTTCATGATAGGATAATAAGTATGCGCAAGCTTTCCACAAATATGAATGCAACAAGCTAAATTATTATATTACATGTTTGAGTTTTTTTGTAAACGAGCAAGTAAAGTGTTACCATTAAATGTTTTCTTGCTTTCAGAAGTAGACGCCTGATATTTGGGAACATAATCATTATTTCAAAGGCAGACTTTGGCTCAGGCATTTCAGAATAACTTAAAATTTAAAACGGTGTGTGTTGAGATTGGTCAGTCCTGTTATTCAATCACATGATGTTTTTTTTTTTTTTTTGGTGAGTCAATTAATTTATTTTATACATGCTTTTTACTTGTTTCCGAGTTTATTTGAATATCTTCCATTTTTTTGCAAAAATAAATAAATGGATGGAAACATAGCTATTGCATATGCCGTGTTCATGACGATTCAAGACAAATGCCTCAAAAAGTGAACTTATCCACGAAACATGGGTAACAAGTGTTCGTTATCATGGCTTCACCCACAGGGACTGTCAGGCTCTTAATCAGTGATGACATTTTGACATGTTTTGGAGCAAAGACCTTTATTACAGAAAAGTTTTAAGATTCGTTGTGAGGGAAGATGGAGCTCAATTTGACACTGATACTCTGGTAAATGCCATTCTTAACCAATCAACCATATTCTTTATATTTATAAATCAAAACTAATAACACATAAATAAATAAAAAAACAGCTTATATTGGTGAAATGTATTTTCATGGTTCATATTGTATATTAAATGTGTACTTTGACTTGGCAGTCAATACAGTACACATATTAAATCTTTTTATATAACCTGTTTTTTTTTTTTTCAACCTGTCATAGCAGCCCGTTTACAAAGCCAATCTTGCTGCACAAAATGTGCTGCTCAAACTGTTCATACTGAAAAGATCAGGAACACTGTTAAAAATAAACTCCAGGCACTTTTTCCAAACACTGGGATACTTCAGAATGATAGTACAGCCACATACAGCCAGAAGCAGCACAATCTTGGCAATCTTTTGCACATTTTAGTCTTATCGTTCGTTTATGTGATGTTTAGGAAAATATCCATCCTGTTTTCATCTTACTCCATCACCCAATAGGGCTCACTGACGTGGGTGCTCATGTGTTGACGCACTCATCATCTGAAAATTGCGTAAATTCAGGTTTGTAAATGCACTTGAGCTGGAGGAAAAGATTTAGGTTCTCACGGTATGTGTACATCAAGCTCTTTTATCTCATAAGATGACGGAATTTCTTTGAAATCTGACTTGTAGCTTTTAGAAAAGGTGAAACATACTCTATGAATATGAAGATAGTTTTCTATCTATGTGGAAAAAATGTGCTGTGTAGTATAAAGCACATTTTCTCCACATAGATAGAAAACTGTTAGCGTATATATTTCACCTTTTCTAAAATATATCAATATATATACTACACTACACTTAAATTCATGTTTTAATAAATTTACACTTACATTTATGCATTTATAAATATATGTAATTTATATATTTATAGTTTTCTTGCACAAAAAATTTTTTTTTTTTAGTTTTGACCGTTTTCTATCCTCTTGTTATTGGCTATGGCTACTACTACAGTAGTCAACATTTGAAGTGGATCAAAACATTTCAATTTTTCCTGAAACTATTGAACAATACCTATTCTTGTCTTGGGATAATCGTCAAGTTCAAAGTTCAAAAAAGCTCAATTGTCCATTCTGTGAATATTCCACTCATGTTATATGTAATATATATATATATATATATATATATATATATATATATATATATGTAGCCAACTATCTGGTGGTCTTAGATGTATTATTCATTGTTATCTTATGTTAACTGATGTAGTTCACAAATGTAATCTTGTTACAGTGTGGCTAAATATCCCGTTTTGCATGTCATGTCCCCTTTGAATAATGTGTAGTCATTCAGTATGTTTCTTCAGAATTCCAACGCTAGAATGATGTAATATGCTCATAAATATTCCAAAGCTTATGTTTTAAGTGCTGTTTTCGTGAGTGGAAACTCAATATAGCCCTGTAGGAACGGCAGATAGAGCACTGGATGGTAGCAAAGCCTAATGGATTTCTGGCTTGGTCACCCATGCAGACCACACACACACACTGCCAAAAAAACAAACAGATTGCAGAACAGAGAATTTTCCAGACAAAACATGTCTTGAGCCTTATCGATCGACATTTCCACTCTGTCCGGCACAGAGGAGGATCAGACGAACTGCCAGAAATGGTTACATTTGGCTCATGAAGGAGAGCAAATCCCCCAGCAGACTGAACGCTCCGCTGGGCTCTTCGATGGGGGTGTGGGGGTGGATTTGGTTGGGGGTTCTTGTACTTTCACCTCTGATTGCTCGGATAGTCTGTGCTTTTGCTCAAGTTCTGAAGCTCAGCCTGAAGAGTTGGCATGTTTAAATGTTTAATCTTTCCAATGAACTGATTGCTTGCCAATTCTATGCCTGCCTAAAGTTCTGGTCCATCTATTTGTTGGATTAAGACTGGCAGTTCAATTTAATGGTCTTACACAAAATCAGTCCAGGTTTTTAAGGGCTGAATTACAAACATTCCCAGTACACATCCTGAATCTGGGAGTTGGGAAGATGGCATTAAGTACGCCGAAATTGCAAGCATGTTACTAGCCTATTTAAATACATTGCTAGCATGAATTAGCTAGAATGTTCTATCATGTTGTTAGCATTGCACATTTAACCTCATTGCTACCATATTAGCATTAGAGCATGTCTATCATATTTTATCACGCTGTTTAGCAGGTTTTGGAACATTAATAACATGGCTGCTAGCATATTTGAGCCTGACAAACCATGAATGATACGACAACATGTTTCTGCATTATTTATTATGTGGTTAGCATGTTTTGTTCTAATGATAGTACACTGGCTAACATGCTTGAGCATGCTAGTAAAATGTTGCTATTGTATTTTAGCAGGGCAAATTATGCATGAGACAACAGACTTTAGCATGTGGTTAGAAAGTTGTAGCACAGAACTAGCATGTAACCCTAATAATTGACACAATTTAGCAAATTACTAAAATGTTCTATCATGTTATCTTTGTTATAGTTTTAGTAACAGTAATGGCCTTTCATAGAATCTTTATTGCATGTTTTGCTCATTGCCACCATGTTTTACAATGTTGAAAGCATTACAGCCTTGTTAGCATATTTTAGAACAATGCTAGCATGACTAAACACAATGCTAGCATGTCTTAAGGTGTTGATAGCATGAATTCGCTGGTTTTAAAGTTTTTTTTTTATTTGATCATTTGTAACACACTGCTTGCAAGTTTCTAGCATGTTTTGGCACATGGTTCACATTTTATCATGTTATGAATTAGCATGTTGATGGCATGTTTTATAATATGCTAGCATTAAATGCTATTGAAAGCATGTTTGTAGTAATTTCGCTGCACAAATTAAATTCCACATGGTCACAAACTCATTATATATATATTTGTAATTACAGAAAGTTGATATAAGAAAGTTCTATTTTATATATAATCCTTAGAAATAATTGAAAAGTCCAATTTAGTGCTCAAGAAATGTTTTTAAAAAAATGATTATTAGCAATACTCAAACCCACCATGCTGCGTAATGTTTTTTTGTGAAAAAAATGTGATCTGTTTAAATTACAATTAATAGAATTACTGTTTTCCAGCATTTTTGATCAATAAACTTGAATGTAAAAATACTGAATGTTAATACTGGATATTGAATCAGATTTTTGAAACTGTCATGCATGAAAGGCCTTTGCATATTGTGAAGGAAGGAATTCCTTGTAGCCAGTTTTAGTGATAATTCCTTGCTGGGCTGAAAATAAATAGTCACAGCTGGTTGGAGATCTGTGAAAGTCTCAGATCTCATTTGGAGCAGTTTGCTGGTATTAATCAGTTCTGAATTATCATACACACGCTGTACCTGCCAATGAGATTAGCATTTGACTGTATGTCTCAGATTTCTCATTAGATGGGGAAAAAAGTTCATTTGCAAGCAAAAAAAATCCAAATATCATTAATCCAATCTGATGATATTTTAAAATATTAACAAGTCTAATTATAATTTAGCTCATTATTAATGTGTTCCTGTAGAGAGTCTGATTATTTGAGCTGATAAAGGATTTTATTATCATCCGGTGTTTCTAATTTTTCAAATACACTCTCAGAGGAACTATTCCTGGATGAGGGTTATTAACTCAAATGTAGTTAACTAAAACTAATATTAAAACCATAAAAAAAACGTGTTGCTTAAAAACTATACAAAGCAACTATATTCTTTTATTTCATCGAGTTGCCAAGAAAAGATTTGCAACATTTACCTTTTCCCAGTATTTAACCTAATGTACTATAAAAACTCTAATTAAAGTAAAATAAAAACTATACAGAGATTGAAAGATGAGAAAACAAATAAAAATGAAAATTAAATTACATGAAAAATTAAATTAAATGAAAAAGAGAGGCAGCACGGTGGCGCAGTGGGTAGCACAATCGCCTCACAGCAAGAAGGTCGCTGGTTCGAGCCCCGGCTGGGTCAGTTGGCATTTCTGTGAGGAGTTTGCATGTTCTCCTCGTGTTTGCGTGGGTTTCCTTCGGGTGCTCCGGTTTCCCCCACAATTCCAAAGACATGCGCTATACTGTAGGTGAATTGGGTAAGCTAAATTGTCCGTAGTGTATGTGTGTGAATGAGTGTGAATGGATGTTTCCCAGTGATGGGTTGCAGCTGGAAGGGCATCTGCTGCGTAAAACATATGCTGGATAAGTTGGCGGTTCATTCTGCTGTGGCGACCCCAGATTAATAAAGAGACTAAGCCGAAAAGAAAATGAATGAATGAATGAATGAAAAAGAAAACTGAAAAATAAAGTCAATAATATTGATAAACCTATCATCTCAATGACACTGCAAGGATGCATTTAAAATATATTGTCATCTTTTTTATTTGTAGAAGCAAATGTGCATAAATATTGCAGAATATTGTAATAATATGTTTGTAGCCACTACCTTATATTGTCTTTTCAGCACAGAGCTTGTTACACAGATATGGAGAGTTCGACATATTGTGGCATTACTGCTATATTGATCTGTTATTCAGTAATATAATTGTATATTATTGCTATATGACAATTACATAAAATTTAGCTGTAGCATATGCAAAGCATTGTTCAAGGGTTGCTATGGCAACAGATCGTAGTAAATACATAAGATACTCTTAACAGGGTTTTTTTTTTAATAACGAATAAGATTATGTGGTCTATTGGGATCTTAATGTCTGGTTGACCAGTTGGAAATGGAGTAATCTGATCATCTGAAAGCCTTCCATTAAAATCATAATGATGGAACATACAGTATAGGAAACAGAACTGTCATCATGTTAAATAATCACACCTCCAAAGATTCAGGAAGAACTAAAATAATATGTGTGAATCATGGATAATTAACATACGACATTTCAATTATTAAACAACTGATGTGACAGAGAATGACATATTAACTTCATACAAAATGTAGATCTGAGGTTTAGTGATTGTGCTGGTAGAGCTAACTGGGTCATTTTTGGGTCACATGACTTATTACTGATATATATAGAACAGCATAAAGATCCTATCCACAATATTTGATAAACTGATTGGTTTAAGTTGTTCAAGATAATGCAACATGAATGTAAAAGCTGGCTTTATTAATATTCGAAAAGCTAGCTTTATGAAATAATCTCCGCCTAACAACGATTCATTACCATTACATTTCAATGGGCATAATTATAATAGAGTTTTACTTCAATTTTAATAGCAAGACACTATGCATGGTTCAAACAAAGGTATGTTAATCTTACAGTCTTCATCTGTATTGAAGATCTAAATTATTCATAGAATTATTTTATTTATATTATTTCGTGTAAATTAGTGAGAACAACTAAATTGTACTAATAGAATTATAATCAACACATTTACAGTGTTGAATCCATGTCTGATGCTTTGTTTGTTTGTTTTGGCTTGCTTTTGCTTTGCTATTAGTTTAAAATTCTATTGTATTCCTTTCTATTTTATTCTGTTGGTAAGACTTTGCAATAAGGTTATGTTAATGTATTTACTAGCATGAACAAACAATGATCAACACATTTATTAAAGTATTTACTCATCTTTGCATTAGTAAATGCTGAACTATGATTAATAAATGCTGTACAAATATTTTTCATTCTTAGTTCATGTTATTCTCTGCTTTTCAAATTCTCACTAAATGCGTACTGTGCCATCTTACAACAATCACAACTGATTTACAGGTTTCACTCTCCCAGCTTAATTTGCAGTAACAAAATGTGTCATTTTCCTCCTTAAATTGTTTTTAAAGTGACTCTAAAATCTATTTTCCACCTGTCTGCCTCCTTCGCTCTTTGATTACTTCATTAGCTCCCCATCATTCTTCTATATCTATCATACAGAGCATTCAATCGGCACGTCTGGCAACTCCAAACTGTGGGAAACGGGGGTGCTGTGTGTTTTTAGGGGTCTTTTCTCTTGCTTTGCCCTCAGGCTGATTGGCGTAAGGTGAGTACGGTGCCTTTTGTTCGTCTGCTGCCTCTGAGCTCAATTATCTTCTCTCTTCTGTACAGCATACAAAAGCTGCTGGCTTTTCATGGGCGTCTCTAATGGAGAACTGCTGCTGCGGGTTAATGGTGCCCGCATTACAGACCTCTGTAAGCAACAGTGAGGGCTTTCATCTGTAGTAGCACCTCGACCCATGCTGGGGGAAAATGCCACAGTTTTTCCTTACAAGTGTCGGAAAGCGACAGCGAGCATATAGCTTATTAAAGCTCAGTCAATGTGGCGGTGTATTTAGTGATGTTGCCCCTCAAACAACATAACCAGAAAATAGCACAGTGTGCAGCTCAAAACCTACAGTTGAAGACAGGAAATTAAATAGAGCATAGACTAATAGAGCTCTTTAAGACATCAACTACTGTAGACATAGCTACCGTCCCATTCATTTACACTAATAGGTGCACACATGCTACTTTAAGACGCTTCCAGAAAGTCTTTGTTAATTAGTACTATGCTGCAGCACTTTCAGTCCTAATTAGGTGCTGGCTTATTCAGATTGCCTGAACCCGACTAGTTCTTTTGCGTCGCATACTGTATGTGAAGTCTTATTAGCAGGCTTATTTGAATTTGCTCCTTCACACTTCTGGATCCCTTTTAGAGCAGAACCTTTAGTCACACTATGTTGGTTCGACTGCAGAAAGCTTGGGGAGTAATTTATATGACAGCGGCCTGACAAAAATCTGCCCCGCTACTCACCACTATATATCGGGTTTTAAAAGTACTGGTATCTCACTGCTAGTTTCTTCACTTAAAGGTCCCATGCTTTGAAATTAGATGTGTGATTCTCCTCTTTTTAAAAAAGCAGCCAACAGCATATTGTTTTTATAACAGCTCTGCCAGTGAGAGTGGTTGAACACAAGTGCATCCAATGAAAAGCAAATAAGAAGCTCCTTGAAGGGGGCGGGGCATGTGACATACTAGAGAGCATTTGATTGGACAAAAGATTTGATGAGAAACTGAAGAATGAGGTGATGTCAAAAAAAATATTGATCCATTTAGGCGGAAACGACAAGCTTTGGATGTTTATATCTTCTACATGTGAATTTTGTCACAGTTTTGCAGCACACTAGCTTATAGATATGCTTTAGACTAACAAACTGATACTAACATGTTTATTTTGCTTCCACAGAGATTTTAAGGTTTTCATTTAACAGTTGCTCCAGTTGGAACTGCTACAATCTACACGAGCCCAACATGACAATCCAGCCTGGATTAGATGAAGCTTGAAGGTTTAATTGGTTAATGGTTAATTGATTTAATTTATGGTTAGCATGTCCCATTAGGCCCCCTGGGGTAGATGTCGTAATTACACATCTCCAAAGGGAAAGCAAAACACTTATCTTTATTTTTTGATGTCCATTAAAAACTAGCTTTATATGCAGGGAAGCACATAAATGGTTTGCAGGTGCATATGCAAGATTAAAATAAAAAATGTGGACCAGATATGGTGCTACAGAAGCACTTTTGCGTACCACCACTGTTGGCATTTTTCATAGGCTCACACATAGTACATTGGCTCAATTGTGCAGGTTTGCTTGGGGCTTGGAGGAAGAATGGGTTACTTCTGATGGGAACACAATCCCAGCAAATCAAGGAAGTGAACTACTGTTAATCACATACACTGTAAAAAGCGATTAGTTACTAAAAAAGTGAGTAGCCCCGTTGCCTTAAAATCAAATTGATTTTACTTAAAAAACGTCAGTAAACCCATTGAATTAACTTTTATAATTATTCACACTTTGTTTACTTAATAATTATAAGGCATCGAGTTTGCATGTTCTCCCCAGTGTTCACATGGGTTTATTCCGCTGTGGCGACCCCTGATGAATAAAGGGACTAAGCCGAGGGAAAATGAATGAATGAATACTGGAATCATAAAATGTTTTTCACATCAAATGACTTCTGCATACCATTATTTTTCATTATGTAGTGACAAATGTCTTTACGTAAAATCTCCAAATTAACCACAAGAGCAAAGCTAAACAAAACATGCAAAACAAAAGCATAGCACAAAATCACAGAAAAGCAAAGCAAAACAATAGACCAGCAAATGCAAAACCAACAATAATACAAAAGATCAAAGCAAAACAAATAAAAAACAAGTGAAAAACACAAAGGCTAAGTTAACGAAAAGCAAAAAAGCAAAAAAAAAAAAACCATGAAGTAAAGCAAAAATGCAAACAATCAAAGCAAAAAAAGCTAAACAATAAGATGAAACAAAAGCATAGCACAAAATCTCACAAAAGCAAAGCAAAACAAAAGACTAACCAATGCAAAAACAAAAATAATGCAAAAGACCAAAGCAAAACAAACAAACAAAACAAACAAATGAAAAGCACAAAAGCTAACTTAAAGAAAGCAATAATAATAATAATAAAAAAACATTATGAAGCAAAACAGAAATGCAAAAGACCCAAGCAAATAAAAGCAAAACAAAAAGACGAAACAAAAGCAAAGCCAAATACAGAAGCAAAACATAAAACAAGAAAGAAAAGCAAAGACAAACATTACACCTTTGGCCCACTCATTAATATGTTACCAATAACCCCACTTCTAACAGTGACATCTCTTTCCAGATCAGTGGGCTTATTTACGGCTCATAGCTTAAAATGGATGTGGTGTAAGTTCCACCAAGCTCCTACTGGAGTAGTTCCTGATGAAATGTTGCCGTCTTTTGATCCGGAGCCAGTTTGTGTCGTATATGCATATCACATCATTTCCAGATCACCGAGCCCATCCGAGTTATTAAGTTATTAAGTCATGTCGAGCAAACAGCCCGGATGACTCACCGCAAGCTACATTTACTCCTGCACCAAACAGCCAATCTCTCCTCCTACAGCCAGAGTAATATCATAACTCAAGAGCTGTTTACAAAAGACCAACAAAACCACTGCTGTTTTTGGCCATCTTGCTAAATGGTGATTGGCTGGATGCACATTCTCCGGCAAAAAGCAGAAACAAAGTACGCGAACAAGCCAGCTTAATACCTGATTAGTTTTAAAGATGCAGAGGTGGACAGAAATTGACAACTGTCATAATTACTCCAAGACATGCATTTACGTTGAGACTGTGTCACAGTCATTAGCCAGACTCATGTGTTAAGCGGAGTTCAATGAACTAATGAATGATTCAGTGCGCGGAACAGCTCGCATGCTAAAATTCATGAATTACTGTGCAAATGACTGGGGGAAAATGACACCGCGTTAGTGAATATCTGCATGATTGTGGAGCGCTTTTCATCCAAGCAATTTACCTGAACATCTACATATATTTTGCACTGATGCAACTTGTGGTTTATGCATGGCTTATGCATACTCTCTGAGCGCTTCAGTGTGATAAAAAGGGAAGAGTGATTAAAGGTAGACACTAAAAAAACTAGTTTACTAAAACACAGAGCTTTTTTTGGAGTAAAAGAGTATATGCAATGCCAATGATAAAGCAGGATTTAAGTTAAAGGCTGATGAAATGTGGGAACTTCATAAAGGAGACTTTTATGTTTTATTCTAAAAGGAGTAGTTCACCAAAAAAAACTATTTATCTATATAATTCTGTCATCATTTACTCATCTCAACTTGTTTCAAATCTGTTTGAGTTTCTTTCTTCTGTCGAACACAAAGGACCATATACTGAAGTATGTTGAAAAAAACAGCCCTTGGTCCCATAGTATTTAATGTTTCTTCTATGGATGCCAATGGCAGAATTTTTCCACCATTCTTCAAAAATTTTGTTCAACAGAAGAATTTTATAAGCTTTTTTAAGTGAACTAACCCTTTAAGTGTTGTAATGACATATAACATCATAGCAGTGTTCATACTGATTTATAAGTTATCCAATCGTAGCAGTCAGAAATTCCTTCAGAAATCAAAGTAATTTGCTTGTTTAGACCTTTTTTCCTGCTGGCTGACTGTGACATTGTTCTCAGGATTTTTGATGAACAGAAAGTATAAAAGATATGCATTCATTTGAAATGAACTTTTGCAAGACCTTAAAAGCATGTGATCTTTAATTGAATTAATTCATATTTGCTGAATACAAGTTTTAACAAAAAGTAAATTATAAAATCGCATTCTTTCTTACTATATAGCATGTAAAAAAACATGAGCCAATGACAATTCAGTGCTTGAAAAAAAGTAGTCTAGAAGTACCTGGATTCTGAAGTGAGCATTCAAGGGACACTTGCCATGGGAGAAGATTTATGAATAGCAATGAAGAATTGCAAATCTCTCTATTAGGTCATTTAATAATAATAATAATAATAAGGAGGATATAAGTCTGAATTTTATTTACACTACCCTTATTCATTACAAATAGAATTTACTTTTTAATGGTTGTAAAGTAAATTCAAATTCAAATGTAGAACCTATACAGATATCATGTAATTTTGGTTAACTAAAGGGCTCCTGTTTTACCCCTTTTACAAGATGTAAGGTAAGCCTTTGGTGTCTTCAGAATGTGTGTAAAGTTTCAGCACAAAATACCCATGAGATTATTTACAGATTTTACAGACTTTATTACAAACATGCACGGTTTTAAAAATGTTTGAAACTTGTAAAACTCATTCTTGAGGTGCAGCTGATCACAGAGAGTTGAAAGTGATCATTAAATCCCAGTTTCTTTGCAAATCCTGTTCTGTTTTGTATATGTGTATACGTGTTACTATGGAGACATGTCAATACAAGCCTGTCAATCAATTCGGTGGGTGGAGAAATCGCACTCCTACATCACATTGCAATGTCACGTTCTTCATTGGATCTGTGGAAAAACTCCTTCAAAGGCTTTATTTTGTGCGTAGATTGTGGTTTTATGGTGTTGATAAGAAAATTGTATATCTTTTTTATCAGTCCGTATTCGAGAGCGTTATCAGATATGGTTTATCCTCATGGTATGGCAATCTTTCTGTAAATTTGAAATCAAAACTTTTCAATATTGTCAGAATTGCTATGAAACGTATAGGACTAAAAACCTTTACCAGCACTCAGACTCTATATGAGCAATGCACTTTAAATCAAGTGAAAAGTATTCTAAGCAATCCATCTCATGTTCTCTTACCCTGCGGCAGAAGATACAGAATCTCTCGATGCAAGCGGAACAGGCTCAAAAACTCTTTTATTCCAGTGTCAATCAGACTGTTGAACACTAATTAGTAATGCCTATGTCTATGTATGTGTTTTTATGTGCATGTTTTTAATTCTTTACTGTATCAGGCTATGCTGAAATGTGCATGAGTCCACAAAATAATTTCCCCCTTAGGGGACAGTAAAGTATACAAACAAATAAACAAACAAACAAACAATGGGCCTCAAAATCAATAGGATTTGGATCTTATTTTAACGGCAGAAAATTTTTAAAAAGAGACTTGTGTTTATAGCACTCCAATATGACAGTGGACACACTATAGCTACAAACAGTTCTGTGTAAACAGCTTCCAAAAGTTGATTTTGCATCAAAGGTGCCCTTTAAAAGAAGAGGTTTGATTGCTTGATCAAAATCCATGGTTCTTAGGCTGAAACTATGACATGTATGCTTGCACTCTGTCACTGACAACATATGAATGAGACATTTTTACTGGCAAAATCAGACACTGGCTTTCTCAGTGCGACAATAAGGCAATTTATGAATTGAATATCGAAGGTCGAAGGCGGATGCTGGGAAAAAAAATAAAATAACTGGAGAGCTATGAAAGTGCTGTCACTCAAGTCTCACCTGGTCCCACGGACAGATGATCCCGCCGAAAAACATGAAGAGGTAACCCATGGCAACCAGACAGCCCCAGATGAGTAGGGAGAAGAGGCGAAGGAGCTTTTTGAAGACAGACTCGATGCAGACGAGAATGAAGATGGCCAAAAAAATGGCCAGTGTTGTAGGCACAGTCATGATGAAGGCCATGTGTTCCTCCATGTCCTGTCGGAACATAAAGACGGTTCAGGTTCAATTATTCATGCATTGACAAGCTGCTAAAGAAGAGGACGGACTATTAAGATGAAAAAAGACATAAAAAGAGACACATTTAGAGCAGGGTTTTCATTTAATATAAAAAAAAAAGAAACTGAAAGGATTTTCTGTATGATTCAACGGCAAAACAAATTCTGACCTTCACCTCAGACTCTCTGAACCAAAGTTCAGTCAATAATGTCTGCTCAAACTTTCCCATTAACATAATACGGTCTAAGTGTATGTTGATGTGATAATAGTGTTTCTCTGCTGAATTATTAATTAATATGGACAATTAACATTTGAAAAAAACATGTCGCACTTAAACTCTTATCGCAATAGCATTATTTGAAATTGGGTTTGTGCTCACAAAATGTTGTCAAATCAATTAACGCACTTCAAAGCCAACATGAAACAACCCATTTTACATCTATAATGTTGCAGTTTTTTGTGAAACAATATGTGTAATGCGAACATAAGGCAGGATTAAAGTTTATGGCTCATAAAATGTGGGAAATTCATACAAGATATTTTGTATGCTGTATATATAAGTGTTTTAAAGACACAACATCATAAGAGCACTCATCTATTATATCAATATGCAAAACTAAATCACCAAACCAAAGTCAAGTGTTTCATAGAGAGGGTCAAATCAGAGAAGAAAACACCCTGTTAATTCTAAATCCATTCCTTCATTCATTTTCCTTCAGCTTAGTCTCTATTTCAGAGGTCACCACAGCGGAATGAACCGCCAACTATTCCAGCATATGTTTTATGCAGCGGATGCCCTTCCAGACACAACGCAGTACTAGCAAACACCCATACACACTTATACACTACGGACAATTTTGTTTAACCAATTCACCTATAGCGCATGTCTTTGGACTGTGGGGGAAACAGGAGCACCCGGAGGAAACCCATGCAAACGCAGGGAGAACATGCAAACTCCACACAGAAATGCCAACTGGCCCAAATGGGACTCGAACCAGCAACCTTCTTGCTTTGAGGCAACAGTGCTGACCACTGAGCCACCGTGTAACTAGTTCTAAATAAATATTTTTTAAATCATGACAACAATATGAAATTGTATTAGCATACTAATATGATGATTTAAGGCTTGTTTTTTTGCCAGTTAATATTTTTGTAGAAACTGCAACTTCTTTTAAGTCTCTTCTTGATAAACTGAAAAAAAGGTACAGCATTTATTTGAAATATATTTTAACATCATAAATGTCTGTGATGAAGGTTTGAATGTCTGCTGCAGGCAACATTTACTGTAACTCCTCAGTTCATTCTCTGACATTTCTTCTTTTTCAAGTAAGAAAGTAGGATATACAGATTTGAAATGGCATGTGGGTAAGAGATGAAAGAATGTTATGAGAAAAATGTACTGGTTCAGAAATTACATGAAAAACAGTATATAGACCAAATGGTACTGTATGTCTAATTTCACAATATTTGAAAAGCAGTAGGCTAGAAGTACCCAGATGACCTATTACTTCCGGCAGGATTCTGAACTTTAAGGTGCACTTATGAGGCCACAAGACAGAATTTGTGAGTTGCGTCTGAGACTGATAAGTCATATGATAAAACATATGGCAGATGTAGGGCATCCACATTTCATTCATAGACCCACATTCATAACTTACAGAGAAACTACTTTTAACAGTCATGAAGTAAATTCAAATGCAGTACCTACTTAAGTAGTATGTGATTTTGCATACAGTGATGGTCATGATTCATAAGCTGAAAACATAAAATTACATCAGACACGTATGCTTGCATCAGACACTCCTTTGTATTATTAAACATTATATTCATGCCATATACATTTGTTTAATGCTATACTCTAACTGAAACTGTAAACCTCCTTTTTTTTTATTAGATCTCTTACAGATGAGCCCAAGGTACTCTCACTGCCTCACCTCTCCTGCTATTAATGCACTTATATAATAAAAAATAAACCATGTAAATATTCTGAATAATCATACAGATAAATGGTGATTTAAATGATGTCTGCAGATTCACTTTAATGAGTCCCGCTCCAGCTAGTGAGCATTTTAGATGATCAAGTGTGTCAAAATAACTTTAATGGGTTTGTACATCCAAACACGTAAATTTGTAAATGTACATACCTCAATGAGTATTTTTGGGGTCTTTTTAAGGAATAGTTCAGCCAAAAATGAAAATATCCCATAATTTACTCACCCTCATTCCATCCATATATGACTTTTGTTTTTTTCTCATTTTTTCCTTGCTCTCCCATGCTGTATAATGGTGTTGAGAGGTATCTGAAAGAATGCAAATCTGTCGGCTAACTAACCCATATACCATCAAGGGGGTTAACACATTTCTTATAAGTCGCTTTGGACAAAAGCATCTGCTAAATGACTAAATGATAATGACTAAGTTTAATGAAGTAGATCAAAGCGCTTTTGTACCAGAACTATGTAAAACTGTTAAATTATAAACTCCAATTATGGAATTTTCGGCAGTGGTCGAACACATGTTATGCTCGACTGACATATACAATGCATGATCCATTACATGAGAGACATATGTTGCAGAAGCTCTGGAAATAGTCAGGAAACATCAGTCACACATAACGGGCATTCGGTCGCAACCAGAAGTCAGTGATTGGAGTTTAAAATTTAAAGATTACAAAATATCTGTTACAAAAACACATGATCCGATTCATAAGACATGCATTAACCAAATCAATTATGGGTTAATTGGGTGTATGGGTTAGTTTAACGATGAATTTTGGAAGCTTACAAATAAAAGCCTCTATGCAACACCAACAGCAGGGAAGAGCCAGGATGAAATTTTTAACTAATCCGACTGTGTTCATCTAACAGAAAAAAATTAAAAGAAATTCATATACACCAAAGATGGTTTAAAGGTAAATAAATTATAGGGTACTTTTACTTTTTGGGTGAACTATTATTTTAAGCTTTAGGGAAATCACTCAGATCATAAAAATATGTTCATTTGTGTTTGGAAAAATTATATTGGTCTGAACCAAAATGAGGACCAAAGGTGCACTTTTGATTGAATTATATTTTATAACCATAGTAAGCTGACTCTGGAATAAAATTAGCTTCCTAAATCCGAAACTAAATATACCAGCATTTGTATAAGCCCCAGATCACCCTTTTTAAGAGCACCTAAATTCACAAAACAGCATTTACATTAGGGCTGCACGATATTGGAAAAATCTGACATTGCGATATTTTCTTTTTTTGCAATATTAATATAATTTCACTATATGATTTAAATAGCTTTATTCGAAAATATTTCATGAATTTAGATGACTAGGGTGATCAAGTCTATTTCTACGCAGTGCATTTGCATAAAATGCAATAAATTACAAGCATACAGTATATAAATACGAAAATATAAAAGTTATACAAACAGCACTTTATGGTTGAAGTCTAACAGTGTTCAAATACAAAAATTAAACATGATTAAATGGAACATTATGCAATAGTATAAAATAATATTTAATAATATCTTTATCTTTTAATCTTCAATAAATAGTCTAATCCTGCAATGTGACTATTGCAGATACACACATTGCGATATCCATATATTGTTCAACCCTAATTCGCATTATCCAAAAAAACCAAACTGTGACTTCAAGCGAACCCTGGTGCACACCAACAGCACTACTGTGAATGCCGTCTTCATTTCATCAAGACTTTAAACAAGAAATCATAGTCAATATGAAATATTTGCATATCACCGTGACCTTCGACGAAGTCTCATTCTACCTGGTCACGCTTCAGCAGTTCTGTTTGACTACGAGTGTGCGAGGAACTCGGTCTAGACTTACAGTCACAGCTCAAAGTAACACACTCACAGACTGTTCATCTTCTGGAGACAGAGACAGAAATAGACAGCGCTGCGGCAAGAGGGTACAGTCAGAGGGGGGAATTTTAATAACTACATTATAGCTACATTATCTATGCAGATTTATTGGAGATGACTCATGACATATGCCATGGAGCTTTTATTGCAATTTGAATTGAGCAAAAACGACTCCATCCTTGGGCTATTATTAAAGCTTCTCTACAAAAGAAAAAGTAAAAAAAAAACTGAGATTACAACCATGTATTTCTACTCAGTAATTATTTATTGGAGGTGCGTATGGCTCATAGTGGAGCTGTAGATGCGGGTAATGTGGTGTTGCATCATGGATTCTGATGACTGTGTGTGTGTGTGTGTTTTGTGAATGATGAGAGAACACTGAGCTGGCAAACTCACAGTAATATAATGCCTGTACCACAGTATGAGTCACCAGCCATTAGAGGAGACACCCCAGGGAGAACTACCAATTCAAGGGAACTCTGGCACGCAGACTGAATCTCAATGAACACTAGGGGAACACACCCTTTCTGTCTCCATTAGCCACAGACAGACAGACAGACAGACAGACATGTGCCCTCACCTGTTTCACCTGTTTTTTTAATATATTTGTTAGAAAATATAAGATCATTGGCATTTCATTTGGACATTCTGGATGGTTGTTTCTGTCAATAGCATTGCAAAGGTAACATTTATTTGTACACCAAAACCCATTAGTTCACATTTTAGGAAATTAGATTTGATCAAATCATTGTTTTTGGTAAAATGCCTAAAATATTATGTGTTGTTTGCATCAGAATACTGTCATGTTTTAAGCGCCAAATAATAGGACATAGTGTTTAACAAAACATTTAAACGTTTTCATCAAAATATCCAAAAATCACTAGAATAGTCTTATATATTTTGCTGGCTTATGTACTTAATTTATCAAAATGTTTCGAAGAACATTCAAATTTTAACTACACTGAAAAAAATTCTTAATTGGATTTACAATTTCTTTAAGGTAAGTGTAGATGCAAACAATTTATATGGGCTGAATTCTAACAAACAAATTAAATTTAGTAATGTTAAACTTAATTAGTTTGTTTAAATTCAGTCTTTATACATTGTTTGCAACTACAGTACTTACCTTTAAAAAAATTGGTAAATCTAATTAATATTTTTTTTCCAGTGTAATGACATGAAATGAACCACGTATGCACCCTCGATTTCGGTTTTGGTTTATAAAAAAACAGGAAACACTTAAGTTGCTTTAATTTCTTGTGTTTTTCGTGTTTTATTAGACTGCACAGAGCAGCATTATAACAGAGTCTTTAAATGTATGATAAAAAATATGATCATGACCAGAAGAACCTGAAGCAGTCGAATGTGGCATAATAAAAAATGCTGTGCTGTTTTTATGCCACATCCTGCTCGTCTCTCATCAGCAATTGATTCAGCGTTCTCATTTTACTTTCAGCATTACTCTGCTCTGTTTTGAATACTTTAGTTCATCCATGAACATGATTTCTGCAGTCCCATATTGTGTAATAAAAACCACAACTCCCATGATTCCACACTCAGCCACAGCATTACAAAAATACACCTTTGTTACATACTGTGCCTTTAATGGCAGTTGCGTTTGAGGGCAACCACTTGCGTGTGAGTAAAAGTTTCATTTAGGCCACTGCCTTTTTTGGGTCAACTATCCCTTTAAAACAGTAGCTATCATGTTGTTGACAATAAATACTGCACAGGCCTATTGCTGTGTTAACTTTATGCAATTTTTGAAGCAGCAACTCTTGAGAGTGCCATACCATTGCATGTTTGAACTCATATACAGTGGAGGAAATAAGTATTGAACACGTCATGTTTTTTTCCTGGGAATAGTATTTCTAAAGGAGCTGTTGACATGGAATTGAACCAGATTTTAGTAAAAACTCAAACAATACAAACATTAAAAAAAAACAAAAACAAAAAAAACGATAAAGTGCTAAACTACTGAAATGCATTTAATACTTTATATAAAAGTATTTTTTGGTGATGGCAGCTTAAAGATGCCTCTCATATGGAGAATGAAGTCACATGCATTGCTCAGGTGTGAGTTTTTGTCTTTACTTCAACAGAGTGTAAAATCATGATGGTTCTGTGGGTCTGTGCGTCTATCAAATCTGACCTTAATTTTATACTTTTTTATTAGATTCAAGTCAGGTGATTGGCTGGGCCATTCTACAGTTTGATTTTCTTTCTCTGAAAGCATTTGAGAGTTTACTTGGCTGTGTTTTGGATCATTGTCTTGCTGAAATGTCCACCCTGGTTTCATCTTTATCATCCTGGATATGTAGATGTTGGACTGAAGCAGCTAATATTAATTTACAACGACGAAGGACAGAGGGTTGCTGAATAACTACTGAGAGATTTCAGCTGCTGTCTGGGCTTTCACTGCCTTTCTACACCTCCTTTTCTTCATGTTTTCAATACTTTTTCCCTGCATCATTTCATTTTATTACACATAACTTCATTTGTAAAATGATTAGTTGTTTTCTTCGCATTTATGGATTTCTTTGGTTTTTACCAGCACCAAGTGAACAGCACCTTTAGAAATATGTTTTCTGAAAAAAAAATGGTGACATGTTCAATACTTATTCCCCCCACCGTAAATGAATTACTTGTCTAGAAATCTTCATTTTCATCTATAGAAAGTAAGCCATATACATCTGGGAGGACACAAGATGAGAAAACAATGACACTATTTTTATCTTTGGGTTACCATCGCTTAAACAACAAAACTGTCTGTGAAGAGCATGCTGATGAAAAAAGAGAACTCAAGACAAGCACACTTATCTTGATTTTTTTGTGCATCATTTCCAATCAAGCCATAATTTTGGCAAATCCTCAAAAAAAAAAAGTTTAAATATTCCTCATCAAAATAAAAAAGTCTCCCAGTTATACCAAAACTGCATCAATCTCTTGTATCGTATCCTTGTTATAAATTATATAAGCGATGAATCAAGAGTTTACGTTAGGGCTTGTTTAAATCCCTAACCCTCACATATGCATTACTAACGCTTGCTTTGGCAAACAGCACTAACAATGTGCACTCATCTGACATCCCCCTCCTCTTTCCAGGGCAATTATAATTAAATGTCTACATCAAAGTGCTGATTCACTGCCTACATGATTAGCCTTAAAATCCCCATTTTAGGCCCGATCCCACCAGCCCCTTCTCCTTCCTGTTCTCCAACTCTCATCACTCTTTCATCCCTCACAGTATGAATCAGACTTGGCTCCTATCAGTCTCTTTTCTTCACGCTATCAAGGGCCAGAGCTCGTATGGCCCACTGATTGTGCATTTAAGCCCATTTGAGTCCATTTAACTCCATTTTGCAGGGGCCACAAAAGCAGACGCTCATATGGGGGTGCTTTGTTACAGCGCGATCCCTTCCATAGCCACTTCCTGTCCATTTGTCTGAGCGCTGCAGTTTAATGCGAGTTAGGCCTGGTTTGTGTGTGTTTTCTGTGGTTTCGCAGTCCTGCTGACTTGCTGATGGGACAAAAATGTTAAAAATGCCACTCAACGTCAGCAGAATGCAAACTTAACACCATGGCCACATACTCTTGTATTTTTATCTCTCAAAACAGTCACAGGTTTATTATCTCACAACTGCAAATAAAAATAAATAATTGAGTTTTGTAATACATTGTGATGTGATGTCAGTTGTAATTTTAGAATGATACAGTGTGTTTTTTTAGACTTTATTATTCTTTAAACGGATTGACACCTCAAACAAGTTTCATATTTACCCTCAGCCTTGATGTGGATCCCTCTGCCACATTTATAAATGAATCAAAGCAGCAAGGTTATTATTTTATTTATTATATTCAACTGATATACTTGTCATATAAGTCTTGTAAAACATAAGACAATATGCTATTTATTTTGCTTAATTTCTCTTAATTTAATCTTTTCAAATGTATCATATCCTTGATGTGTTAAATTTAAACAATCCAAATGTATAAAATATATATAAATATATATGTATATATATGTATAATACATGATGCATTAAAGTAAAACTTTCAAATGCATCAGAATCTTGAAGCATTACATTTCAAGCTTTTCAAAAAGATCATTCAAACCTTTTAAACAACTGCATCATTCAAAATTTCATCATTCAAACAATTACAAATACTGAAGTCACTGTAATTGAGTAGATTTTTCTCAATAATTGCCCTTTACTGAGTAGTTTTAAAATGGTGTATTTTTACTTGATACAATGCTTTTCTTTTTGGGATTTTTGCCTTTATTTGACAGGACAGTAAGCTGACAGGAAGTGAAGTGGGAGAGAAGGATAAGGAAAGGTCCACGAGCCGGGATTTAAACTCGGGATGCCCGGAGCGCTTCCGCACCATATGTCAGCGCACTAACCACTGGGCTATTGCACCGACCAAAAATGCTTTTCTTACTTAGATTTTTTTTGTCTTGTTTTAGTCCAAAAATCTAAATAATTCTTAAATCAAGAAGCTTTTTCTGGACAAGCAAAACATATTGTCTTGTTTTAAGAAATAATTTGTCAAAATTAAGTGACTTTTTCTTTAAAACAAGTAAAATAACCTGCTTATGGGGTAAGCAAAATAAGCTTATGTCAAAAGGAAAAACTAGATTATTTTGCTTACCCCATTGGCAGATTATTTTGCTTGTTTTAAGAAAAAAACTCACTTAATTTTGACATTTTATTTCTTAAAACAAGACAGTATTTTTTTGCTTGTCTGGAAAATGCTTCTTGATTTAAGAATTTTTTGATATTTGGACTAAAAACAAGACAAAAACTCTAAGTAAGAAAGGCATTTTTTGCAGTGTAGTGCTGTATTGGTACTTTTACTGTTCCACTTTCCTTCAACCTGCAGTCACTAATTATATGTTTATTTTGATTGTGTCTACAGTGATTGGCTAAGCAGAATAATCAGTTCTGTGATTCCCATCCAATCAAATCACACATAGAAACATCGCATCAGACATCCAGACACAGATGCTTTATTAATGCATCAAACATGTACAGTGTGAAAGCATTACAAGTGTCCAAGAAGACGCAAAAATTTATGACATAGAGACCAGTGTTTCCCAACCCCGTTGCCGGAAGCACACCAACAGTACATATTTTGGATGTCTCCCTTATCTGACCCATTAACTTCAGGTTTTGGAGTCTCTTCTTATGTTCTGATGAGTTGATTCAGGATTAGGGAGAGGTTGAAAATGTTTACTGTTGGTGTGCCTTCAGGAACAGGGTTGGGAAACACTGGTTTAGACTGCATGTCACTGATGAGAAGATGAAGGATGCCTACTGTATCATGACTAAAATTGCACAATGCTGTTAAACAATAACTAAATGCACTACAGAATGTTACGTTTTAAAACACATTATATCAATGCTGCATGAGCTTGGTTTGAGACACCAACTGCTGGACACTTGTAGATTTTCAGTCAGGGTTTAAAGTGCATAACCTAAACATTAACATACTGTATCATCACAGCTCGATTTTTGCCCCATAGATTTCACAGATTTTGCTCGGAAGCTAAACGCATCAACCCTCTATCTTTCGGCTTATTTTAGGCTCATCTCACATTTCACATGTATAGTCCATACATGGCAAATAATTGAACTTAGAAACACCCTTAAAAGGAAAATTTCACTGATTTTTAATTTGTAGGGTATGCAGCGTATAAAGATAATATTTTCAGAATAATACTTACTATTCACTACTCATTTAGAAGTACTTTTAGAAGGGCTACTTTTACTAGTATTTGGAGTAGTATTATACTATATAGTATACTCTTTTTGGCAAGTAATTGTACTTTTACTTAAGTTATTTTCTGTACTCTTTCCATCACTGAAAGGAAGCAGCACATCTTTTTTTTTAAATGACCTATACACTGCAAAAAGTGATTAGTTACTTAAAGTGAGTAAACCCATTGCCTTAAAAGCAACAAGTTGACTTTACTTAAAAATAAAGTAAACCCGTTAACTTGACTTAATTGTAGTAACTCTGCTAATTTTACTCACTTTTTAAAATAAACTAATCACTTTTTACAGTGTATAAGCAATGGCAAAAATGGTTATAAAAAGCATGATTTGTTAACAAATTCCATTCAGCATGGTGTTTTATTTCTTATGCATTTAAGTGTGTCTTTACATTACATTTGACTTTATTAAGTTTGTTATCTGAAAAAATATATAGAGAATAAAATATAAAAATCCCTGTTTCATGTAATAACCTCATAATCGGGCCCTTCAGCTACACAGCATGGCAACTGTGATATATGGCAGCACTTTAAAATCTATTTGGTTTGTTAAAAAAAGGGTGCATTAAACCACAGTGCAAACACAAATGGCATGCTCATCTTACACTACATTTCTAATTAACTCAACCAGGCCAAGGCCAGCGCATTTTACTGATGCTGTGCAGTATGTCAATGACTGAATTCCATCTAAGGCACTGTAAGTGAATCTTAACGATCGCATAAGCTGGTAAGATCAGCTCAGTGTGACGCTGCTGCCTTCATAACTCATCTAATTGATCAGCCAGCAGGTTCACTTCATCCCACTCTATATTATCATATTTCTCCAGTATTGGCGTCAGCTTTTATAACATGTCGCCTCACCCTAATCTCTCCAGAAGCCTCTTTTCTAAAAAACCCAATAATACCTTCAACAGAATTTCTTAAGTGCATCCGAGTGGGAGGTTTAACTTTACTGACTGTTTGAATGGAAAATGGACTGTTGATCAGGAATGTGTGTATGATGTGCTTGTTTGTGTTTGCTTTTGTGATTAAAGCACTGGGATGATGTGGGACTGTGGCCAAAGTGGTCTGTTCCAAGATTTGGCTCTCGTTGTAATTTGAAGAGGTTCAAATGAGAAGAAGTGCAGCCATTAGGCATTAAATCTGGCTAGTAACAGTCTTATTATCAGGATTAGAGAAAAAAATATGTCAATTTTTGCTTCACCATTATTGATAATAGTGCCAAGTGTGTTACACAGCACATTCATCATCGCCAGACAGGAGGGGCTATTATTCATTTTAGTTGCCAATTTGCCCATTAGAAGATGCTTTTTAGCTAAATGACCAATAGAGTCGAACAAGGCCATGCTTCCACTTGGGGTTAAGATGGGCTTTTGTCAATCCGAACGCAAGTGGAGGATTCTAAAATAAACAGTGAACAGGGTGTTAAATGATTGGAGTTTGTGCAATTTTAATTACTTTCAGAGGTATCCAAAAAAGCATTTGATTGAATTGTTTTCACGTAAACGCTTATGAGGTTGAACGTTGTTAAACAGCCACACCACCGTTCGCCGTTCACATGTGATTGGACAAGTTGTGAAAAATTTCACCAAAACAACGTACTTATACTTTAGTGCACTGCATCAAAATGGTCGAAATTGTATTTGCCACTCATATGTTTTTCATATGTTTGTCTCCACATTTGATTGTAAGCTGCGCAAAACAGGTTCATGCATTCAATAGTACTTGTATGTCGCATTGAGTGCTACAAGCGTAAGTGATTTCTGTGAAAAAAAGGATAGAAAGGTTGATGAAATCTGAACAGAAGTGGTGCATTTGAACACATGTAGTAACCAGATGCAACCAGGTCCCAATTTTAATCATTAATTTTCCTTTGGCTTAGTCCCTTATTTAGGGGGGCCATGTCGCCACAGTGGAATGAAACGCCAACAGGCATATGTTTTACTCAATGGATGCCCTTTCAGCCGCAACCCAGTACTGGTAAACACTTATACACTCTCTCATTCACACACGCACTCATACACTATGACCAATTTAGTTCATCCAATTAAATTAATTTGGACTGTGGGGAAAACCAGGGCACCCCGAGGAAACCCTACCGAACACGAAAAGAACATGCAAACCTCATACAGAAATGCCGGGATATGAACCAGCGACCTTCTTGCTGTAAGCCGACAGTGCTAACCACTGAGCCACCATGCCGCCTTGTCCTAATTACAGTAAAAAAATTAATAAATTAAAAATTTGTTATGAGGGAATGATGCGGGAAAAGAAAGCCCCGCCCCCTACTTCATATTCCATTTCAGTTATATGTACATCAACTTCTGGTTTATGCGGACAATAAAAGTGTAATAAAAATTGATATATAAACAAACTAAATTAAAAAAAATAAATAAATCAATGCTTTTGCATCTTCCTAGCTGCTATAAGAAATAAAACGGTAACAGTTTTAAATAAGGTTGTATTAGTTAATGTTAGTTAATTCATTTACTAACATGAACAAACAATGAACAATACATTTATTACAGTATTTGTTCATGCGAGTTAACGTTACTTAATGACAGTTATTCATTGTTAGTTCATGTTAACTCATTTACTAATGTTAACAAGCATGAATATGGATTTTAATAATGCATTAGTAAATGTTGAACTATGATTCATAAATGCTGTACAAGGATTGTTCATCATTAGTTCATGTTAGTGAAAACATTAACTAACTAATGAAACAGTAATAAACTAGCATGTTTGCATACATTTGGTAATGTATTTTACATCATTTATTGAAACATTTATACTACTTGCAACCTCACATTTTTCTTCATTTTTAAAATTTTGAACCGTTTTTATATTTGTACATTTTAGTTTTTTCTCTGATATTATTCTTGCTAATAATATAAAACATGGGCCTCACGGTGGCGCAGTGGATAGCACATTCGCCTCACAGCAAGGTCGCTGGTTCGAGCCTCGGCTGGGTCAGTTGGCGTTTCTGTGTGGAGTTTGCATGTTCTCCCCGTGTTTGCGTGGGTTTCCTCCGGGTGCTCCGGTTTCCCCCACAAGTCCAAAGACATGCGGTATAGGTGAATTGGGTAAGCTAAATTGTCCATAGTGTATGAGTGTGAATAGGTGTGTATGGATGTTTCCCAGAGATGGGTTGCAGCTGGAAGGGCATCCGCTGCGTAAAACATATGCTGGATAAGTTGGCGGTTCATTCCGCTGTGGGGACCCCAGATTAATAAAGGGACTAAGCCGAAATGAAAATGAACGAATGAATGAATGAATAATATAAAACATTTGCTTACTTACAGATACATATTAAATTAATCTTCCTTATCGCAGAATGAAGAATTTTACTCAAGTTTCACTGAAAAGCATTGTTTATTGTGCCTGCCTGCCTGCATGTGCTTATAATTAAATTCCATGCAACTAGAGTTATATTCAATAAAACACAAAAATCTCTGCATACTGAGAATGTGTGCAATGGCCGTGTTTTAGGGTTTCCTGTTTACTTCTTTTAAAGGAAATTTAATTGAATTTGAAAACAATTTTAATTAACCAACGCTCTTCGGCTTGCACCTGATTAATGTGGCTTTCCAATCGAGTGAACTTTTGTTCTTGTTTTCAGCCGTGTTATCACACAACACCACCACCACCAACACTCCATCAGTCTTTAATCTCTCAGGACAGTGCAGCCACGACACAATCTTTACACAGCTTTGCTATGAAAAAACAAGATAAGCATTCAAAGAGGAGAAGGCAGAACTTCCTGCCCCGCACTGAAACAAAAAGGCACGGCGGACAGAGAAAGAGCGATAAAGCAAAGTTTGTGTTTCGTGACATTTTTCGGCCCCATTAAGCCAGTCTGTGTAAAACAGACGGCTGTTTCCAAGATAAGAGCCTCAGCGTTTCAAAACAACATACCCGCGGTCAAACCACAGGAGCGTGATGGGAGACGTGTACCACACACACACACATACATAGGCTCCGCGTAAATTAAGGATGTGGGTCCCTGTGCACTGGCCAGTAAATGTTACCGTCTGAGAGATTTGGGTCTTCGTATGGTCACGACGGTTGACTGGTCGCTAGATGGCTGACTAATTAATACTGAGGTCATCAAATGTGATTTGTTCTGTTTTTTATGGCAATGCTTTAATTAGTATGCTGACTATGTGCTCAGCTTTAGTTGTTAGTTTATGCTTTTGATCTCAGTCCTAATGAAAAATAGGAGACTGACTAAGCTCTCAGCAGGCTAAAAATAGGCAATTGTGTGTGATTTCTCTTCGGGGTTGTGCCTTATTTTTTCTAATCTAAATTAAATTACAAAATAAACTGTAAGTAAATATGAAACTTATTTAAATTCATCAGTCAACATATAAATGATTATGAATGATGAATGTTTGGCCCATAGGGAAAATTATGTTTGTTATATTTTGGTTCATATGCAAAAACCTCTAAATGCCATCTGAAATGTTCTCCTAAAATGAGCATTTTTCTCAGCCTCCTATGTTTATGTTGTTATTCTACTTTAAAGGCAATGACTATAACTTATTTGTCACTATAATAGTAAAATTACTGCGCTCACACAGGAGTTGCAGAAAAATGCTAATTTTAGAAGAAAATATCTATATTTAGAGAGTTTTGCATCTAAACTCTGCATTTTCATCCTTTATTCAGTTAGAGTGAAAGTTTATCCTTTGATCTTTACTTGTCTTTAAGTAGCCTACTTTTAGTAGCTCCTTTCACACAATAATACCACTAAATTTCCATGAAATGACTATTTTACCAGTAAATTAATAAATGCACGGTTTACAATATGTTCTGTCATTTTCCAGGAAAGCACCATTCACACATCCATCCCAAAACACTGCTAAATCCTGTGACATCATTAACCAGAAATATATCAGGATTGTCTGTGTTCGCTACACATATTATGCCATGTGATTCCTCGTTCCCTTTTCCTGCCATAGAACACTGTAAATAAATTCTTGCTGTATTAAATTCTTTAGTTGAATCAAATTAACTTTTCTAGTCTAGTTCTCAACTTACATAAAACTGACTTAATAGTTAAACTTTGTATAACTTCAGAATTTGGGTTGAAACCTGATTATTGGTATTAGATTAAGTTAAAGCAACATAAAAAAAAAATCTTGACTTTTTGTCATTCAATTTTTTATTTACAGTGTAATTGTGTTCTGTAATTTTGTTTATCACCCTGCCTAATTAAACCCTTATGTTTCTTTGGTTCACTTCAGTGTTCCCTAGGTATTGAACATGTGTGCTTGCATTATTAAAAGCTTATTAAATGTGTGAAAGTTTCTCCGTCACCTCATTATACCCTGTTGCAGAAAAAATGTGACAAAGTGACCTCTATAAATGACTTCGCTTGTATTTGTGAACATGAAGAAGGTCCATCTTTTTGTTGATGGTTTCATTTTTTTTTTTGTTGCATCTTTTATCCAAGAGACAAATCAAAATACTATAAAAGAAAAGTGATGTACACATATGGCTACACAGAGGTCTGTGTGAAGCACAATTTCACGAATATATGGAAAAATGTTTTGAGCAACTTAGTTGAAAAGGTGGAAGAAGGACCACCAATGTTGTACCAAAATCTGACTTCCCAGTTAACAAATCGCACTCTTCTTCTCGTGCATTCACGTCACACAGTTGAAAGCAGAACTTACAGTTAAACTAACAGTGGTTTATTATAAGCATTTTATCAACAATATTTTCCAAAGTTAGCACTATGGAGGAATATAGAAGCATTGTCTGATTTACAAGCAGCAGTTAAATGTCTCTGGACAAAAGATTCTACGGTTTCTATTTCTGTAAGCAGTGAATGCATTCATCGGCATCAGATTGTTCTGATTGGCCCACAATAAATGTCTCTTACTTCAGCGTGTTCTAAACTTGTATGTGCGCATATCAGCAATTTTCCTTCTGGGTTGACACACAGCAGAATTCCAGCAATTGACTAGTAATGTTGCAACTTCTTTCCTGGTGTTTAAAAAAAGTGTGAAAGGGGCTACTGTGTAAACATTCCAAGCTTTAAAAAAAAGAAAGAAAGATGAACTGTGTTTTATTTCACATTAGATTATTCAATTTGTGTACTGCAATACTGTTAAAACCTAAAGCACAGTTTATATTATTAGCATCTTTGTTCTATATTTTTTTATGCATGTAATGTATTACATTTTCCCCTATAAAAGCACCAGAATGATTCTAAAGTCTTTACAAATAGAGATATTCGAGTCATCTAGTGAAATTATTTCTACATTAATGCCATAGAAAAGCATGTCTGTTTTAGGATTTGGTTTTATTTACCTTTTTATGACTTTAATTTTGTTTTGACTTTTTGTTTTATTACTTTACTACCCATTTAAATTGTCGTGAATGTAAATTAGTTACACTATGTTGACATGAATGGTTTTTACAAGTTTACAAGTTACAATCTGTGCTCTGTCTTTCAACTGCTGCATTTAAATAGCTGCAAATCAATTACAATGGAGAACTAATGAAAATAATGGCTGGCAATATTGTAATTAATGTTTATTTTATATTCTGTGAGCTTTGTCTTTGTGTATTTTATACACAATATACAATTTATTGTATATTGTATTGTACAGTAAATCCCATACTTTGAGGGTATTCACTTATAGCTCTAAGAGGTCCAGTACCCTCCCCAAATTTTACCATTGTTTATTATGAAATGCTCTTAACATGCGGATGAATCTAAATGTAGATGAAAAAAAACAAAAACCTTTTGTTAATATTTATTTGAACAATCTTAGCCGGTAACACTTTAGTTTAGGTCACAAATGCTATATTAACTACTGGCTTATTACCTTCCTATTATTAAGATATTGACTGTTCATTAGAAGTTATAAAGGATGATCTTATTCTGCATCCCTAATCCTACACCCAATTTCTACCTTACTATTAATGAACAGCTAATTAGTCATTTATTAAGCTAGTAGTGTTAGTTAAAGGTTTGTTAATACCATGAATTGTGACCTAAACTAAAGTGTGACAAAAGCAATTACATTTTCCTTCCCTGCAGCGTTTTAACAAATGTGTGAATATATTCTGCTGCTCTGCATGTATTTTTACAACTGTTGGTAAATTAACCGCGTCATCTGCGGCTCTTGTAGCACTTCATGTCTTCAGTCAGGAAGCGAATCAAGACGCATGAAGCAAAAAGGGCTTGAATGAATCGTGTTTGGCTCAGGAAATAAATATTAGAGGATACGGCGCCAAAAGATCATTACCATAAACAACCCTGAGCGCTTGTGGTGCGTAAAGCTCCATTGGTTTAATATTCTGCTCACTCACTTCAAACTGTTGAAACAATAAAATGCTGCTACTGTTGTCATTACATATTTCAGTCCAGTTGGAACCAAGTCAGAGTCTGGAACTGGATTACGGTCTGCTATTTAGTAAACCCCTGCTATTGAGGCTGTGCAATTAATCGTGTGTTGATTTGGCAATAATCACAAAAACTCACACATTTATGTGCTTGAAAGGATGATGTTTGGAACATGAGTAAAGTCTGACATAAGAAATAATTGCAGTTTCATAGCAGATCTATAATGATAATATTTTATATTCAAACTGAACAATTTTTGCTTCAATCAATGCAACAATAAATAACGTGATTTTTTTGTATTATTATTATTACTGATATATCAGTTTCTGTCCCCATCACCCATTCCCTATTTGAATATTTTTTTATAACATCTAAAGGAGAATTTACTCTCACTGTTTTGTTCAATAAATCCGACCGATTTCCCAGTCCATGAGTAATCATAAAATAAAATGATCATGATTTCAATTATGGCCAAAGTATTTTTTTTTCCACAGCCATAATGAAAAATTGGTCCCCATACTAAAGTGTTACCACTGTAGATTGCTTTTTTTTGCCAAACAATTTTATCCATTGATCAAGTTTAGTTTTCCCAGTATAACATTTAATTTTATTACATCTGAAGTGTTTTTAAAGGCAAATATTTAGCACATGTTACCATGTCACTGCTTCTGCCCACTAAAGTATGTTCTGTGTGCATATTGTCTATTAAAATGCATTCAATCAAGGTCAGGCGAACCACAAATCATTTCACTGACTTTACACACACACACACACACACACACACACACACACACACACACACACACACACACACACACACACACACACACACACACACACACACACACACACACACACACACACACACACACACACACACACACACACACACACACACACACACACACACACAAGCAGGCCCACATGGAATCTGCTCAGAAATCCACAGAAAACTTCCATCGTTGGAGCCCATCATTCAATCTATTCACTATGTAAATGTGTGTATATATATATTTATTCAGTTTTTATAATAATTTCAGTGATGTCATTTAATAGTATGCAAATGTTTATATCATTTATGTACAATAGTTTGTAAAGTAATATTTTATCTCTTTTAGTAAATATATAAAACATGAGACCTACTGTAGCTTTGTTTACCAAACAAAGTGGTTTGCATTGGATTTGGATTCGCATTGTAAACCTTAAATAAAAGGTTAAAAGTTATATGTGTTATGTACGAGTTCCTATAACCTCAAAATCCTTCCACATAAATCTGCATTTTTATTTTATTATTATATTTTTTCATACAAAATTCAAGCAGAAATAGCAAAAAAAAAAAAGTGTACAGATTCAGTCTGACCCAGCCCATAGGTTTTGCACGTCTCTAGACTGATGTGTAAAATACTTTGGGTTTTAGTTTTAAATCACAGTTGAGTTGACTCTAATAAAATGGTCAAGTTTACCAAATTAGATTATGCCAAAAAGATGACTATTACTTTGAGGCGATGTCGCAGGGTTTACAGAGCAGTCCAATCGCAGCGACTGCAATAATCTACAAACCCATTACACATAAACACAGACAACTGAGCATCTGGTGAGAGAGAAAGAGAGTCAGAGAGAGAACGAGTGAAACAGCAGGTGAAAATGAGGGTTGCAGAAGTGCAGCTCTCAGAAGCGGCTCTCTCACCAGAGAGATTCACACAATCTGCCACAGAGAGAAAAAGACACACACACACACACACACACACACACACACACACACACACACACA
>CAIGQW010002378.1:964821-981311 GCA_903798125.1 Danio choprae
GAGAGAGAGAGAGAGAGAGAGAGAGAGAGAGAGAGAGAGAAAACGCGAGTACACAAGCTCTCTGAAGTGACTTTCTGTAGAGAGGAAGAGAAAGTCTTCAAAAGAATGTGGAAGGAAGAGAAGAGGAAAAGGGAGGAGAGAGGAAAGGGAGTGGCGAAGATCCAGCAAGGCACAGTAATGTCTGCTGTACAGTGCGTGGCAGGTTCAGTGAGATGAGTTCAGATTATAGACACCCAGAGGAACACACATTTGCTCTGATGTTGCTCTTTTATAGGCTTAGGAGAATTTTTTTCCTGGTTATGCTTCAGTGAATTATTAACTCTGGCTCTTCAGATATTCTTTGGGAAAGTCTTAGGGTAGATAATAATTAAATGTCCTATTATCTATCATAGTATTATTGTTTTTCACAAAAAAGAAAAAGATATGTAGACAAATTGACAAAATGTGTACATCTTCATTACTGAAAAATATTAATGTACTAATATAAATAGTGATACATATATATTATATTCCATTAATAGACAAAAATAGTCATTTACAAACAACACATTATGGTAACGTCTCATTTTTAACATTAGTTAATGCATTACTTCATGTTAAAATGAAAAATCCATCCAACATTTATGTTTCAAACATTTATGACTTTCTTTCTTCTGTTGAACACAATAGAATATATTTTGAAGAAAACTGGAAACCTGTAACCACTGACTTCCATAGGATTCATTTACAAATTAATTGGTTACAGGTTTTCACCTTTCTTCAAAATATCTCCTTTTCAGCTCAAGAGAAGAAAGAAACTCACTTGAGGAAAAATAAATAGTGAGTAAATTTTCATTTTGCGGAGAACTACCAATGTATATTAATCTTAGTTCATGTCAGATCATTAAAATATTCATATTCAAATTGGCTTACATTTAACATTAAACTAATTCTAACAAATGTAATAATGTATTGTTAAATATTGAGACTAACATTAAGTAATAATAATACTTGTTTTAGATTTTTTCTCCTGGTTCATGATAAGTATGTAATTAACAATCTAAAACGTATTGTAAATTGTTACCAATATATAATATAATACAATACAATACAATACAATACAAAACAATACAATATAATATAATATAATATAATATAATATAATAAATATACAGTTATATCTGTGGAAAATATATTTAAATATTTTAAATATAATAATTGAAATCATTTAAAACTCTTTAAATGACTAAATATATGATAAACAAATAATAAATATTATATTATTTTTAAATAATATTATTCTTTGGAGAAAAAAAATTTATACTACACAACACAAAATCCATGTTGATAAACAGCGCAGATAATTTGATCTAGGAAAATTAGATTTATATATAAAATATTTAGTTCATAATCATATTGAAATCTGATTTTAGACTTTTCACAATCTTGGCAAATCTGAGCTCAGTTTAAAATGTTGTAAGATCCAATCAGAAGCCTCAGACTAAATATTACAGTACATTGTACAATTTTGACTTCTCAGAATCAATTTTACATCTTAAAATTTTGTATTCAAATACATAAGATCTTTTTTTTTTTTTACTGTAAATTGAAAACAGACTGGGCCTCACAGTGGCGCAGTGGGTAGCACGTTCGCCTCACAGCAAGAAGGTCGCTGGTCGCTGGTTCGAGCCTCGCCAGTTGGCGTTTCTGTGTGGAGTTTGCATGTTCTCCCTGTGTTGGCGTGGGTTTCCTCCGGGTGCTCCGGTTTCCCCCACAAGTCCAAAGACATGCGGTGTAGGTAAATTGGGTAAGCTAAATTGTCCGTAGTGTATGAGTGTGAATGGGTGTGTATGGATGTTTCCCAGAGATGGGTTGCAGCTGGAAGGGCATCCGCTGCGTAAAACATATGCTGGATAAGTTGGCGGTTCATTCCGCTGTGGCGACCCCAGATTAATAAAGGGACTAAGCCGAAATGAAAATGAATGAATGAATGAATGAAAACAGACTTCCAGTGAGATCTTTTTTTAAGAAATGAGGTCTTAGAAGCAGCACCTTGAGCCAAAATCTAAATTTTTTACCTCACTGCAGTCTAGGAAAAACAACAGAGGTCTTAAAGTAATCTCTTTCATTGTCATTTCCTTTCCTATGGAGAGACAGGCAAAAACACGAACAACAAAAACATTACTGACTGAAAAACCAAAGACAACAGACTGGTTGAGAAGGAAAGAAAAGGAAACAGGAAACACGATAAAACGCTTCCTTATATGAAATGTCACCAAAAAAATGACCCAAAATCCCTATTGTTTGTCACACAGCCTATATCATTTCCTTCTGATTTTGGAAATAGCTAATGATTAGGGACGAGGCGTGTATGATAAGGATTTGACAGGTATATTGTTCAGAGACCAACAGAAGCTTCTTGCTGTACTTGTTAAATATCTGTCACCAGCTGTTCCTCTTTTACCTGCAAGTCTCTCAGAAGGCACTCTTTAGGCGCTAAGTAATCGCGCTGTATTCCAGAAGGTCTTTTGAAGCTGCAGGAGGTGACTGTGATTACACTCTTGAGGGGTAATTAGACAATAAATTGTCTGCTTGAGTTGAGACGGCAGCAGCGCCGGTCAACAGCTCTTTGAACGGTTCTTCTCGCTATCTTTAAGTCCCTGCTGCACACCATAAAACGAGAGCGTTCAAATAACATGACTAAAATGTCTTTCACCTCATTAATAAACAAAATGCCATTATAGCTGCCCAACAGCACCGCCGCAAGAGACACTTGAGGTGAGAGTCCACTTGTGGGCAAAATCATGGCAATCAGTGATTAATGGAGACAGCCGAAGTGAACAACTGAGAATTGAACTACTTAATCAAATAATGCAGGGTTGAATTTCATTTTCTTTACTGAAATATTTAGTGTAAGGACAAAATATCACAGAGAAATGAGAATTGTACTTGAGTTCCTGAAGCACTGATCTGTAGAAAAACCAATTCATTGCCAACTCAGGAGAAGTGTAATGTCAGAAGTCACCAAACCTACAAGAGTAAAACAAGTGTACATTTTATTGGCCTCTAGAGACTGTGCAGTGCCACTTGATCAGATCTTAGAACTATAAAAGAGATGATGCCCACCCTCCGAGGACTTCGAGGATAACACAAACACTTAATACACAAATACACTGCATTGAACATGTATTATACAAAGACATCACCATTAGCGCTGCACAATATATTGTTTTAGCATCCATATCACAATGTGTGCATCCGCAATAGTCACATCGCAAAGATACGCAATGTTTAATCTGAATTATAGTTGACCAGGAGCTACAGAATTGTATTTAATCACTGCATTTATATGGAATTTATGATTTATGCAAAGAATGTTTTTCTTACTTAGAATTTTTGTCTTGTTTCTAGTCCAAATATCTACATTTCAAAGTGAAACCAAGATTATTTTACTAACCCCACTGGCAGATCATTTACAAACTCTTAATTTTCACTTAGTTCTTCTGATTGTGAAAACTAAACAATATTTATACTTGATTTAAGAGTGTTTTGATATTTGGACTAGAAACGAGACAAAAGGTAAGAAAAGCATTTTTTTTGCATTGTGATTATTCAATTTCTGTACCTTAATACTGTTAGACTCCCCCAAAAAACATCAAACAGTGCTATTCAATCTTTCATGTGAAACTGTATTCATATTCATAAAACATCGCAATATCAGGTATTTCCAATGTCGTGCAGTCTAGGTAGGTTAACTATGTTCATATACTGTCCAACCTATACACAACTCCTTAACTTTTCAAATTTGGACTGTAATGTAGTAATAATGTGCTCCTTTTTGTGAAGCTGCTTTGAAACAATAATCATAATAATAATAAAATTATTTTGAAAAGCAATATACAAATAAATTTGAATTTAACTGAATTTGGAAAATGTAAGAGTAGGTCTCGGTAATCGAATTAGCGTCGAATGGTGATGTAATTAAGTTAATCAAACTAGCGTTGAATGGTGACAATGATTTTAATCAAACTAGCATCGAATGGTGATGTAATTATGTTAATCGAACTAGCGTCGAATGGTGACATAATGACTTTAATCGAACTAGTGTCGAATAGTGACATGATGGTGTTAATCAAACTAGCGTCGAATAGTGATATAATGATTTTAATCGAACTAGTGTCGAATAATGACATGATGGTGTTAATCGAACTAGCGTCAAATGGTGACGTAATAGTGTTAACCGAACTAGCGTCGAATGGTGATATAATGATTTTAATCAAACTAGTGTCGAATAGTGACATGATGGTGTTAATCAAACTAGCGTTGAATGGTGACGTAGTAGTGTTAATCGAACTAGCGTTGAATGGTGATTTAATGATTTTAATCGAACTAGCGTCGAACAGTGACATGATGGTGTTAATCGAACTAACGTCGAATGGTGATGTAATGGTGTTAATCGAACTATGTACTAACATGTAAAACGGGAACATGAAAGGAACATTCAAAAAGCAACTCATGTAAACACCTTAATCATATTATTCTTAACATATTATTCTCTCATTCAGATTAAGGCAAATAATTTGATAACTGATGTCCATGTAAACGTAGTAATCACCTGCTCCTCACTATTTAAATTCCTCAGTGTTGTTTGCGCTAGCATTTTATAGCACATTTTCAGATACCCTCCTCCACCCCAGACACACTTGTGGATATTTGCTATGGGGTAACATGCTATGTTTGCAGCAGCAGTGTGCTATATTCTCAGACTGCATGTCTGTGAATATACTGGCAGTAGCAAATCTCAGTACTTGCTCTACATCAATAATCTTGACAAAAAATAAATACTTTTTTTTATTCTTACCAACCTTAAGCCTTCAAATATAGTGCGTCTTCTTACAAATAATCTTTGCTCCAGTATTAGCAACCAGTTTTATTTGCTTGCACTGTTCTCCAAAACATATGCTTGTTTTTGTCAGCCAAAGCACCCAGCCAGCTAGAACCTGAAGCATTGAGATGAAATATTAAGACAATGTGTGCTGTTTTTAGGTTATACCTTTTCTTTTTTTAATAGAAAAAGCCTGCTTCAGCACCTTGGAAGTCCAACTCTGAGGCCTTTTTTTTCAGATGAAACACATGGTGAGCACTGCATAGTTGAAAATAAACACAAAAGACCCTTGTTATATAGCCTCCATTAAAGCGGCGCAGGCCTAATGGTGGTGCGAAACTGTGTCCCTCAAACTGCTGAATTTGGACTCCACCGAGTACGCCCAGTGAAATGGACCGATGATCTCATTAGACCTGCACATCTGAAGAGTGACACAAATGCACGTATACATACGCTGGCTGAATTTAATGAACAAAGCCAACCAGTGGAACCTAAAGCATGACCTTCGTTTGGGCGAAGCAAACCCCATCACATTCAAGTGCTTGAGGCACAATCAGTAATCCCTAGGCTCCAATAATGGAGGTGACACCTCTTCATTGCTAGAAGCATGATTGTTGTCATGTTGTGAGGTATTATCATCAACATACTTCGACTGGAGAGCTTACAAGTCAATTCATTGTCCTAGTGAGCACTGACAGGTCTGAATCCCGACGATCCAGAGCAGAATACTGTAAAAGCAAAATAAGTCTTTTTTTTATATACTAAGGTTGCATTTATTTGAAAAAGGTTCCATGAAAAGATAATGTTCTAGAGTATTGAATTTTAAAATAACTGTTTGAATTGTATAAAACATTAAGCAAATGCTGAAGTGCTTATTATTTGAAATAATGTGATGTCTTTACATTTGAGGGTTTAAATAAGCTTTACACTTTTTAATTTACTACATCCTGAATAAAATTGAATAAAATTGTTCATTTATGTATTTTAAGAATACATTAATTATAATTAAAGACTTTTGTCATTTTCTGCAAACATTAAAAAAAAATAATAATAATTTCTTCTTGTTCAAAATACTTATTTAAAATAAACTGAACCAACACAATTCCTGAGACTTTTTTGGGACAACTTAATTGTTTTATGTTTAGTGCACTTAAATTTGTAAAAA
Organism: Danio choprae; assembly: GCA_903798125.1. Classification (NCBI taxonomy): domain Eukaryota; kingdom Metazoa; phylum Chordata; class Actinopteri; order Cypriniformes; family Danionidae; genus Danio; species Danio choprae. The sequence goes on from CAIGQW010002378.1 coordinate 970,851, forward strand.
ACTATTTAAGTTAAGTTTAAGTCAACTTAATTGATTTGTGCTGGGACAACGTAAATGAAATGTGTTTAACCCAGCATTTTACGCACTGAATAAATGCTCTAAATGATAATAAACCTGCAGTTATAAAACATAAATCAAAAAACATTAATCAAAAAACCTTAATTGACAATTTAGGGAACCAATGTATGTATATATATATATATATATATTTCTTTTTTTTTTTCTTCTAGACTGTATATTAGCATAGCACTAAACATTGAGAAAAAGAGAACTAAATGTATTGATGGCATCCTCCTTCACTACAAAGAATGTAATTCAGTCAGATACTGTCTAAAATGAGCAAAGTATGGATAAGATTTAAAAAATTTACATCAGCTACTTTGACAAAAAAAATCTTTGACATGTCCCATCTAAAAACTTGCTGTTTTAACAGGACATGCATCAACACATGTAAGAAAACCGCATTTTCCAAACCATTTTCATGTGGTAAAAAAATGTCATCTATTTTCTCTAATGTTTCTGTCTGCTGACATCTTTGAGTAGGGTACACAAAATCTTTCAGATCTGAATCAAATTATCTCTATTTTTGTTCCAAGGATGAACAAAAGTCTTATGGGTTTGGATCTCCGTGAGGGTGAGTAAATGATGACAGAATTTTCATTCCGGGGTGCACTAACCCTTTAATACTTCAGTCCCTGCTCGAGTCTTCCATCTCAATAATAATCTGTCTGAAGAGCCTCTTATCTGCAAGGACAGACTGCAGGCAAGTCAAGATGCTCAAACCAGAATCAGCTTGTAATCTCACATCCTAAATCATTACAGATCATTACTAGTCACTACACAGAGCAACCTCTCAATAATAATAATAATTTAAAAAAAAACTGCTATAAAAGCTGAGAATGACCAGACCATTTGATTGGTGAAACATTTTGGTAAGTAAAACAGATGTTTCCAAACTTCTAAAAAAAAAAGAAAGAAAGCTAAAAACAGTCCCTAACTTTTTGGTGGTAAAATAAGCTCATTTTACAAGTCACCTAAACATATGAGTTTTACCATTTTTGAGTCCATTCAGTCAATCTCTTGGTCTGGCGGAAGCATTTATAGCTTAGCTTAGCTTAACATAAATCATTGAATCAGGTTAGAACATTAGCATCTCGTTTATAAATTTCAAAACAGAGGCTGTGTCTGAAATCACATACTTTCCTATATAATATGTTAAAAACAGTATGCGAGCCGAGTAGTATGTCCGAATTCATAGTATTCGAAAAACAATACGCAAGAAGTACCCGGATGACCTACTACTTCTGTTGAGATTCCAAAATGTGGATCCATTGTACGCTATGCTATACCATGCGAGAGAATTCATGAATGGGAGTGAAGCAGCACAACTGACATGGGTAGGTCATGTGATAACGACAAATGACAGATGTATGTTTGAATTACATTCATACTACTCACTTTCATCCTACATAGAATGTACTTTTCTAATGGTCGAGTAATAAATTCTAATTCAAATGTGGTACCTACTTGAGTAGGCGATTTTGGACATAGCGACGGTTTTGATAATTTTCCTATTTAAATGTAACTACTCGACTACCACGAGTTACATCGTGTAGGAACTATACTATTAACTATATTATCATTTTGCCAAAATAATCAAGAAACTTTGTTGCCGTACCCTGGCTGCGGCAGGTACAATGATATTATGCAGTGCCTGAATATAGTTCAGCTAGGTAACTGCATTGAGCCTGCTGCAATTATGGAACAGCAGCAAAGTTCCTTGATTATTACACCAGAATGAGAGAAAAGTTCCTAGCTACATTGGACTAGAAAATAGCAACTTTTCATTTTCCGTCAGTCTTACTAAACAATGTGACTACAGAAAAGTCAAGCTTTAGATAGAAAAATCTATACTCTTTTTTTTAAAAACTGAGTGAGATGCTAATGGTCTAATCCGATTCAATGATTTGTGCTAAGCTAAACGTGCTCCTGCCAGACCCAGAGATTGGCTGATTGGAATAAAAAACAACAACAGGAAAACTCAACTGTTTAACTCTACAGAGCTTAACATGAGTCTATTTCCAAAAAAAAAACAAAAAAAAAAAAAAAAAAACAGCAGAGCCTTCTTTTAAAGACAACACTCAGAAGGAGGACACAGAATTAAGTTAATGAGGCAGCCGGCTGGAATTTTAATTGCAGAAAATTGTCGGAATATCATTTTGTTTGTCTTACACACCTCTGGGTAATTTGGAAAATTTTCCCAGTGTGTTTATTTCTTTTTTTCCTGTAACCGTGAAGTGATGCATAACATCTGCTGGGTGGGGATGACAGAATGAGAGCAGGGAACAACGAAACGACTCTTCAGTGTATGTGTGAGTACATATTAGATTTCTAGACTATGTGCATATACTTCTGTATGTACATATTAGATGCTCAATATCGGTTTTACATATGACATATTCTCAGTAACATCATGGGTTGTTTCTCACTAGAAATGTTAATGCCCATTACAGCTCTGCATGCGCTGATGCACTAAGTAATTAAAAGCTGACCAACCTTAAGCTTTTGTAGCTTTCTTTAAAATAGGCCTGCATGCACGGACGAGCACGTCTGCAGCAGAATTTAGCTAAGAGAAGCAAATTGCATTCCCTGGGTCACTCACTTTACCCCCTAATGCCATTAGGTTTGCTCCAGTTGATGTTTCCTCCAGATTTCACATCATGTTTTGATGTAACGTTTCTTGTAATTGGGTAATTTGATGTAATTTAACATGGGTTATGCGTCTGTGTTTATGTTTCAAAATGAACTGCGTTCTACAAGAAAACAACTTATTAAAGAGCCCCAACTGATTAAACTGCACAACAAAACATGTCGTCAGCAATTCCAGTTTTACTTCCGTAAATGATCTGTAACACATTTGCATAATCACAGTATATGGTTTTCATACCTGTGAATAACACCTAACCTGCCCTCATATACTTTAGTTGGTTTGTGTCGTTAACATTGTGTAAACAGGAAGCATTCATTGTTGCGACAAAACACTTATTCTAGTGTGATTTATGCACTTTCACAAAAACTCCTGTTAAAAATCACTGAAGCTGTTAAATGAGTCTCTTGTATGTTATTTCTTCACTTTTCTGCTTGCGATGAGAGAATTCACAGTGCAGAAATCAGTCAACAAAACAGTTTTTTTTTCAGCTGTGAGTAATCGAAATACATCTGATTGACCATTGTGTTCATAAACTCTATAGTGCTTGTGATTGGTTATTGTTTTTTGTTGAATGCTGAAGTAAAAGAATTATTCTGGGTTCACACCAAAAGCGAAGAGAACACAAATCGCGTCACTCGCTCTAGATTGCTTTTCTAAAATTTGCTTAACTTGCTACAAACAAGCGTAGTTTGTCTGAATTGCGTAATTGACACAAATTATGTATTTTTGCAACAAACTCATTGCACATTCAGCATCATTCGTGCCGCCAAGTGTAAATTTGCTTCTATTTATGTTTGCATTGATTTTATATGTAATCTACCTGTGCTAATACTTATATTTGCATTTGCCATTACACTTCTATAGCATCTGATAAAGTACCACAAAGTAAGCAAAAACATACACTGAGATTACTGTGGTTTTGATGAAGGCTCGAGATGATCAACTAGTTCTGTCCATGTTTCATTACTGGACTTGATCTCCAACTGATATGGTAAAATCCACAGCATCATTACTGTCCTACACTGTACAATAACTCACAAGTGAGAGCGTTTCTGGAACTGAAATCTGAAAAGTATTACACTATTCAAAACAGACTAGGCCATTTGACCAATCAGAGCAGAGAAGACTTACAAAACGGAGGGATCTAAAATGCTTAATGTCTAAATGTTTATGTTTCTGAATAAGGTGGACTCAAAAGGACCATAAGAGCACCGTTAACAATTTCCTGTAGAATCTACAGTAACTTACTGGCAACAATTTACTGGTAACTTACTGTAAAACACTGTATTTACATTTACAGCACTATTTACCTTGCTGTATATGTATTTACAGTATTGAACATCTTCACTGTAAAATGTACAGTAATTTTTACAATGCAACTTTAAAATACAGTAACATACCGCATAACTGTCCTACAGTAAAATACAGTTCATATTACAGTTAAATACTGTGTAATGAAAAAAAAGCAGTTAACAGTGAGATAATATATCACAATTCAATTCCTTTCTGCATGGACCAATTTTCACACACACGCACACAAATCTAAAGTTAAAATGCATGCCTACCATCGTAACAAGCTATAACCAATTCTTATCAGGGAGCAAGTGCAAAGACTTCCCGACATTTCCGGCAAGAAACTCTTTTGTCTTAAGCTCGTGGTATTGAAGCAGTGCCATAATGAGGAAGAATTAATTGGTTTCTCTCAAGGCGAGTCTCCTGACTCTTTTCACCCCATGTGTCAGTGATAGCGAGTAACAACAGCCAAGGCATATCTGGTTGGATGCTGGTTTTGTTGAACGTGTAATTGGGGTGTCATCAGTTAATTAGGAGCTGCTTTATATTTTACCCCCTGCAGCCAACAGTATGCCACAATTATACATCATGACAATCACGTCTAGCCTTGAAAAGACTTATCTCTGTGCACCTGCAACCACAGATAAGAGCTTTTCAATAAATCTTTGAAGATATGGCCTACTTGCCAAATACGTCTCCCTCTCATCATCGCCCGGTTCATTAAGCGAAGTCCACTGTCAGGAGGAGAAAGAATTACAAGTGACAGGAGCATATTGAACCCGAGCAGAACTCATCTCACTCCAAAAAAAGAAAAGAAGACTTTTCTCAGAAAAAACAAGCTCAGCCATAAAAGATAATCAATGCTGTTACACTTTGTGTGACACCATTCAAAAATAGATTTGATGGCTGAACAATGAGAAAGGACATTTTAATGAAGTTAAATAAATTGTTTCCCAGCCGCAGGCTTCAGCGTATACTCTGTAAAATGGAGCAGTCTAACAATCTGCCTGGCAATGGCACAAGGAAACCTTCATCTTGAGCTTCTGAAGATTTGCATAGATGAATGACAACACCTCACCTCATATCCTTTGTGCGCACATGCCGTTTTCTTCGTAAACAACATGGAAATCTGACGGTTTCAATTGACACCTCTTTTTTTGTGACTGAGAAGCTGTGGTTTTGAGCACTGCAGACGAGAAGAAACAATGGCAGTACTGAAAATCTCATATTCAAAACTGGAAAACAGGTTGTATACAGCTTATAAGGCGACGTACCAGATGTTTCAGGAAGAATGATGGCAGGACTACTTTCTGCGCAGAAAGGAGGCCAGATCTATCTGCATATACAGCATTATTTCAGGGGTTATTTTCCCCCTCCAAATATCGCTCTCAAAATAGAAACGCATATTTTATGCCTCAGCAACCTCCGTTTCGCAGGGGTTCATTACTGCTGGAGCTGCTAGGAGGTGTTTTGGAGAAGACTTTCATTCGTTTTCTTCCCTATCAGACGATTCCTCAGTCCTGTGCTTGACTCCATTATCTCTCTGAAGCTTCTTCAAACATCATCTCACAGAGGAAGCAGCGATTGCTATCAACTTCAGTTTTTTTTTTCTCTTCTTTTAATCTCTTTCCGTTCCTTTTTTATCTAAATCCCTCAGGTATTCTTTATTTTTTTTTCACTGTTACTTAATAAAAATGTTGGGCTTCTCCTAAAAAAAGTCAACCATGGTAGTCTTAGTTACTGTCAAAACCCTATCTCGTGCGCTCTATCTCTCTATATATACACTGTATATACACACACACACACACACACACACACACACTAGGGATGTAACGGATCACAACCCATAGTTTGAAACATATGTGACCCACAGATTAATTAGCTTTCTAATCATTAAAAGATCGGGATCTCAATTCAAACACTAACTCAACTGAAATTATAAATGATGATGATTTGCATACATTTTAAATCCTTCGATGAGCTGCATTCAGTTTTTATAACAATGTATAGTGTACCACTGAAGTTTATGGCAAAGTTTATAATTACCGTCATATGCCTTTAACGACGTTCAAAAATGAAAGGTGAAGCAAATACATTATTTAACCAATAGGTGGCAACAACTAGCCATCAAAAAAAACATGCCACTGAATAATTCTTCAAAAAAGATACATCTAGTTATGAAACTAAGTTTTTAAGAGTGGGTTACAGAATTATTAACTGAAAATGAGACTAAACATAAATATGTGTTGTATAAATTATGTTTCATTTAGCATTTATCAGCAACGTTATCAAATAGATAATTGTTCACGGTAAAATAGTTAACAATTTATTTTTATTCAGCTGGTTATTTCTTGATTTTATTTGTATTAAAATGACAGATTCTAAGTCATGTTTGCTGAAACCTAAAGTTCCTTGCATTACTGTTTTTGTAATAAATGGAAAGCAAATTATATTGGCCTCCACCCCTTTACTGGCTGATCCGAAAAACACTCCGAAGTCGAACCTTCATTCAAAACCTGTGATGTAATCTAAACTGTGAGATTTGTAATCCGTTAACGTTACTACACTAATACACACACACGGCTTATACAGTATGTTAATGTATGCTATATTAATTTGATGCAGAAACCAAAATGTTCATGCTATGACATTTAATGTTACATGGCAGTCGAACATTTCAGTTAAATTACAAATAAACTGCAGTACTTATTAACACTTAACTTACCATGGTTCCATACCTGCTGTTGTTGTAAGGTAACGTTAGCCGGTTCTAATTGTTAGCTGACATACCTCACATAACAAAAGCTGTTCCCGGCCTGTAATGCTGAAAATGAATCATACAGTGTTTGACCTTGTTTAACACAACAGATTTATTAAACTATAACGCAGTATTGAGTGGCATATCTTTATACACATCGTTTACCTGTCAGCTTTTTTTCACCAGCGGAAATACTTTCAAACGACAGCGCAGCCAGCAGAAACAGCGCGTCTCTCCAGCAGTTTTGTTTCCGAACAATTCAAGTTATAAGCCACTTGTCGCCACCTATTGGCGTATTGATGTAAACACTGAAAACAAATCTCAGTAAATTAAAGAAATTGCATAGGTCTAAATACAAAAGGATTAAAGGGAATTGCGCGATAAATATTATGGTCAGAATGAATTCTGAATATATATATATATATATATATATATATATATATATATATATATATAAAATAGACTACTCCTGAAACTGCACAAGGGTTAATAAGATAGTAAAAGGCTAGTAGGCTACAAAATGCAAATTTAAATTGAACATGATATTAAAAATAATAAGATTTACATTTAGAGTATTGTTTACAGAGTTATTGTTTCAGTATATTTAACATTAAAACCCAAACAACAGAACATTTTAAAGAAAGTAAAGTAAAAGAATACATTTTGTAATTCATTCATTTTCTTTTCGGGTTAGTTCCTTTATTACTCTGGGGTCGCCACAGCGGAATGAACCGCCAACTTATCCAGCATATGTTTTACGCAGCGGATGCCCTTCCAGCTGCAACCCATCACTGGGAAAACATTTTGTAATATTATTTGAATAATCTGTAATAATCTATAGTAAGCAACTAATCAGATGAGCATTTTAAATACAATTGTAACCATGAAATTAAAGAACGCAATATCTAATATCTGATTACTATAATCATTTACCACTCAGTCCTCTTTAGTACAGTGATTTTTTTTAATGCAACTGGTTGCATTAAGGCATTATTTATTCACGCTTTCCAATGTTCAGGCATAAAAAACAAGTTTGTTGTAGCAAACATACAGCTAAATGCATTTAAGTATTTTTTAATTACAATAAATTTCACATTTTCTTATACCAGGGTCACTTACAGTTAACTGAAACAATTGTTTTAAACTTGGAAACATTTTACGTCGCTTGAAATAAAGTTTAACTGAAATTAAATCACATTTTTAGAATATATTTCAACTCGTTCCCAAGGCAACATTTATCAGCTTCCTTCCTAAAATTCCAGCATATTACATTACAGATGCTAAAACTAAAACATTGCTAAACTAAATAATGAAATTCAGAACTGTGTTTTTATTAAATATTTTTAGCATGACTGTAGCCATGTTTTACTCAATTTTAAAATCAAGCACAAACTTGCACCTTTACGCTAGTCAATAAATAAATAAATAAATGTTCAACACCCTCTGACTGACTTATGGTGTTTGTGAAGTGCAAGCCCACCATCTAGTGGTAAAAAAAAATTAAAAATAAACTACGATCCTACTGTTCCCAGTGCACTGTATATAATAACAAATATTATGGTAAAAATAAAATTCTGGGTTTCCACAATTTATTTAGGTGGTCCCAAAACAAATCAATTAAATTAACTCGAGTTTAAGTGTAACGAATATAAAACAATTAATTGTGTTAAATTGCTAATTTTACATAAGTTTTTACAATTTTTTTGTGTATTCATCTAATTAGTTAATTCTTAAATAATACAAATAACAGTAATAACAAAATGATTCATACAAACCACAATAAATTGTATGCATGGTTTTAAGATGTTTATTTAAAAAATAAAATAGAAAAAAAAAATACATAAAAATATTGAAGGAAAACAAAAACAATTCCTCCGTCTGACCTCTTGGATGCTGGGTGGCCTCAATGAAGTCTTTCAGTATAATAATAATTGACAAGTTCAGAGTGCTTTTGGCCACTGCGACATAACAAAAGTCAGAAAAAAAAAAAAAAAAAAAAAAAAGAGGGGGGGGGGGGGGTGTTACATTTAAAATCCATCATTGATATTCAATGAGGAGTCTCACGCTGTATCTAGCAGTACATCACCACAAAGGTCAAACCATCACAGAGTGAAACACCTTTCCACACACACCTCCGCAGGAAAAGCAGAGCCATTTCCATTCAGACAAGTCGAAGGAGGGGAGGGGGAAGAGTTGCCTCAACGTCTGACCCATTCGCAAAAGATGCTGGTTCTATCTAAAAGCAGAAACTGCTATTAGAGTTACATTTGCCCTATTGCATTGATAGGCAGGCGAGTCAAGAATTACAAGGACAATCCGTATATAGTCTTAGACTTTGATGCCCACAAACTTGCGTGACGTGCTTTACAAAGTCCTCCAATACGGAGCGCATGTCACGGTTGTAGTGTTGGAACAGCAGTAAATGTGGTCCGGTTGATCTCAAAGAGGAAAAGTTTACTCCAGACAAGACGTCCGGCTGTTTTTCCCTCCATTAAAACAGACTGAACTTGCAAACAGGAACTGTTCACATGTACCTTGACGCGTCACTCTCAGATCTGGATGGTCTTGACAAGATTTACAAGCAAATCGGCTGTCATGAGGGACGCAGGAAGAGAGATTTTCAAAACTTCACTTGCATAGTAACAATAACCTGTATGCTTGTGACCTTCTGAGCAACAGCAATACAGTTTTAGTGTGCCATATACAAAAACAAAATATACAATACATACAGTACAGGAATAGGTCATTACCAAAAGGCATATATTTAGCGCAGGTACCTGGCAATAAATGCACGTCAAGATTCCAGAAAGGAATCAAAATAAATTCCCTTTCTCCGCCATGTCTGATTCGGGTGCCCGTTCAGAAGTCGAAAGGTCCAATTAGGGCACCTTGCATAAAGCTGCACTGATCTGGAGTCCGCTCGCACGTTCATTAGAGCTTCCCTAAAATTGTGTCTCACACTTACCTACAGCGATTTAAAACGGACACACACATAAATTAATGCGCATTCAGACTTTTCTGATGTCTCAAGTCCAACAAACGCAACGCCACTACAAACAACAACCTTAAAGACAGACGACCGAACGAGACGAATAAAAGCAACAGTTCCTGATGTGGGAACACAAAGTGGGAAATGGCGACACCTGTAGGCAGAGTGTCGTTTTTGCGAGATCTACACTGACCGCTTTTAACTCGCGCTTCATCCAGGTGCAATTTATGCTGCGAAAAAGGGGGAAGAGGGAATATAAACTCACAAAACAGTTTTAAAACAGACTTTTTCCCTTAAGGAGCCTGTCTGACAGGATCTGTAAACGATGAACAAAATTAAAAACGTTACAAAAATAAAAACATTTGTACAAAAAAGAAAAACAAACAAAAAAAGACACAGAAATCACATTTAAATACGTTTCCAGAGAAAAAAACAAAAAACAAAACAAACAAAAATAAACAAATATTGCACAAAAAAAAAAGTTTACGTGATGTGTACAGTCAATACGGTGAAAGTCTCTGGAAGCATCTCGAGTGCAGGATTTGAAGCCAGCGTCTCTCTCACACACACACACACAAAACCACAGACAAATAAACAAACAAACACTTGCAATCCACTAAATCAAGTCCGTCCAGCATGTGAAGGGTGTCCCGTTTCGACTGAAAATGTAAAGACACACACACACACACACACACACACACACACACACAC
>CAIGQW010002378.1:981711-997898 GCA_903798125.1 Danio choprae
AATAATAATAAAAACTTGCACACTATGGTATTTTCTATAATTCAGTTTTAAATTGATTAGATAGTTTCTCCAATATTAAATAAAATGTTTACTGCTTATACAGAGGTAGAGCAAGTTATTAAAAGGAATACTTATTACTACAGTAGTGCCAGTATGAGGAATGAGCCATCAGCAGTTCACTTATTGGCCACCAATGTTGCCAAAAACTGGCCCTCACATCAAACGGACCCCATCCTGTCTTTACTATGAAGTCTTGATGAAGCAGGGGAGGTCGGGTTCACTATCATGACACTCACAGCATGTAGAGGAGAGCAGACACCGGACGGCCTACCTTGGGATGGTGGTGGGGACTAGGTAGAGGGCTGGGGGGAGCTGGGGGGACTGCAGGGAGGGGCATGTGGAGGTATGGGGGAGGTCCATCTGCCATACACACCTGTCTGCCAGGTAGAGTGTGGAGAGAAAGATTGCCTGGGATTGACACTCTTGCCTGGACAAAACACAGAGAGAGATGGGAAGTTGGATCCAGGAGGAACAATTATTAAATCGTCAAAATTAGGCCCCGTTTACACTGCCAGTTAAATGTGGCCCAATTCCGATTTTTTGCTCATATGTGACACAGATCGGATCTGTTCTATGACCGTGTAAACATGAAAAAAACACATGCATTCGGATATTCAGAGACCGGTTTCAGGCCTCCTTCATATGTGGAAATAAATCAGATATAAATCAGATATGTGAACCGACAGATCGGATTTATTGAGGCATTCCGTTTTGTACCACATTAAACTTGTGACAATGTGGTACTTCTCCGCGGTTTAATGATGTAGAAGGAAGAGTGTGTGTGTGTGTGTAGACGCAGACACGGTAAACAACAACAGAGGAAACATGGAGGACTAAAGTGGTCAGTCGCCACAATCTGCTCCCACCCGACCTGAGATCTCTCTCGTACCCACAAATTCCTCTGAATGGTGGAAGACACCATATATAAACCATAAACGGAAGCTGCAATGACGGCCCTTTCCCCTCCTCCTCAAAATCATCTTAAACTTGGGTGAACTTTGCATATTTCGCAGAGCTAAAAGCAAGACAATTTCTTCCATTGTGGCTAGTGTGGTGCAGATGCTAGAACCCGCCTTTACGTCGTAAATTGTATGGCATGTGTAAATGAATCGGATATGGGCCACAATTAAAAGGACGTGTAGACGGACAGGCAAAAAAAAAAATCAGATATAGGCAACAAATCAGAATTGAGCATCAAGAACTAACAGTGTAAACGGGGCCTTAGATACTACGCCAACAGTCCTGTCTCACCTGGGTGACTGGAGGCATGCCGAGTGTTGCCGTGATGCTGGCTTTGCCCATCTGAAGCGCTGGTGGCAAGGGCCCCGGAGCAAGAATCTGGAGAGGGAAGGGGGCTACAGGTGGAGCGACATACGGTGTGGAGTCAGAGTCCTGAAGAAGCAGAAGTCACATATGTGAGGCATATCTAAAGCAAATAACCCTTATAGCCTGACATGTGAAACATTGAGGAAAAACGATTCAATTAAACCTTTAGACTTAAAAAAAAAAAAAAACATTTGTATTTTGTATTATTTGAGAATCTTATTTGATGCATCAACCTTTTGTGGTTCATACGTATGATATTTGATACATTGAAATCCTGCTGAATTAAAAAAAAAGAAAGCGAAAAAAAAAGTCATCACAGGGTCTAATTTAAGACCATTTTAATATCATTATGAATGGAATTTCAGACATATACAGAGCAAAATACTAAGGATTTTTTCTGATGGCCTGGTTAGTTCGGCAGAAAAATGTTTTACTTGACCCATCAAAAATTATTAAATTAATTAGTTATTTGTTTGCCAAAGCAAGCAAACTAGTTGTATACATAGTTTTTTTTTTAAAAGAAAAAGTTAATTCGTTAAAAAGTTAGTTTAAAAAAAAAAGTCTCTTTAAAAACTACAATAAACTTAATGTATGCACAACAGTCTTTCGAGGTCAGTGTCCTTACCCTATAAGGTCTGTATTCTATATATGGAGAAAATTTAAACAAATGTTATTGTAAGGAAGATAATTAAAGCATGTTGGTAAATGGAGACCAAAATAGTTTTGTTAAAAGTTTTATTGAGATGGATTGTTAGTGACCAGGTATTGGCCTAATTGGATAGCTTTACATGGACAAAAGAAAATTAAGACCCTTTTTAAATGATTTAAGACCTACAATACAATATTTCAGTGAATTTAAGGCTTTTGAAGGTCTAAAATTTAGTTTAAAATTTAGGATATTTTAAGACTTTGCGGACACCTTAAATCAAGTTACCCTGAACCAAGTTGCTTCAGTCTAGTAAGTGTCTGTCATTGAAATTATAATATTACTAATTAAATATAGAATATAATAAATACTTGGCATTGGAAAAAAAGAAAAAAAAAAGAAAACTAATTGGATGGGGTCATTATTGCAACTGTACTAAAATGCTGTGGACATTTTAGATTTTTCAGCAAATGTTGCCAATTTATGGGAACCCCCCCCCTGTAATTCAAATATGATCCTTCAGGCTCATGCATTTAAATAATGAACAAAAACAAAGGTCTATGCTCACGATATCGCTGCCTGACAGCGAGGATGCAGATGAAGCAGAGGAGTGCTGTTGAGGACTGGACAGAGACATCGGAGAGTCTGCGCTATGAGGAGAAACAGAATCCCTCTGCTGCTGCTCCTCCACACCTACACCCAGCAGTGAGCCAGTCTCCACCTGATCCACAGGCTCCTTATGAGAAGAGCCTGCATGCAAAAGGCAACATCAGACATAACACCATCAGCAGTAATATGAAACTTGATGAATAATCTAAATTAAAATATGCCATGATAATTGTTTACAATAGGAAACATAATCAGAGGCTAAAAGTAATATTCTGCAACATTTGCCAATAGCCAGTGAATTAAGAAACAATATGTCAAGATTACCATTACAAAGATATAACATACTTGGTCACACTTTATTTTAAATTTACAATTCACGCCATCAACAAACCATTAACTAAGACTTTTAGCTCAAACAATTGATTAGTGTCTTACTAATAGCTAAGGTAGTGGTTGAGTTAAGGTATTGGGTAGGATTAGGGGTGTAAAATAGGACTGTATTTTATTAGTGCTAATAAAGAGATTATATCTTAATAGGCAGGTAAAAAGCCAGTAGTAAATGGTGTGAATTGTCAATTAAAATAATGTGTTACCCATATGTTTTATGAATAACTTTTACACAACAAAATAATAATAATAATAATAATAATAATTATTATTATTATTATTATTATAAAAATAAATCCCACTGCCATGTGGAAATAAAACCAATATTATTATAAAGTTGTGACATTCTGGTAACATTTTTGTCTTATGTGACAGTGCTTAGCAAGCATTTATAGGCACTGTCTACATGTCAACATTAGGGTTCACTGTAAAGTATCATTGCTTTGCTTTTTCTGAAGACACACCTGGGTTCCTCTCAATGCGTGAGTTGTGTCTGCCACCCCACTTCTTTATGATCCACTCCCTGTAGTCAATGACCTCCTGGGTGACCTTAATTATGCGGCCCAAAGTGCTGAGTGGACAATAGAAATTACACGCATTGAGAAAAAAAGTAATTTGAGAGAATTAGAGTTAAAACATACCTGCAAGCACATAGGAGTTGTACCTGTCACTGTCTTTGTTGGGGTAAGAACGTGCAAGAGGTGAAACAGCGTGACTCAGTATTATGTACGCATAGTCAAACGCCTCCTTCACCTGCATGGCACCATAAGAGCTTCTGCCCACATCATTACCTGAACAAAAAGAAAAAGACAAAAACGATCAATAAATTATACTTTACTGGTTAACAAAAAAAAAACAAAAAAAAAACAACTATAAAGCCACTTTTAGCCAAATTGACTTCCATTCATACGCATGCAAATGTGGTAGACCAGTAACATAAGCTTGTGCGACAAGTCATTTCAAAGTTCAAGCTTGGTAAACTCTGACCTATGAAATTGCATCACGTGATTGCATGAGACCAATAAGAGATCAAAACGTGAGCTCTTTGTACAGAAAATGTACAATATTGAGCAATGATACGCTTTATTAATGTCTAATCATCTTGTTTTATCCCGGTCCGTTATGCTGCACTGTACAACAAAATAAATCAGATGGTTAAACTCTAGTGTGACCACGGTTTAATACCAAAAAGTAAATAACAGCAAGATCACACATCTCATGTTAAGCAATTTTAAAAACATTACATCAACAATGCCTTTGTCTAAAATCTAGGGGCTGTTTACGCGACAATGTTTTCAGCCAAAAATGGCAAACATTTACGTTTTGCCTGTTTTGGGGACTGAAACCACATACATTTGAAAACGCAGCTGTTGATGTGTCCATATAAACACCTGAAAATTAAAGTCTATAAAAACAATGACGACAAACACATGGACACCAATGCTGGGGCACAGATGGCCCATTGTCAATTTCTTACGGGTACTGTTTACTAACAAGGTAACAGCGCCAAATACTGGCCTAGCAAACATAACACAGCCTATATGTGTGAACGTGGATTAATTTTGAAAACATTGTGTAGATGTCAATATGCAAGGGAAAAACTTCTCCATTTTTGACTGCATCATTGTAATTTAATCATGTAACTTAATCTTGTTACAGGTTGAAAATTAAATAATGTAAATTATATTTTATTTTTATTGTACATGAGGTTTTGCATTAAGCATGCAGTTAGCTTGGATATATAAAATAAATTTAAAATAAATTAAATTTAAAAAGCTACATTAATATATTTACACAGGTGTACTTATTTTGTTCATAATTAATTAATTTATTCAGCAACTTCACCACTCTTTCTCAGAGTCACCCCCTGTAGCTACAAATGATAATATAACAACTTTTGTGAATGTTTAAGCATTCCAGGCCAGTTTATGAGAAGAAAAAACAAATCGGTTATATAATCTTAAAAAAACATTTTTTTAAATAAAATAAAAAAAAACACTAAACTACCAGCCAGTAGTTGATCATCACTTTATAAAATTGTTTTGGTTGACAAGTACTTGCAGGTGCCTATAGACTATTAACTAAGCATTTGTATGCTTGAATTAATGTGTTCAATGTTTTACTTAAATCACATTTTAGGTTCCTAGAAGCGATCACATCTCCTTCCATTCTCCTTCCTACAAAGTACCTGGAAGAAGAGGGTCCTCAATACACAGCATGGAGGGCCTGTAGCCATTGCTCATGGCCTTCATGATGTCTTCTTTAGCCATGTAAGCGCCACCATTCTTTATCCTGATGCCAGTCTTCAGGTAATTGAAGTGTCTTCCGTACAGCTCAAAGAACTCGATGAGCAGAATTCCAAGGTTCATGTTGGGACTCCTAGTATCAATTCTTGGATGTAACTGTGGGTAAGAGTAAAAAAATAAAAAGGCAGGCAAGACAGAACAGTGCCTTTATTTGTTTTGTACAGTTATTTATGAGTGCAGCTGACGCAGCCAAACAAAGCTAGTAGAATATGCTTGACATGTATTGGCAAGTTATTGTTAAAACAATCGGTTTCTTCTCTACATGTCATGTTTTTATGACAGTTGCACGATTAATATAAAACAAACTTCATTATTTCATTGATGGCAACCTTTCAAAAGTTTCTAGCCAAATAACTATGGATGCACTGATACCATTTTTTTGGAACCGATCTGATGCCAAAATTTTGAGTATTGACCGATACAGATCTGATTTTTTTTTAATTTTTTTTTTTAAGCATAATACAGTTTCGATAGTTCTGCTAATAAACTCAAATAATATATCTTCTTTAGTAAAAAAGAACAGACCTATAGGCCTACTGTATATGACAGACGACACAATCTAACTAAAAACATGATACTTGCTGTAAACTAGGCTACATTATTTGAGCATTCGTTATGACATTGAAGTGTATCTGTGTGCGGACGGCAAGACGGGGGCGTAAGTGAAGGGGCGTAACTTGTAGTAAGTTAGAGAGGTGTAGCGAGGTGTAGTTATCGAGATCTCATTGAACCATGCGAGATATCACAACGAGATGTTGTTGGCAAGATGACAGAAATACTTACCAGAGAACATTTTCAACAAATGTTTTCATGAGTTTTCTCCAAATTTATCCACAACCAATTCATTTGATATATTATTATATTCATTCAACTAGCAACTCCACCATGCAACTCCACTCGCTGACATTTTTTCTTTGTTAATTTTTCAGTCTTTTTTTTTTTTTGTTACTTTAACCCATTGAAAAGAAGCAGTTTATAACAGTTTATTTATAGATAAAAATATTGTTAAAATCAAATTATGTTTTGTTTGTCGCATATAGTTAACGATTTATGTGATGTGGGTAAAAGGTGTGTTTCAATCTGGCTACCACCGCAAGCATATTTCAAACCTGTGGGAAGCACTGTACCCCATAAATATAATAGAAAAACAAAGGGAAGATCTAAATTTGCAGCTAATGTTTTACCTGCAAGAAGCTGATGACCATCAGGATGAGACTGTAGGAGCTGATTCCTCCTGTAAAGACTTCGTTAAGGTCACGCTGCAGCAGGAACTGTTTCAGCACGAAGATTAAATAAGGCAGCACGGTATACTTCTGTGTGTGTGTGAGAGAGAGAGAGAGAGAGAGAGAGAGAGAGAGAAAGAAAAAAAGATGATATTTTAGGCTTTAGTACATCAAAAAGACCCAGTTTACACCAAGCATTAACTGGCATTGCTAAGGCAACTCCTTTTTGACCACTTTTGGTTAGATTTCAGTCACAGTTATGTTTTTTAAATGAAAGGGTATTTTACGAAAGCACTATCATTACAACTGACGTCAGGAATATCAGGAATGTCCTGTGCATAATGTTCTTTTAAAAGCCTAAAACATGGGAATTGCATACCCAGCTGTCTTTCCCTGGAGAGAACATCCAGCTGTCTAGAAGCAGCAGAAATATTTACATGAGGTAAAGTGTTATGATAACTGGGGACAAGCCAACAAATCTTACATTCCTCCCTCATGTAAGATCGACAGTCACTGTTGCGTTTCATTTCTACTGCGAAGATTCTGCATTCTCAGTATGGAAAGCTAAATCTCTAATGATACACAAAGTGTTTAAGTCAATTTGTAGCTTTTCTACATCAAAAAAAAAAAAGAAAAGAAAACCATAAAAATAAATAAACTGAATAAATGGTGCATTTCAAGCACTTTGTTTTTTTACTTTTTCAATTGCAATTGTACCATTATATTATAATATATATTGTACTATAGTTTCATTGCAAATGAATCATTGACATTTTATCTTGTATCAGAAACTCATTTTACTAGCTTCAATATTCGGTTTCACTGTACATTACAATACTGAAGAGAGAACAGGGTTTTATTTTTGTGCTCCTCTTCATTTTTCACTCACAGCAAAACTAATGGTTTGAGAAGAGTGGTTAAGTATAATCTGCCCAAAATAACAGCAAAACACTGTCAGAAGGAATTTTCTTGGATTTTTTTTCCTAGTGTAAAAAACTAAACAAAACTTAACATAGTTTCTAAGTTAAATGGACCAATTGTTTTCCTTCAAGCATAGTCGTGCAGGTTCACCTTTAGACATTACTTAGTGTCAATTGAGCTACATTGAAAACTTTTTTTATTTTAATTTTTTGGCCAAAGTCATTATAGTTTTGTGGTAGAATTGATAAATTCTTGAATCTTGCTGCTGAACTAAAATAACCATAAAGATCCTGACGTAAGAAACAATCTGGTTTGTCTCACAACATGTTCCATAACAATCACTAGTTCGATCAACAGGTGGACTTTTATTTTTATTCAACCATTCGATCACATGAGTGTTTACTTATGAAAGTAATCTGATTAAATGTGAAACTGGTCAAAAGTCAACAAGCTCCCAATGTTTTGAACACTGATAACTCCATTATTGAGCATCATTCAATTGCGTTCGAATTGACGAAAGCATTGCAAGCCACGTGATGCGTATTTGAAAGCATATTAAAGGGATAGTTTACCAAAAAAGTTTATTCTGCCATTTATTCACCCTTGACTTGTTCCAGACCAGTACTTATTATTCTGCAAACACAAGAGAATCCGTCTAGATATACATCATCATATTGCACAGTCGTATACAAAGGGTGAGTAAATGGCAGAATTTTCATTTTTGGGTAACTATCGCTTCTCAGATGGAAACTATGACTTTTTGTAATTATATATTATAAAAAGGGCAACGTCTGTACTTCAGATTGCATGCTGAACTAAAGAAACGAGTCCTCTGATGGCGGCACAGATGAGAGATGAAGGTGATCTGCTGTCAGAGGACTACAGCAGGTATGCACATGGAAATGAGCTTGGCAGAAGAGCGGAACGCCAGCAGGTCATCTCCTTATTCAAACATCTGCAGTGAAAGCCTGCTGACAGATGTGAAGTAATGCTTCAGCCTCCCTCTCCCTTTAGTCAAACACTGACACCATAAGCCAGACATCAAATTAGCAAACATTGAGCAAATCTAGGATAGTCAGAACATGTAAATACAAGCGGCGTCCAAAACCTACTTCCTCAAAACCAAGAACCTCCCAATTTTGCTGGTCTTTGTAATATTAGCTGAAGACAACACAAAAAAAAATTATGCTTGCTGTTTGTTCAAACTACTTATTTAAAATGAGCTGCAACAATTCTTGAGTTTATGTTCAATCCATTTAAATTTGCTAAAACTAATAAGTTAACTTAAATCCTCCATGTTGCCCCAACACAAATTGATTGTATGGAACTAAGCATTTTTTTACAGTGAAGAGCGTTTCCAAACAAGTAAATTTGTCAGCCTAACTGACAAATGTCTTCTCTCAACCGCAAAATAAATATGTCAAACTAATTTTAAGCATAGTGTAATAGGTATTGGTCATCGGTAATTTGAACTGCTATTCTTCATCTATAATAAGATGATTTTTCATCTAGTCACATAAAATTAGTCAAACCAAAACTTTTATTTACAAAAAAAATGAAACATGCGAATTTAGCTCAATGCAATGTTTCAGAAAGTGACATTTTTGCTGTAAATACCCATTAGAGTTCGAAATTAGCATCTTTTTTTATTATTTCTCAAGACAAAACACTTATGCAATCGTTTGTAAAAATAACAGTCTAAAATGATAAAATATGACATGAAAGTGCTGAGTTGATGTACTATATTATGAAAATTAATGAAAATCTTGATTTGATGACTACTGGTTTCAAAATATATGCATTCAACAGAAAATTAGAAACTCAAATAGGTTTAAAACCACCGAAGGGTGAGAAAACGGCTATATTTTCATTTTCAAAGTCAATATACTGCAACTAAAACAAAAAAAAAAAAAGGCAAGAATAAACACTGCTTTAGAATAAAAAGGAAACAAACAGTAAGCAGATGCAGTCACTACACACATTTACTTTTTTTTTTAAACCTTAACACACATACACAAAAGATATTTTTTACCTTCAGATATTCTTTGATGAAGCTAGCAGCTTTGATGCCCGTCTCCACATTGAAACTGATGTCCACCTTCACCTCAGTCTCCTGATCTGTCAGTTTGATGATTGGTACCTACAAAATTCAAACATTTATTTGATAAGAAAATCCCAGAAGTGCTACAAATAAAACCAATTTACCCAAAGACATTTCAGAAAAAAAAAAAAAAACACCTTCACATTAATAAGTTACATTGTATTAATCTGAAAAACAAACAGCAAAGGGAAAGGACATACCGTAGCTTTGTCGAGGACTTTGATTGAATAGGGCTCTGCCACACTGTGTTTTCGAAGGGCCTGCTCCAACTGCTGCAGGGGAGGTTTCTCCCATTTCCCAAACACCACCAGGTCAATGTCACTACAGTGTAAAGAATCAGCCAGAAGCCTTTTATATAGCTCAACATAAAAATCTCTTGCAATTGCGGTTTAGGTCATTTGTTAAAACAACATTGTGCAAGCCTAAAGGTACATTGAAATTAAAGAATTGCATATACAGTTGCGAAATGCTTTAAAATCAAGCAGTAAAATAACCAAAACCTGTAGCCCCTTACACAAAACTCAAAATCATGTTTTCTCAGACATGAGAAAACACTTCAGGCTTTAGCGACTGACCTCATCGGGGCTCAAGAACCATTATACAAATTATATTTATTACTTAAATAAATAAATAAAATCTCATATTTAGCAATGCATATGTGATGCTTTACTGCTCTTCATTCCAGTCAGCAGAGGCGTGCCAAAAGCAACTCACCAATTGCCAATTACATCCACAGTACAATAACCAATGCAATATTGTAAAAATAAGTGGAAAACAACAGATTTTTATGTAAAAATGATTTTATAAATGAGCTATTCCAATAACTCTTCCAAGATACTGTAACTATTTCTTCCCACATTCACTCAAAGGCTCCTAAAAAAATAAATACAAAATCTTTATTTTGAAATACAGATCTACTTTGTTCTACTGTGACATCCCCAAATTACGTTGGGGGATAAAAATTTCAATTGATTTAATACTGGAACTACCATAGCGGTCATTCAGACCGTTCTCATATAAGACGTCATAATCTCGTCATATTTACAATCAATGCTGCTATTAAGATAATAAAATTAAGCTTTTAAAAAGTACAGTATTTTTGTTAATACAGCCTATAAATGTATAGTTAGGCTACTAGACCACCCGCGAATGTCTGCACTTCACTTTCATTTTCATGTGCAGGAGAGAAATCTTTTTTTGCGGCTCTGAATATGCTGTTTTAAGAGACTGAAGTTAAGTTATGTTTTTGGCAACAGAAAGTCATGTATTTGTTATCAAGAAGTTGCTAGGCAACAGAAACACGCATATTTAAAATCACGGGTAAAAGCTACCAGACACTGAGATGCATGCTGTCATTTAGACTGCTATAGTAATTAAAAGTTAAAAATACTCATAGCTCTTTTGTGTTTTGCAATTTCCATAAAATAATGTTAGAAAAAATATATACACATACCTAGGAAAAGTCAGGGTATAATACATTTGTTTTTTCCCACAACAAAGTTATTAAATTGCAAAATTTAAATATGCCTCAGTAGTTCCAAGTGCTAAAAAAATAAAATAATAAGTTCAGTTCTTCAAAGACCAAGTCAAAGACCAAGAAGGTAGGATGCTATGATTGCGCTAATGAAGAAGAACATGGACAGATCTCTTTCTGCTAGATATTTTAACGTGAAGTTTTAGGACTGTTCAGCAAAAACAAAACATGAGAGCAACTTTACTTGTATGAGAAAAACTACGAGTTCTGTGCAACATCTCTCTGCTGTCTCTGTTGCGCAAGATCAAACACAAAACTTCACATGTTCATTTACCTGGTTGGGAGAAAGAGTCCAGTGCTAAAGCTGCCAAAAATCTGGACCTAAATACAAAAAAAGCAAAAGACACATTTGACTAACTTACAATGCTAAGAGCCCAATTATTCATATACATCAGCTCTTCGAAAATTTGCTTACATCAGCGGTTGGCCACAACTCCTTGATGACCGACTCGATCCTGTCCACCACCTCCTGTCTCATGGTGGCCTCTTCAGGACGAGGAGACATGAAATTGTAAAAGTCCATGATTTCTTCATGTAACCTTGGGTGAAAAAGGGAGGGAATTATTGAAAAGCAGCTGGTATTATTTCAGAAGCACATTCATCACATAAACAACCCAAGCAAGAATCTTAATATGTGATTCAAAGACTAAAAGGAAATATCCATTTATAACCTGTACAAACGTGAGCAACAGAGCTAAAAACTGATTGGTTAAATATTACCCAATAGCTTTTAATGTGTTATTTTTTAGCAAACCTGCCTTCAGACATTGCTCCAGTCTTTCACAATTCTCTATTCCCAACGGACAAAACCAACTGCCAGACGTTTTCATCGTTTGAAACACAGAAAAGATATTCCAGATTATAATAAACTGAAGTTTTATTTATTAATTAGTTTGACCTTTAAAATTCCATACACAAAAATTATATGTAATATCCAACACTATCATACTACACAAGCTATACTATACGATAATCTTTTAGCCTATGCTTTGTCAAAATTAATGATATAATAAATAAAACAAACTAACAGAATTAAATTACACAGATTTACAAGGTTAAGCATTTAGCAGAAAACTAAATGAAACGAAAACTAAAACACAGAAATGCTTATAGGTTTTCAGAGTCACACTGTCATTTGTTTCCAGATTCTTTCGTGGAAAAATTCCAGAGGTCTGCAAGCATCCACCGCAAATATAACAAGTCCATGCAACACATTTGTCCCTTCTTACAAGAAATAATTGCTTGGTAACTAAAGGCTCAAACATGCATTGCATCAAGTGTCCAGTGTTACATTCATTTGATCAGAAAACACCAGAAACCCAAACAACCGCTAAAGCTAATAGTAAGGCAAAAGCAGAGCAACAAAAGAGATAGATGTACTGATGTCAGACTTACAAGCAAATAATTTGTTGTATTTGTAAAAGGACACAATTGGAAAGGTGAGCTTGAGAAGAATTTCCATTCATTTCTATTAATAACTTGTCTTTAAAAAACTGCATTATCAGATGGTCGCAGATATCCGGCTACAGTGTGAACAGACCCAGTTCACTTTTTAAGCCCTCCTGGTTTCTATTAGAAAACTATGAAACAAACTATGAAACAAAACAACCAGCTACAAGTTAAATGACAAACACCCATCTAAAAACTTTGATTTTATGCAGAAAAGTATTTGAAAAATCTGACAAGACTGGACAATTTATGGCTTTAATAAGGGAAAGAATTGCAATCTCTTGAAGCATTGCCAACTGAAAAATAACATACTATTATTACTATATATCCTATATAACCATTCATTTAAAAGGTGCTGGTTAAAGCTATAAAAATAACATTTCCAGTTTATTGTAAAATAAAAATTATTTTTTATTATTGTGACATTAGGAAACCAACTCTACTCCCTACTTGATGCTTCATGGAAGTGGGTAGAGCTAAACATATCCTCTGGCAAGCTTTGCTCACTATGACTGATTGCTAGACTATTCTTTAAAACATCATGAGTAGATTTTGTGAATGCATTTCATGATGAAACACTGTCTTTAAAAGAAAAAGAAAAAGAAAAAACAGTTGGGTTTAGCAAAGGCTTAAAACTATTGATTAAACTATTTTAATTAAAAGGTTTATCATTAATTGTTTGTAAAGTGAGGATTAACAGAACGTTTACTTCTGAAACCCGACTGATGCTGTGTGTGGTCCAGTTAATAGAGATTTATCCACAGAACCAAGAGCAATGTCATTTTTCCACCACACACTCCATACTGAAATAAATGTTGTGAAACTGACTCAAAAGGTTAAAAAAAAGTCAACTTCAAGTTCTTGTTAAAAAAAGATTTAGTGCCATAACCTTGCACTATTGCACTGTGTAACATTCTAAAGGGCCACATTTTTTTCTTTCGATCATGGAGTTAAGTACAGAAATGGTAAAGTACTACGAATATAATGGTACATATATTAATAACACTTTTTAGTACTGGTCTTTTGATCTGTATGCATGTGTACCTAACAAATACATTGTGGTTTTAACTGCACATGCTAAACTTAACCTAAAACGTAGTTTCATACTTCTTTATTTTAATTAACCAATATAGATCATTTAACTCCCATGATGAATCTTTCAATGCCATTCCGTTGAAAAACTTGCATTATAGAGCACACATTGTCACCAATAACGCAAAGGAGCTTTGTATGTTACTTTTGATATCATCTGATCAGTATATTCAAACAATAAGTGCAATCTCTTAAGTGAGAATGACCTCTAGAGAAGTAAATATTAAATTACATTAGCCTGTATTCCTTGCTTTATATTTTAATCTTTGAGTTGGGTTACTTAATAACGTTTAAACAAACTTGCTAAAAGCATAGTTTTCAAAACAAACTGTGATAATATATAAACGTTTTTTGAATATAGCAAATAAATTAAATAATTTGACCTCTATTCATAAATGGTAACCATTAACATTATATTAATTAAAATTAATTTGCACAATTTGTTAAGTTTAGTCTTTAATGAAAAAAAGGTTAATTTGTACCCACTTTGGAAGCAAGCAACCGTAGTTTTTCAGGATACTTCTAGCACTTAAAAAAAATAATCATTTAACCTAAACATATATTTTCACACAGCACTCTGAGTTCAGTGAATCAATGAGTCGACTCGAAAAAAATCACTACAAGTGACTCTCTCGAGATTGAATCGCACAGATCGGATTAAGCGATTCAACGAAAAGATCCGAGTCAATGAAAGGTTCGACGAATTGAACATCACCACTAAACGTAAACTGTTAATCACTCACACACGCACACACACATTCCACAAGTAACCCAACCCAAACACTGCAGCGGCCCCGACCCGAACCCAGAACGTGCTAAAGCCCGGGCCCAGGACGTCAAAAAAGGACCAGTGACACTTTACCACACACAAAAATGAGAGAAAATCGGCGTAGTATTACAACGCCTCATCCAGAGCCAAGCGAGCGAACGCCGCCGCGGTCATAAATCAAACACATCTCACCCGTCAACCCCTGGGTTATATTTCCTCGTCTTCCACGGCGTGCCGGAGCTCTCATAATTGCCGTTAGTCCAGTTGGAAAGCAAGTAGTTTATCCCGTAGGTGCTGGCCTTATTGTCGCTTTTCCTCCGGCCCGGGTGATGGTGGTGGTGGTGGTGATGGTGGTTGTGAATCGCCGTCGGATAGGACGGGTGGCGCTTCATGCAACTCTGCTGCTCTTGATGGAAATGCCGTAGATGAGGATGAGGAGGGTGATGATGGTGGTTGACATTATTCAGCACACTCTCGTTTAAAGTAAAAAACGGCTGACCCTTATTCATATTCCCAGCGATCACATTAGGGCTTGTAGTCCTTATTTTGTTGCAGCTGGACGCAGAATCCGCCACCGAGACGCCGGTCTTTTGGGTCATTTCTCCGTCTACCGCGTTCCCATTTAACGAGTAAACCGCAGAGCCGCTGCCCGGGATCGCAGTGCCGTTGTTTTTTATGTTAGTGCTGTTGTTTGCATTGGACGCCACAGTCTTATAAACGTCAAACGCCGGAGAATTGACACAGAAGTTGTGGTGGTGATGATGGTGGTTCTGGTGCTGACCTGTGTTAGTCCGGTTTACCTGAGACGTTTCCCACACACGCATCCATAAAGCGTTCGCAGGACCTTTCTGTTCCGGCTGAATCCAAGCGACCCTCGGATCCATTCAACTCGTCTTTCTAACCCTGTCAAACAAACGAACGCCTTTTTCCCCCTCCTTCGCTCCGCGGATAAGTTTGAGTCCGGGCCGCGAGGACGTGCCTGTATAGGGGGCTACGCGAAACGACAGGGAAAATAACGACGTGCCGAACACCACAACAGACCAACGGGAATCAATTAGTGTCCCTTTTCCCCGCTAGCTATAAACTGTTAGCTAAACTATACAGTGTTTCCAATATGGCGTGCGTATTCCCTTGAACCCCGAAAATCCAGTACGCATGTGTAGGATTTAAACCATCGGGGCTGCACACACCCCCAGACTCCACACCGAGCAGGCGCAATCGGAGCCTATTCAGCAACCCCACCCTTTTAAACGGCACCACAGCGACGAGGACACTTTTGAATTTACTAGCAGTTGCTGCAGCTCTCGCTAAAATCTAAAACACCGCGAGACACTCGACGAGATAGCTTTGTGCGTCTTCTGTGTACAATAAAAGCGTAGTAGTGTATTTATTTTTGATCTCATAAGGTTGGATTTTATGTGCATTCAAATATAATTATTGTACAAATATAAATTATTTATTGTATATGACATTTAGGTGAATGCAGTTATGTGAAGCATTTATAATTGAGGAAAATAAACTGCTTTTGTGCCTACTTCAAGGTCACATGCTGTAAGTCTATCATTAAATGCCTATTATAAGTTTGCAATCAAATATATAATAAAATAAATGATATATAAAAGTGCGTGCGTGTGTGAAAAAATAAGACTCAAGATTTAAAAGTTATATGAGTTATATGGGTTTGAGTAAAATGTGTAGTTATGTAATATGTCAATCTATAAAGGTCTGAAATATATATATATATATATATATATATATATATAT
>CAIGQW010002378.1:1008672-1048541 GCA_903798125.1 Danio choprae
CAGATGTGTAGCCAATAAAACAAAATGCTTAAACATTAAAATGTGCTTTTAGAAAATTAAAAAATATATATATTTTATGTTGGCTATATGTTTAGGATAGGGGATAGAATAGTATACAGTATAAAAAACATTTAGTCTCGTAAACCGAAAAGAGTATAGGCTATAAGTGAATTTTTTCCCCCAGAGAGAGATAAGTGCAGACCAGGGTTTCGTTGCATTGTGAATGATATTTTTCCACACTAGGCTATGTCGCGCAACACGTAACAATTATGCTTTTGAACGCGCTCTTTTCAACAAGCACCATTTTTTTTTCATTCTGCAGGCTGTTCGCTCTGCATGTGTGTGAGAGAGAAATTAACAGAGAAAAATGAACAGACAATAAATAATATGCAGTTCACTTTGTGTGCGGATATGCCACATTTATTTAATTTTATAACTGCCACTAACAGCTACGCAAACGGGAACCTATTTTGGGTGCATGAGAGTGTTTTGCGTGTAGTGGCAGGTGGTCAAATATTTGTAACCTACACTAAAACAAATAATAAATAATAATAATTTATGAAGTTATTCTGCAATCAGGTGATGTGCTCCGATGGGCAGGATAATCTTAATAATATCTTGTAATATGTGCTGTGCCGCGGATTTCATATCTTGTAGTGCGCACACGTTTAGATTTGAGGTAATAAAATTGCTAAAGATTCTACTCATGTGTGCGCGACAACCAGATTTTATTATCTGTTAGCATTTTAAAACTCCTGTAGTCTGAGCCTGGCTTAAGGTTTTAAATTTACATTATTTAGAGTTCCGATTATCTCCGTATGCAGAAAATTTGGATCCGATTTGAGCTGCGAATCCTTGATCCGCCTTTCCACTGCACACGACATTCAGACACGACTGTCAGAATACGCCCCCTTGAGGCAGTGGCACAGAATTTTCAGTTTTGTCGTGCACCACGGGAGAGAAGCTGATTCTAGAAAATAAAGGAGTGCAAGAGCGTTTATTCTCTGTGCGTTCACCATGGTTGAATGCGGCACTGTCCACCACTCATTGTTATATGCAGGGGCGCCGCTAGGAGGGGAAAAGTTAGGACAATTCAAAGGGCCCATGGTGATCAGGGATACCATCCCCCCCCCCATCCCCACTGAACATCCGCGACACGTACATCCCCTACCCCCGCCCCGCACCCCCAGTTATAATATGTTTGTTTTCATGCTGCTAAGATGACCATCTGCCATTTACACAATGCAAAGTGTGAAGCCTGTAGTGCTCCGGGCAAGCAAGTCTTTAAAATGCTATTTGTTTTCTATGAGTGTCGTCTTTTGAGTACTTCTGCTTTTTGACTATGTGAATACATACTTACTTGCACTTACCTATGATAAAGCAGGGGTGTGTAACCCAATCAGGGGGGTAATCTGCATAGTGACTCAGGTATCTACCTTGGAGGTACCCATTATAGATGCAGAAGACAATGGCTAGGACAAACGAGATGAATGGTGTTGATTTCCCTCCTCTAATTAAAAATGGGTAGATGAGAGACCTGGAAGAAATACATGCTTCAGTTCATGTTTAATATATAAATGACATAAAATAGCCACTTGCAAGACAATCAGATATACATGTTAACGTGTATGTTTTAAATGTTGTATCAAGTAAATCATTTGTATAATGACAAAAATATGTTGTAACAAATATACACCTACCTTTGCATATAATGACAAATGAACATGAGGAGGAGAAGTTGGTTGGGCAGGTACCTTATTTTTGGACTTGAACTCCATAAAACTAAACTCAAAGGCAACAGAAAAGAAGGCATCTCTTGAACAAACCAAGCGAGTTTGACATTTACAGGGAATCCATATCTGCTGGATGCATACCTGCCATAGGGCAAATGCTCAAAGTGTAGAGTAACACATGTTATGAGAGCCATGACCATCATCAAATACGATAAGCAATTCAAAACGTACAATTCTTCCTCCTTGGAAGAAAATAACGTCTTCAGAAGCGCGTCCATGGTTGCTAATCAAAACCGATCAAGAAAAAGACGGTAGCTTACAGGTACAGTTTACAGTAGATGTTTTTCGTGCTCGAAACAATCTGACACCATGGAGAACTCCGGAACCCCGCCCATCACTACTACCACCACAACCTGGTTTCCGCCAATCAGGAGACGTAATGGGCGGAGCTTATACAAGAAAAAATACTCCCTTTCTCCCTTACGATCTAGATTTTATATTTATCGAAAAAATATAGCAAACGATAGTATTAACTTTAACAATGTCATAAAGAACAACATATTCTAAATTTATCTATTCTTAATTTACACCAATTTGTATTCGCATTCAATTATATTTATGGCAACATTTAAAAGCTAACATTAGTTAACTCGATTATTTAAAGTATATTAATATTCCAAATGCATTTATTCATCTTAAGTTCACATTTACAAACAAATTATTAAATTTAAAATGTTTTTAAATCAAATCTGTTTGTTTTTTTTAATTAATGTTAACAAAGTTGAATAAACGCTGTAAAATGTATTGCTGAATGTTCATTCATTTTAATCAATGCAATGATGAAAAGTAATGTTAATTAATTGTAAAATCATTTGTTTTTTAAGCACCAACGATTAAAAACATTTTATATTCTAAAAGTTTAAGATAAAAACATTACGAGTCATAGAAAAAATGCGTCTCGTGCGTAGAAGTCAGGCAATACTGCAGACACCAAGGAAGGGGTCTTTCAGTCGAATG
Organism: Danio choprae; assembly: GCA_903798125.1. Taxonomy (NCBI): domain Eukaryota; kingdom Metazoa; phylum Chordata; class Actinopteri; order Cypriniformes; family Danionidae; genus Danio; species Danio choprae. The sequence goes on from CAIGQW010002378.1 coordinate 1,011,423, forward strand.
TGCGCTTGTTTAGATCGCGTCACGAACACGTGAGTACAGCAGGAGCTGAGGAGTGCAGCTATCCAGACATTGCATGCTCAAACAGCGCAGATTTATATCCAGAGTTATATTCGTCGCTAACATGGGCAGGAGAAATAAAAACAGACCTCAGCAGAACAGAGATGGAAGACCAGAAGGGAAAAGGAGCAGAGATGATGCTGTAAGTTTGCTAGCTGCTCTAGCTGCTCACTTTTCTGCGCAGTGCCAACACTGCACTTTAATTTCTGAGTCTAACATGAAAACTACGTTCTGAAAAATATGTTTGCTGTTTGGTTTTGTTCTTCGTCAACTACGTTTAAAATTAGCTGGAACAACACAATTCTTGAGGTGCTTTTTGTGACAACTTAATTGTTTTATGTTCAATCCACCTGAATGTGTAAAAACGAACAAGTTAAATTAATTCCTTCATGTTGTCCCAACACAAATCTATTATGTGGAACCATGCATTTTTTTTACAGTGTATGGACAATACACGCAGCATATAATCACTTAAGATCGACTGTCTTTAAAAAAAACAAACAAACAAACAAAAAAAAATCAGTGTGATCTCAAAGTATACATCGAAAACCTGTAGTAAATGGTGTGCTCACATGGGCTCTTTTGGTAGGCTTGGGGAGCTGGATATGCTGATATCGTCAAGGAAAACAAACTCTTTGAACATTACTATAAAGAGCTAAAGATTGTTCCAGATGGAGAGTTTGAGGAGTTCATGGAGGCCATGAGGGAGCCACTGCCAGCTACGATACGAATCACAGGATACAAGAGGTGACATGATTTTTTCCCCCTGCAGCTCCAAAGTGTCATATTAAAGGGATTATTCACTCAAAATGATTTCCTTCCATCCGAATAAAACATTTTTGAAGAATACTTTGATGACATACCGCTTCTGACAAGATTTTCCAGTGTTTCCACTGAATTTCTGAAATATCAGGGACTTTTAGGTTGAGGTGATGTTGGTTCTATATTCGCACATTCAGACTTTCTCCTGAATAATTTATTTTCAGAAAAGTATTCTTTGCGAATTCTAAACGGGGAAATCATATTAGCAGTCAATGACTAACAAAGTACAACATTGCTCACAGTCAGTTAAAGAGTGCTTAAATGCTACTTTCATGCAATTTCAGGCCGAAAATTCAAATTAGCATATTAAACAATATAAAGAGCATTAAAATGAACGAATGTGCGAGTATAAAACCAACTTTACCTCAATGACTTTTAGAAGGTCTGTTCCAGACATTGAAAGTCAGGGAGTTGGTATGTATTGTTTTGATCAAGTCAAGAATATCAGATATTTTTGTTTGTTGGTTTATATTTTAGTATCCATATATCAACATTTAATTCGTATCTATTATTTATATATATATATATGTTATATAGCTCAGTTTCACTCCTATTGTTTTGCTTGGGCTATTTCATTTTCAGCTCCGTTTTGTTCCCTTTATGCTTTTTAACTGGCAATCCCTTAGTTCAAATGCAGTCACCAGCTAAGGCTAACATTAATATAATATAAATTTGAAGAGATTTGGCTTTAAAATGACCATTTCAAGGACTGGGAGTTACGAAGTAGATGAAAAGTAAAATCAGAAGAGCTAAATGTATAGTACTACTATCGAGTTGGCTGAGGGAGCTCTTTGCAGCCACGATAAAAGTAAGTAAAATTTTTTTCTTCAAAATCTGAGGTAAATTATCAATTGTTGTTCTAATAGTGGCAGTTAAACTCAAGCAAAAAGATATTTATGTTAAAACCATTTTAATATTATGCAAAGCGATCTGGTTACATGTTCCAAGTGGGTTTATTTCTTGTTCATTTGATGTCATAGAAATTCAGCTTTTTAGTAAGTGAAAGTCAGGGAAAGGTTAGAGTGAAAACCCTGTATTTTGAAGTGTGCATCAAATACTTACTATCCTATGAGGCCGTGGGGAGGATTTAAGAATAGTTACTTTCTTACTAGCAACATTTTCAGTACCACCGATTCCATAAGCTGCTTACCAACCTAACCGGTTTTAAACATTAAAAATTTTGATTTGAAACAATCAAAAAGCTTGCTTTGAAAAGTAATGTTATGAAATTGCATACTTAACAGCATTAGACATGTTATGGTATCCAGTATCACACTACATTGCTGTAAAAAAAAAAAAAGCAAAAAGTAGAGCTATTATTGTAGTTTACTATAGTGCCTTAACGGTACAGTTCACCCCAAAATTAAAATGGACTCACTATTTACTCACCCTCAAGTGGATTGAAACCTGTTCTTTTTTTTTTTTTTTAAGCTAAAAACCTGTAAGCATTGACTTCGATAGAAAGAAATACAAATGCTATAGAAGTCAATGGTAACAGGTTTTCAGCATTCTTTGAAAAAAACTTTTTGTGTTCAACAGAAGAAAGAAGCTCATAGCTGTTGGAAACAAGTGAAAGGAGAGTAAATGATGACTGAATATTCTATTTTGGGTGAACTATTTCTTTAAACTGATAAAGGATTCAACAATTATCGTGTCAAGGAAAATCTGATTCTGTCACATGCCTGAACAGCAATTATAATTGATAGAACTATGCTCCCAAGAAGCATTGAGAATTTCACACTTCGATTAAAAATGGAGAAATATTAAGCACTCGACTGAATCAGTAGAATCAATACATTTCAGGCTTATTGTAAAAGCACAAAGCTGTTTTTGTTGATGACCTTCATTGATTTTTAAGAGGATAATAGTTTTTATAATTATAACCTTTTATTCTCTCATGCTCTGTAATCAGTCATGCAAAAGAAATCCTTCACACCCTTAAAGAGAAATACTTCAAAGAGGTTCAAGATCTGGAGGTGGATGGGCAGACAATTGAGGCTCCTCAGCCCTTAAGTTGGTAAGACTAGTTAAAAATTGTGGTTATGTGTGAATTATTTTTTTATATATATATATATATATATATATATCCATGAAACTGTTACAAATTACTTTAATCTTTAGTCTTTTAATGCTGTTATAGGTATCCTGATGAACTGGCATGGCATACAAATCTGAGTAGAAAGATCCTCCGCAAATCTCCCCTGCTGGAGAAATTCCACCAGTTTTTGGTCAGCGAAACTGAATCGGTAAATAAAAATGTTTGTTTTTTGACCTGTCACCTCCATGTCCTACTTAACAACCAGTTAAGTACTGCACCCCAGTTTGTTCTTTGATCTCAATATATATTAATATAATAAAATTAATATAATATTATATTATATTGGGGCATTTAGGCTGCATTTACACTGCAGATCCTAGTGGTGAATTTGTGGCTGTTTTAATTTTTTTTGGATTACCCGCTTGCATCATCTTTTAAAATAGTGACTCGTATCTGATGTCTGTATTTACACTGCACATGCAAAGACCTGGAAAAAAGAGCAGGCGCTGACTGACAACTTGGATAATAATAGAGTGCTCTTTATTTTTTTTTTCCATTCCTCTATTTAATCTGTTCAAAGGGTTTAATTGTTTTTATTTACTTTTTGACAAGTTGGTTTGCAATAGTTTAGGACAGAAAATTAATTTTTTAATCATGATTGATTAAACCATTGTCATGTCAATGGAGTGATTTATGAACTATCTATGCAGTTTTAGCTATAGTTTATATTGTTTACACAATGAATGTTTCACTCTCTTTTGTTAACATGTTTAAATGCATTAACTTGTGCTACATGACAATATAAAAGCTTTTTTTCGTCCTTGTATATGAGATTTAGGGCCTACTCAAACTAGCCTATCCGAACTGTGCCCAGGCGCGTTACCCGGTTCATTTGACAAGTGTGAGTACTCTGAATCGTGCCCAAGCGCGGTTCAGTTGGCCAGCCCTGGCCCGGTTGTAAGAGGTGTACCGGAGCACGGTTCGGTTGGGCTTTCGCACGGTACGCTTGTAGTGTGAGTGCAAAGTGTGCCTGAGCCCAAAACTGAGGACGCGACGTCAATTTAAAGGGACTGTTTCATATAGATTTATCAATCATTCTTACTTTTCAATGAACACGAACTGCCAAAGTTTATTAAAGATACAAACCCCTCGCTGCAGGTCAGTTGCACTTTCAGCAAACCTCCTAATACCTGCAGTATGAGGACTTTTATGTTCATTTATGAGCGTCAAAATGGTGGATCTAAAAAATATTTGTCACTGCATCCTAAACGACTAAAACGATATAGCTAATGAAATGTCCACTGTGCTGTGCGAGAGGGCTTGTCTTCCTGTTAAACTGAACAGTCCCATCATCGATGACGGGAGCATGCTCCGGTTCGGTAGGTAAAAATGCAGTGTGAGTGCAGGCCGTCGGGGGAGAGGGGATGGGGTACAACCGCGCTTCGGCACGGTTCAAGGCAATTGTGCCTAGTGAAAGTATGCCCTTAAGGTGTGAGACTAACACTTGTAACAAATTGAAATTAAGTCACTTGAACTATGCATTGTAAATGCAGACTTAAAGTTCAGAATACTTTTTCATACAGTATGCTGTATCAAATGTTTAGTGCAGTATGTGTGATTTACTGTGAACTTTAATGATTTATTATAATTTTTTTTTTTTACCCTTTCACATCAGAATTTACAAGTATTATGTTTTGTGCATTTTCAGATCTTTCCTTAATACGCAGAGTGATGGTTAATAATGATTTTAATTGACCACAAATGATTGTATGGTTATTTCCTTCATCAGGGAAATATTAGCAGACAGGAAGCAGTCAGTATGATTCCACCTCTTCTACTGAAAATTGAGCCTCAACATAAGGTATGTTTTAAACAACATCATTAGTTTGCTTAAATACCAGTTGAATGATTCTCGATTTAGTGTATTTAGTATAATGTTTGTCTCATCCGACGTCATTGTGAATTTTTTTATATATTTTTATATATTTTATATATTCTCTAGATTCTGGACATGTGTGCGGCTCCAGGATCAAAGACTGCTCAACTAATAGAGATGCTTCACTCTGACATGGATGTGCCTTTCCCTGGTAAACCTTGGGTACTTTTATGACGAATTGAATACTGATGTCTGATAATCTTATAGTTATCCTCCATTTTCTTCTGTGTCTCCAGAGGGTTTTGTAATTGCCAACGATGTGGATAACAAGCGCTGTTACCTGCTGGTCCATCAGGCCAAAAGATTGAACAGTCCCTGTATTATGGTGGTCAACCATGACGCCTCTAGCATTCCACGTCTGCACTTTGATAACGATGGGAAGAAGGACATCCTGTTTTATGATCGGATCCTGTGTGATGTTCCCTGCAGGTAAGGAAACTTCTTTTATTTTTTTTTTTATTTATTTATTTACTGATTCATATGCCGATTGGGAAATGACTAGGAATAACAAATGACAGTAAATGGTCAAACTACTTGCTTTACAAACAATTTTGTTCATCACAGTACATAAAAGTTATGTAATTTAAAAATACACTAGTTTGCCGCATTAAGTAGCCTAACGAGTTGTTGTTTTTTTTAAGTTAAAAATCAATGGAAGTGAATTAGACTGGAAGCCTCAAGGTCATTAGGTTCCAATGGCTGCACCAGCTCTTAAGTGAAAGAAGCTCAATATTTAGAACACATTAAAAAAAGAAAGAAAATTTATGTAACCATATAATTGTAGTATACAGTTGTATAAATAGTTATTAAAGGGATAGTTCATTCAAAATTGTTACTTTTCGTCTGTTAAGAAACCAAAAATATTTTAAAGAATGTTGGAAACCGCTATCCAATGATCTCCATAGTTGTTTAATTATTATTTATTTTTTTAAATCTCATTTTAATTTTGTTTTGGAGTAAGGCAACTAAAATGCATGTTTACAATGTTTGTGTAGTACAAAATGCAGCAGAATGTCAAAATCACAAATTACTAAAAAGCGTTAATAAATACTACAATATACAATTCATTCATTCATTTCTTTTCTTTTTGGCTTGGTCCCTTTGTAATCTGGGGTCGCCACAGCGGAATGAACCGCCAACTTATCTAGCATATGTTTTATACAGCGGATGCCCTTCCAGCTGCAACTCATCACGGGGAAACATACATACATACACACTTATTCACACACGTACACTATGGACAATTCTTGGTTCCTTGTTTTAAAGGTGTAAATAAAATAAGAAACCATTTTTTGTGTACGCAAGCTTGTTTTGGCTTTTAGGAAGCCTATACAACATCTGTAAAGTTGTTAATCTAAAACTTCCCGCAAGCTTCAACCTGATGGGCTGATTTCAATGTAATTACTGGTTGCTTAAAATATCATTCACTTCCTCTCCAAATGAATATAGGGCAAAATAAGAAAATAATCATTTAAAAAAAATTCTGAAAATGTAGATTTATATTCTTGTTTTGCTTGGTTAGACCATTTTTGCATCTTTTTGTGTGTTGTCAAACTGAAAGCAGGAAACTGCTGTCTTGTAGACCGATATGAAGTTGTTGTTATTACCACAGAAAATATAGGAATCATAATTAGAGGCTCAGAGACATACAAGAACTCTGTGTTTTTACTCGAGCAGTGAATCAATTCCAAGCATGTAACATCATATAGCAGAGTTTTATAGGTGGTGGAGTCTATACTTGGCCTGCAGGAGAATCAGGTGCCAAACACAACACAGTCTGCTCCGTAGTAGCAGGCCAAACATCCCACACACACACTGTGGTCAGCCTGGTTTTGCTGTCTAAACATTTCTCTCCATTGATGAAATGACTTGAAGTAGACTTTAAAGATATAATTATGACGTATGTTATTGCTGCATATTATTGTAGTTTCCTATCTGAAAGAGTTTATTTCTGAATAATACTTTTATTTGATGCAAAATGTACTGCCTTTTTAACCAACACTGATGTAATTTATTTATATAAATGTGATCTCATATGACCGCAGAAAAAGGGTTTCAAGTTATATAGTCTGGTTTAAAATGATTTAAAGTTGGTATAATCCTATTTTTGGTCTGCGCTGTGCCTTAAAGAGACATGAAATGATCTGAAATGGGTTTGCATTTAAACCGAACCATGAAATCAGCACCTTTATTTCTGCAGTGGAGATGGAACCATGAGGAAGAACATTGATGTGTGGAAAAAATGGACAACCAGCAACAGCCTGCATCTCCATGGGTAAGAGTACTTCTGTTGTACAAATTTGCGGTTTGTATGGTAGTGTTCTACTATTACTATTAGAGATTCACCAACAGGATTTAAAAAAAATTGGACCTATTTAACATTCAGCTTTTTGACATTTTAAGAGATGGTTAAGTACATTATGACATTCTTCAAAGGTGATTTTTAATTATTCCAAAGATGTGCAACTCATTTCTTCCATGTAATTTAATAAACCATTGGTATCAGATGGATATAATTTCCTATTATTGCCGATATCTTTGATAAATCCACAACATTTACACCTGTGAATTCCTAATTGCTATATTGTATGCAGCATGCTAAAAATACGTTTTAGGCATGTTAGATTTTTACTAAATGCTTTTCTTTAAAAAATATTTTTCCTTTAAAAATCCGAGGCTGCATTTTCTTGATTTAAAAATACAGTAATATAGTAAGTGTGCATGTAAGAAAAATCTAATATAGCTTTTTTTTTTGCTACATTTGAATGTGCCCTGTTTCTTTAAAAGAAATAATTCCTATTATCCATTTTACCATGGTTTACAGAAGGCACCCTCTTAAAAGTAATTCCATGTCAAATAGTTATTGTACCAAAATAATCTTGTCAGGCATATTTAAAAGGAGAATCATATGGACACATTAAAACATTATATTATGGTTATTTTTGTGTATTTTTTTTAAATGTATTTTTAATTTAAAATCTAAACTCAAATGCAACACCTCTTCGTAGACCCCTTTAAAATCCTTTGATAGCTATGTGCACGACTGTCTGGAAGACACAACAGTGTCTCATACTTCTTTGCAGTGTATACTGATCATTTAGTTAGTAGTACAGTAGGACTCCATTCCGAATGCATCCCAGTGCATTTATTGTCTCATGTCTTGATGCATGATGATCTTTATGTCAGGAGCTGGAGCTTTTTGGCAGTGGCAGTGAATTAGCTGTGATTTGTTGCGTTTGTTGAAGATGCTGCATCTATTAGAGTTGTATTTTGTTTGTGTTACACTGTCAGCAGGCTCTGTATCTCAGTTGTAAAGTTGCAGCGGCTGCAGAATAGAGCAGTTTGTTATTCTCTCTGTGTGTGTTCGTTTAAAATTGTGTCTTTCTGTTTTTCAGGCTTCAGTTTCGAATCGCGGTGCGTGGTGTGGAGCAGCTGGCTGTAGGGGGCAGGATGGTTTACTCCACATGCTCTCTGAACCCCATCGAGGATGAAGCCGTCATCGCCGCCCTGCTGGAGAAAAGTGAAGGTACGTCTGCTGTGCTAAGCTTTTTATTTACATTTTAATTTGACATTTAAGCTTGTTTTGCCATTCAATTGATGGTTGTAATACAGCAATACGTTTTTCTTTTCTGATTTACTTTTTTTTTTTCATTCTTTTCAAACAATTCTTTGTGTGATGACCATTTATATTGATGTACATTAACCAAAGTAAGATGTTTAAAGTATAGTCTGCTCACCAAGCGTGCATTTATTTGATGCAAAGTACAGCAAATAAGTCATTTAAAATAAAATAATAATATGTAATTTATTCCTGTGATTTCAAAGCTGAATTTTTAGCATCATTACTCAGTCACCTGATCCTTCAAGAAATCATTCTAATATATCTGTTTAAAAAAAATTATATTTTTATTTCGAAAGCAGCTGAGAAGGTGTTTTTTTAAGCTTTCTTTGATGAATAAAAAGTTCCAAAGAGCAGCATTTTATAAAACATCATTGCTTAATAAATTTGTATTATTAATTTCTATTATTTCTTTAAAAAACTGACTCCAAGCTTTATTCATAAAACAATCTTAACTGTTAGTAATAATAATAATAATTATTATTATTATTGCTACTACTACTACTACAACTAATAATAATAATAATAATAATAATAATAATAATAATAAGAAGAAGAATATATATCAAATCTGAATATAAGAGAGCTACAACTCAGCTCTTAAAACACTTAAATTGCATTTTAAAAGGTACTCGCATAGTGTTGTTTTAATAACATTAGTAATGTTTTTGCTGTACGTTCAAATCGTATCAGATCAATCAAATAAATCAGATCAAATAAATGCTGGATTGGTGATCAGAAGAGACTTTTAAAAAGCATTAAAACATTTTCTGTTCTAAAACTTTTGAAAGACCAAAATACCACTTTACCACCTAAATTTGATACCTATTTCTATACTATCCTTTAAACCACTAGGTTTGACCTTTTTTCAGCAAGTAGTTTTAAAACATTTATTTATTTATTTATTGTTTTTATTTCTTGTTTTTATTTCTTGTTCTGCTTATTTCTCAGGTTCTTTAGAGTTAGCAGATGGCTCTCCAGATCTCCCAGGACTCAAATATATGCCTGGAATTACATCTTGGAAAGTAATAAACTGAACTGAACTCCACTCTGACACAAATTGGATTTTACATAGGTTTATGTCTCTTGCATAAATGTAGTAATTTCACTGCAGCTGTAGGAAACAGAGGTCTTCACTGGAGCGAGGGCTACAGAAACACTAGTCAGGTTTCCATCCCAGCATGAAGCAAATGTTTTCAAAAATTGGGAAAAAGGAACAAATTCAAATTCTAATTAGTTGTTTAATTGGGTGACTTTGTTGCTTAACATAGTAACCAGCAGTAAATAAAAAAAAACGCAAGCATAATTTAGACTGCTATTAGTAACAGTTGAGAAAGTTATTAATCTCCTAGCAGTGCAATGGGTGAGATTAATGCTATGCTCTTAATTTTAATGCACACATCAGCAAAACAGGGGCTTACTTTTTGCTACATCAGATTAGTTTTTTTCTGACCACCCTTATTAACCCATTTTAACAAGTCAAAAACGCCTCCAGCGAGCTTCATTTATTTATAATGTTTTTTTTTCCCCAAAATTCAGCATTTTCATCACTCGTCTCTGATACTTATAAAAAATGTATTAAAACAGCTCATATTTTGATAATCTGGAATATCTTTCATTATGTGGTTTAGGGCTGAATCACTGGTTTAATATTGCAAGTTGATGCTAATAATGTTGCAAATTTACTAATTCTGTATTTTAAAATGCATTTTTTTGATGCAAGACTGAATTTATAGCCTCATTATTTCTTAGTCTCAATCAGGTTATAAATACAAGATGTAGAATTGGACTTGGACACGAATTTTTATTGGAAGGGGAAGAAAAACCTATTTGTATCTTGTGTAACATATTTGAATAGATTGTATATTTTGAAGTGATATTCAAGAAAGGTTTTATTCAGGAAACATGTTAAGGGAAATGTTTAAAAGTGTGTCTTCTGGAGGATTTTTAGAATATTTATCATGGATCACACTGAAAACTTTTTATTTATTAACGTTGTAGATATTTGTATATTTCTTTTGTACAATGAATGGTTATTAAGTAACGGTTATGATTGTGAATGATATATTAAATATTTAGTACAAGAGTTGTCATGAATATAGACAATGCTGCTGGTCTGGCATAGATAGATAGATAGATAGATAGATAGATAGATAGCAAAGATTTGGTAGAGTATAGTTCAATTGTATCAGGACACAATCATGTTAGCATTCAGATTTATCTACATTTGCATTTAGATTAGCACCCAAATTAGTATTTAAATTTGTCATAGATAGATAGATAGATAGATAGATAGATAGATAGATGGATGGATGGATGGATGGATGGATGGATGGATGGATGGATAGATGGATGGATGGATAGATAAATTCTAAGTGTCACAAAAACCTTTCTAATTTAAAAAAATTCTAAAATCCTCAAGACACACAATTTATTTGTATCTTTACATTGAAAATAATTTTTTTTTGCTTAATATTTGTGGAATACAATTTATTTTTTTCATACATTTGATGAATAGAACATTTGAAAGAACAAATTTGTTAAATAGAAAATAATTTTGATCAATCGAATACATACTGGAGCTTCATTCTGCTGTGGCGACCCCTGATTAATAACGGGACTAAGCTGAAAAGAAAATAAATGAATGAATGCATACTTGCTCAAAAAACATAATTTTATTTATAAAGGAATCTTAAATGACCCCAAACTTTGGTAATCTAGCTCTCTCTTTTTTTTAGGTAATGACCAAAGAAGGTCAGTGGTTCTCTGACTTTTCAGAAGTGCCAAGAAGTCGACACACACAGATCAGACCCACCATGTTTCCACCATCAGACTCAGAGAAGCTGGCAGAAATGAGACTGGAGAGATGGTAAGTTCTGGAAGGACTCTGTGTTTTACCGATACTCTCCACCAGATGGCACTGTACCACCACAGTAGTAATGTTGCTGTACCGACAACTGAGTAAACCATCACTTGGTGTTTATGAACCCAGATTTTTTTGTTGTTGTCAAGCTGTATTGTTTCTTTTGTGTTTTCAGTATGAGGATACTGCCTCACCACCAGAACACTGGTGGTTTTTTTGTGGCTGTGTTGGTGAAAAAGGCTCCAATGCCATGGAATCGCCGTCACCCAAAGGTATTTTCTGAGATGTGCTGCATTTTAAACTTCAGAGTCACTGATATAATGCAGTTAACACTAATCAGTGAAATGCATGACCGTTTGGACCGGTGCCGAATGAGAAAGGCACTTGAGTATTGGTTTAGCACATTTAACACACAGTGCTAGTTTCAGTTTCATATGAAATAAACTGGTTTTGGCTTGACGTACATAATAAATGTTTATAGTGGATGCAATTATAATTTATTTTATGTGTGGTTATATGTAAATTATACTTTATTATTTAGGACTATTGGTAGCATTTTTTTATATTTATTTCTGAATGGCATTGTTAAATGTGAATGTGTTTGCTCTCTTAGCGCAGTTTATGACTTTTGTAAGTTATAGTTGATTTTTGTAATAAAATAAAAATGCTTTATTATTATTATTATTATTATTGTTGTTGTCGTTGTTGTTTTCATTTTCATTATTATCAGTAATTTAATTATTATCAGTATTATCCTTATTTTCATTATCATTTTCATTATTATTATTATCAGCATCAGTAAGTAACATGATTTCATATTCTCATCTGTGGTTCTTATTGTTCTTTTTTTTTGGTCACTTGGCAAGTTTTAATCTTAAATCCATGTTATTTTGTCATTTTTCTGTTATATTATGTCATTATGTTATATTGCATTACAATAAATGCAAACTAAAGCGCTGAGAGTCCAGTTTTTTTTAAGACTACATTTCTAGTATCTTTGCCTTTTTATCATTTTGTTTTTAATTAATAAGCAAGTTCATAGATTAATCTCCTCACTTTAGCATTGTCTTTGAAATACAAAACCAGCGTATTCTCAATTTCATTGTCTCTGGGTTTTGTGTGTGTGTAGCTCCGTAATAAGGAAGTGAGCTCCTCTGGTGAAGTGGCTCCTGTGGAGGAGCTGCAGATGGGCGAATCCCCCACTGATGTCCCACCGGCAGACGGACCCTCTACTGACGCCCCTGTGGAGCCGCAGGAGGGGGAGAGAAACCCGTCTGTCCCAGAGACACAAGAGCCCGCAGAGGTCAAGAAAGATCATGTCTGTGGGTGAGTGTCTATGGTCAGGTGTGTTTTGTGGGCGTCCAGTTGTTCTATTGTTTTCAGGACTGTTTGCCTGGTCTTTTGTTGTCAGTGTGCTATGCATTATGGGATGCACTAATGAAGATGTGCTGGTCTGTGATGTAAAAAAAAATAAACTATAAAGCTGAGTCCATATGGGTTTTAATAACCATTGTTTTAAATAAGTGGACTTATTTCGGATATGTCTGGTGATGTTTTGAAGAACAAGGTTTAGTTGTAATAATTATAAAATTTAGAACAATGACGATAAGCAGGTGTAAAATGATATGGCAGGAAATGATAAAGGGATTGATATCAGGTGTCCAATGGTCACATCAGTAATCTCCAGAAAAATTAACTACTATTATAAACTATGGAAATTAATAATAAACTTAATAACTTATTAATTATTATTATTATTATTAATTAGCTTTATGTATTATATTCATAGAAAAATTATTTGATGCTGAAGACACAGTGCATATTAATTTTTCGTGTGAGGTTATGTTTTACAATCTGTTATGTAGTTTGTCCCCCCCCCCCCAAGTTAAATTAGATGTGCAGGAGCTGTGCTGTTCATAAATAAAAAGATACTCTATTCCTCTCTCTTAAAGGGGGAGTTCACCAAAAAATGAAAATATCCTGTTAATTTTCTCACCCATTAAAGAAGTTTTTAGCTGAATCTATGTCCTTGGTTTTATATATATATAGTGGCAGTGAATGTTTTTTGTTTTGTTTGTTTTTTTGTTTTTTTTACAATAAAAATAAACCCACAGAAGCAAGTCTAAGGCCTAATCCCAATTCTACCCTTTAGCCCTTCCCGTCCCAATTCTCTTTAACTTGAAGGCATAGGGTTAAGGGGAAGGGCTAGATAGGCCTTGAAACTGAGATTTTCCAGTACCACACTAGAAACCAGGGATATAAAAATTTCCCAGAATACACCAGCTACAAAGGCAGTATAGCTGCACACAAGAGTCAGGAGATGCACAAATTAATTTTTTTATTAAGAATTTTTACAACATGTGTCTTAATATATTCATAATGGCGTTCATGTTTTACGGTCATGCTTAAAAAATAAATGTAAAAAAAAACTTGCTAAATTTCACTTTCTATAAACCATAATAATAACTCTTGTATAGTAATCCCACAACATACATTTTTAAATCTGTCACTCAATGACAATCGAATACCCTGTCAGAAAAGTCTAGTGGCTGGGAATTAGCTTTTTACAGTGTCTGGTATAACATTAATATTTTTTTATGTGTTTACATAGATGAATATGGCCACTATGTAAATACACAGTTACTTGCCACATTATATTGTTATGCTAACATGATATTGTTGCCTTCTGTGATTTCCGGAAGATAAATACCAAAAAAAAGAAACTGGAATAACTACAGCAGTGTCCATTGTCGATCTCATATGAACTTGTGACGAGATATGATGATGTGTAGTAGTGGTGTCTCATTTCTTGGGTATAAATTTGAAGCCCTAAAAAAATAAATAAAGGGCCTAAATCAATCCCTTTGTCTCCTAGATGACATGGGTTTTGTGAAGCAAAATAATCAACCTGTCTAAGAAATTAAACATTAATTACAGTATTATTAGCTTTAATCTACAACCTTGTCAAACAGATCTCGGCTCATGTAGTTCTGTCACTTTAATGATGAAATTGCAGGGGCCCATAATTGGACAGGTGGTCAGGTGATGCAGTTTGTTGATAGCAGTTAGATAGATGTTGGCGATTGCGTCACCAGGACTTCAGCATTTGTCATTCAAAGCAACCGGACTACAAATGAACAGTATTTGCAGATGCACCAAGAGTTGTTTGCACAGGCTATGGATTAAAGATAAAAATATTGTACATAAAGTTACTTTTATTACTAGTGTTGTTACAATACCAAAATTTTGAATTCCTATACCGATACCTAAATTAAATATCACAATACAATACTAAATCAATACTACAGCATTTTATTTTTCTTTCAAAATATGAATCATTACTAAACACTCAGCTGAAACAGAGTAGAACCATTTTTAAAAAGTAAAGCGAATATAGAAATTTTGTCATCACTCCAACCGAGCAAAACAATACAGAATTCTTACTCCGGCCAATCATTTTGCTTCACGTGATCTCAATGTATCATTAGGAGGTACGGGGATTGATTTTGGAGTCATTTCTATGCGTTTATTTTTTTTAATCTAAAACAAAAAAAGCCCATCACCATTCCCTGCCATTCTGTAAATCGCCAAGGACCCTTGATTCAGCTAAAAATCTTCTTTAATGTTCCATTGAATAAAGTCACTAAAATCTTGAATGACTTGAGGGTGAGTAAATCAACAGGAAATTTTCTTTTTTGGTGAACTATCCCAATTGATCTATCGCCCTTGATTTTATGCAATGTGTGTGTAACTTGCAAATGTAAAAACCCAGTTATTGTCCTAAAAATAGCCTCAGCTTCTGAAATGCCTTTTAAAATCTCCATTAGCCAACTAACAATCCATCTCCTGCACATTCACTTTCAGCCTTTAGTAGTTCTGCTGGTCTCAGTGTCTTCTAGTGGATGATGTGTGATACTGCAGTCCTGCCTCAGTTTCTCCCCACTGACTAGCTCTGTCTATTCCAGCCCTCCTCCTTCGAAGAAGATGAAACTCTTCGGCTTCAAAGAGGATCCTTTTGTGTTTCTGACAGAGGACGACCCCATCTTTCCTCCCATCCAGTGAGTGCTTTTCCTCTCCATTTACAAAGCCTTGCTGTTCAATACACAAACTGTTTTACACTCTGACATCTTGCTACAGTGTTTGTCTGCCTTCACCATGCCTGAATAATTCTAGACTGGATCGCATTTATTATGTTAAACTTTTTAAATAGCCAATCAAATGAATGTATATGATCTTTTATAAATAGAATAAAATAAAAAGGAAATGACAAGGAAAATAAATCAATAGATTATACAAAAATAACAATAATAATAACAACAACAACAACAGCAGTAAAATAATATCTATTATAATAATGTTGTTGTTGTTGTAATGGTAGTAATAATATTAATAATTGTTACAAATGTCAATATTAACACATGGTTGTTTATTTATTTTTTTTGTGTTGTTATTGTTTGTTATTAAGAATACAAACACTGGTTTTACAAATGCTTTCACATTTTGCTGCAGTTTTGTCTGTTTAGGTAATCTAAAAAATATAATAAATAATAATGATAATAATGTTTTATAAATATTTTATTTTTACACCTACTTATGGTCAATAATAATAATGTTGTTGTTGTTGTTGTTGTTGTTGTTCTTATTATTATTATTACCATAAGTAGGTTTTTTGCTATTATTTTATTTTATATCAATGGTAGCATGGTCAAATTCCTGTTTTCCTTTAATTAAATTTTTATTTATTTTCCTTCAGCCAGAAACATAACCAACAATGATGTTGATAATATAAATAACACTACTAATAACAACATTAAAATGATTTATACTAGCACTACAAGTAGCTTTTATGACAATCATTATTACAGTTATCAGTACAAACACTGTTTTTACAATTTCTGTTTTTGCACACACACACATACATCTTGCTGCAGTATTTGTCAGAGTATTTGCTGGAGCCTTTATGTGCGTTAATAAAAAAAGAAAAAGTAAATAAATAAAAGAGGGTTTGCGTGTTATTATGCTATACATCCTATGAGGCCAATCACATGAATGGATGATAGGATCATGATTGTTCAGTTGCTGTGACTCGCTCTTTTGTTTGAGATGAATGTTATTTATTTTCTCACACAGATGCACAGTGCCACAGTGCTGGCAACCTGCCATTTTGACTTGTTGGAGACAACGCCTCTGCTCCATATGTCGTAGCATTTCCAGCGCTGTGGGCATATGTGTGTTGTGTGGTTTTTTTTGTTTTTTTTGGGGGGGGCTTCTGTCTAACCATTAGGGATGGGCAAAATCTTATTGCTTGCAATATACCGGTAAAAATTCTCCAAACAATGATTAGTCTTCCCATATTAAAAGCGATAAAACAATCTGGATGTGGTTTACATCAGTGATGCACAGTGAGACAAAACATTGTCTTTGCATAAATAAGTGTATTACAGTAGCAGATTTTGTTTACAAACAAAGATTGAAATATATAATTTTTTGTGACCAGACATGGTTTCATTTCACAGAATGAAGAAATCATCCTTTTTTTTTAAATAGTATTCAGTACATTGATAGTCAGTGATTAGCATTACATTATAAATGCACTAGATTCTTATAAAATTCCCAGGATATCATGAACTATTCATGTGTTTATTGACTTCATGTTTGATTGGTTTAAGCATTTGTCTTTACTACTGTGATGCATGTAAAGTTTGTTCCATGGAGCCCTCTAGCTTATACAGGATGAAAGAAACATTACATGTGCTCATTATGTTTTATTTTGATTAAAACTAATTGGAAATATTATATTTCCCTATAGACAAAAAAAGTATTTCAATACATCTAAAATATCATCAGTCAGTATGTTTACATGGTCAAATACATTTCAATATTAAGACTAAACTCTGATTAAAAAGACAGATTTTGATTACCTTAATCCATCTAAAGTCATACTCAAAGTAACACAAATCAAATGGAGTATCCAAAGTGCAGTATAGACACAAACTCTCCTTAACAATATCATTTTGTAGGGTTTTTCCACAGCATTTTGTGAAAGGCTTCACACAAGTGTATAGATGTACACAACAGCTTAATTGCAAACAAAAGGGCATTATGTCCTAAAACGGTAACCTTAATGAAGACTAGCTGTATGTTGGTATGTGAAATTCTGGAGGGAATAACATTGTGTAGTGTAGGAAAATAATTAGATTCCTGATTGTCCATGTAAATACACCAAATAATTGTATTATTGCAAGAAAATATGGTCATTTTATAGTTTTAAGTTTGTATCTCACTGACTGTGATTACAGTGGACTATTAAATTATGTTCACCTACCTAATAACCTTTAGGATTTGCTTTAGCCTACAAAACCGTGACCAAGCGTTTATTTAGTGAGTCTTTTTTTAGATTTATTAGCATTTTGTCAACAGCAAGTCCTGCAAGTTATGCACATTGCTGGGTGATGATGGTATTGAAGCATGAACCCGCTTTTCCAAGTTTAACCACCATTTTTTGGTTGAGTTCATGTCATGCGAATTTGAAGACCAAGACATTGACTGAAATTCTTCTGCATGTTCCTTAAAGGATTCTTGATGATTCTGACAGTTTGGCATGGCGCCTTATCCTGTTGCCATGAATGAGTGCACTTAGTCTGCAGCAGTGTTCAGATACTGACAGCTGTCAGGAAAAGTGGCATAATGGGTCCAAAAATGTCCCAAGAAAATGTTGTCCATGCCATAACTTCTGACATGGGCTTGTGTCATCACACCGTGTATCCATGTGCCATGAGCTTCTGTTGTTAATCTCTGTATCTGCACATGGCTGTTGATGTGATGAACCTGGAATCTTGTTTTTTTTTTTTTTTTTTAAATCAACATCAACAGTCTAATCTTGGGTCTATGTGTAGTAGATGTTTGAGTCTTCATCTACATAGCCTTTTTGCAGAGGACTTGGATCTGTGTGTGTGACACATTGCCCTGGTCACCACCGTTGTATCTGCTGGTGTTTGTTGCACTGTGACTCTGCAGTGGCGGTGAACAATGAATGACCGTCTCTGATGAACGGTGAGCTGTGGATCAAACGGGTGTACAGTGGCACGTGAACCGGCCACAAGGTGTGCCTTTTGTAAAATGTCAGTTTCAAGGAACACTGCCATCACAATTTGTCGTCCTTTAATTTCAGAAAAATTAGTTCGTTTTTTTGGTCAAATTAGTTTTTATTAAAGATGCCAATTCAGGAAAAACTATTCTCTGTTATGCGTATTTTGTCGACGTATTACATATGCAAAGAAGAAAATGAAATAAAAATAAACCCACCAACATCACAAGCACTCCCTCAAAAGACTTGTTTACATAGACCTGTTTAAATTGCAGAGTATGATAAAATGAATATTAAAACATTACATACAAAATGATGCATTAGTCCATAGTTTTTGTCAAAGTAACAGATAAAAGGATGCCAGATTTTGTTAAATTATAAGCAGCCTTTTCTGTTCATACACCAATAACTGTACTGACTGCATGTGTGCGTAGATATGCATACATACACGCACTGCATTGACATTACACTGAGAACCGCAATGTAAAGATGTACACACAAGCAAATATTTAGAATACTTTAGATATGAGAAATTAATTTTTGTAATATGATGTTTGGACTGTGGTGTGTATTCATATATAAAATTAATTGGATTAAGTCATTGTATATTGCAATTAATGTTGCTGTTATATTGTTTAAAATAATATATGCAGTATAATTGTCAATTTTATCTAATCATCATTCGTTTGCAAAATGCTCTCATTGCTTCCTAATTGGATGTTCATAATGCAATGGCTCATCGGTGTATATTTCTTTGTCTGCCCCAGATCTTTCTACGACCTTTCTCCAGATTTCCCCAAGCTTAATGTGTTGACTCGAACCCATGAGGGGAAGAAGAGGCACCTGTACATGGTCTCCAAAGAGTTGCGGAATGTCCTGCTGAACAACAGTGAACGAATGAAGGCAAGACACACACACACACACACACGTACGTTCATCAGTGCTAGCAATGATTGAGGCTGGCGTTCAGGCAGATGGGGACAGCAGCTTCACTATGATCTCATCTCTATCTGTGCTCTAGTGCCTTCACATTCATCAAGTATGAAACAACCATCTGCTGCTGATGTAAACAGACATCACTGGAGTTACGCTAGAACAAAGAGCTGCACTGTAAACACGTACACACAAGAAACCCTTTGGTGGAGTATTTGGGATATGAGGAATTAATTGTTGTAAGATGGTGCTTGGGCAGTGATCCATATTCATTAGCTATGTTTCCATTCAAAGATGTGAATAAAATATATGTGCAAAGCTGGAAAATGGCATAAAAGACTTGCGAAAAAGCAACTTTTCCTAAAGAGAACAAAATCGTCACTTCCTGATTAACTGGCATAAAATATCAAAAGTAAAAACGGAATTTACTGAGGTAGGAGAAACTGCATGAATCTTTTCTTTATTTAATAAATGGCTCGCTCATCAGATTACAATGCCAACACGCAATGAACGTGTGGTAGCGTGTGAAGACATAAGACATGGAGCACAGACACTCTTGACAGTTCTGAAGGTAGTTAATAATATAATAACACTAATACTGAAATGGTTAAGGCATTTTAGAATGACCAAAACAACATTTCAGATGTTTTACAATGTGCTCAGCCTGCTGGTTTGTCCATTCACACACAATTTTATCATCACATGATCTCTTATAACAAAATCACATCACTTATTTTGAATTTGTTCGAAACGATGAAGTGTTTCCATCACAGTTTATATGCATTTTTAAAATTGATGTGCATCTTGCCGTTTCCATTTAATAATTTTTTTTATGCGCATATCCAAAATGCACAAAAATAGGTGAATGGAAACATAGCTACTGTTATTATCTATCCAGTGAATCAGATTCATTAAGTCATTGTATATTATGTAAATTAATGTTGCTGTTACATTATTTAAAATGTTATATGCAGTATAATTGTCAATTTGAGCAAATTATTATTACAATTTCAAAAACCATAATATAATTAATAATGATATTATTATTTTATTAATATTAATAATAATAATAATTAGTAATAGTATATGTATTATGCATTCTTTAATGTTATTTTGCTACTCTATTAACATTATTAATGTATGTTCTATACATTATATAACAATGATGTAATAATTAGAAGTAGCATATAAAGTGATTTAATGGTCAAACAAATAGCAAATATAGTGGTGTATTACTAATTGTTGCTACATTTAATAATATAAAAAGTACCAGCAGTACTAATTACTACTGTTGCTGATACTACTACTACTACTAATATTAATAATAATTGTTGTTGTTGTTGTTATTACTACATGTACTGTACATGTTTCACTACTACTACTGGTAGTAATAATAGAGTTTTTTGGGGGGGTTTTTTCATGCCTGAATTGTTTTTTTTCCCTGCAGGTTATAAACACAGGAGTGAAGGTCTTGTCCAGAAATAATGATGGAGAACAGTTTGGTTGTGCTTTCAGACTGGCACAGGAGGTGGGTGTTTTAAAACACTAGTTGTTGTAAAAACAAATTGTAGTTGTATTTAAATCATTCTATATGTGCATCAGATAAATGGATAAATAGGAAAATGTAGTTCTGGACAATCTGGAATAAATATACCTGTATTAAATGGTTTTCAAAAGATCTTTTTCAACTCGAGATTAAAGAAGCAGCATTTTAATCCTATTAGCTATTTCTATAAGATATTTCTATGAGCTATTTCTGCAAGATATAATGGCAGTGTTTCACATGTGATTTTAAATAAAAAAGGCTTTTGAAATTAAGTCAAATCGGCCTATAATTAAAGAAACACTCAGTTTTCTCAGATGTTCTTTTGCTCAAAAACCAGGTTCAGTGGTCTGTAGGAAAGCCAGTTAATCTTAATGTGCCATTAATAACCTCAGCTTGCCTGTCTGTCAGCTCTAGAGGGAACTGCCATTACCATTTTCCACAACAGTGCATTGATTTTTAGCTTGAGTAAGATCTGTTATGTTGAACTTGTGTATGGGTATTCATTGCCTTCCCATAGATGGAGAAATAGATTCAAATGTGTTTGCTGCTTTTCAAGGCTGATTTAATAAGCAAGAGATTTTGAACTAGACTTAATCATTCTGTGGCAAAAGCAGTATGTGAGTTGTCTATTGTCCATCCTCAGGGTGTTTACACATTGTGCCCGTACATCAGAGCTCGAATCATCAACATCAGCGTGGATGATGTGAAAGTTCTGCTCACACAGGAAAACCCTTTCCTCAGCAAACTTGGAGATGATGCTCACAAGCAGGCTAAGAAACTTGGTCAGTGTTTATTCAGTGTTATTTGAAAATTGTGTTCATGTGCTTTTTTTTTCTTGTATTTGTCATCTGGAAAATTTGTCAAACACAAAAATTGCACACTAAATCCAATAATCTGTATTAACACAATGATGAATGGCAACTTTTTTTTTTATTTTGTCTGTTCTCTTCCTAAAAAAATAAGAGAATATAATGGGTCTGTCCAATTCTGAGATTACATACAGAGGAAGAAGAGTTCCACCCATCATGCAGTTTTTAAAGCTTTTTCACAGTCATCTGCCTTGAAATTTTCTGAGAGACAACATGGATTAAATCAGAGGTCAAATCCTGTATTTAGGCTTTAAATGGTCAAAAATCCTCTCAAAATGTTTGCTACAGATGCAAAATACTGAACTTTCATTAGACTGTCATGACACCTTTACGATCAGGATGCGACGTCATTAATTTGAAACTTTTATGCACGCTTGTGACAACTGTCATTAAATGTCATTTGCTCAGTTATGTCATTTAAATGCAAAGATGCCATTCTTAGATGTTTTTATGACATCTTGACATAAATGCATTACAACCTGTGATAATAATTTGACATTGCCAAAGACAACATAACTTGTCATAAATCGGTCATAAACATGATTGTCATCAGGCCATTACAGTTGTCATGAATATTTTTCTGCTGACTTTTTTTAAGTGGAACAAAATTAAATTTTCATTCAAATTTCCCAGTTAAAATATCAGTAATCTGGCAAATAATTTTACAACAGCGTCATTCTTTTTTTTTTAACAGCATTTTAATGTCAAAAACAATTTGTAGCAAGGTAGTTAATAATAATAATATATTAATAATGTATAAAAATATGAATATAAATTAACCAATGAGAAAACATTAGTTCAAAGCATGTAATGTAATGTATTAACATAAGGACATATGTCCAACAACATGTTTTATCCTGAGGTACAGGCACTTCTCAATGAGAGCACTGTTTTTATTATTATTATTATTATTATTATTATTATTATTATTTTATTTTTTATGTGCTGGCAGAAAAGATCTCAAAGGCTCACCCTTGATGTAATGAGTGCTATTGAGATGTGAAGTGACTTTCAACCAGCATAACAAAAAATTGTTTTTTTAATCAAATCGCCTACTTTGCCTTTAAATGTTTCAGTCTTGTTTAAATGTTACTCTAAAACTTTCCTTTTTTTCTCTCTAGAAATGGGCAGCATTGTTTTACGATACCTACCAGATCCAAAGTAAGTACTCTTGTGGTAATCCACATTTTTTAACAAAAAAAAAAAACTCAAGAAGCTCTTGGGCTTAATTTCTAACTAGTCTACAGTCTATTTTAAATTTGTCTCTTTTTATGACAGACCATAACTCTGTTTCAGTACCTAGTAGGCTGGAGAAAAGTTAGTTGCCTAAGTAGGCAGTGGGCCAAAATGGGGAAACTGGGCTAGGAATAGTTTTAAAATGTAAATACAGGAGCTCTAAATTAAATGCATGGAAGACATCACTGATCTTTTTTTATAAGAGTATAAAATAGATTATACAATACTTTGTTGTGTGATGTTATGCTAGTATCTGTGATGGCTTAGGTCTGTCATGGATAAATCCTTAAAGGGTTAGTTCATAGAAAAAATAAAATGACCTCATCATTTACTCACTTTCTTGTGGCTTTATACCTTTTGAGTTTCTTTCTCCTGTTGACATTTTTACAAGTCACTTTTAGCTTAACATAAATCATTGAATTGGATTAGACCATTAACATCCTGCTCAAAAAAATTCATAAAGAGTTTGAATAAAAAAGATATTTTGAAGAATGCTGGTAGCTAGGACACATCAACTTCTATAGTAGGAAAAAAAATATTACTATGGAATCAATGGGTGCCAGCAACTGGCAATTTTCAAAATATCTTCATCTGTGTTCAACAAAAGAAGAAACTCAAATGGGGTTTGAACAAGTGAGTAAATGATGACAGAATTTTCACTTTTGAGTAAATCTTTTTAATAGGGGTTCATTGGATCGTTTTTTTTTAAGCGACAAATGGCTGATTCGTTTAGAAACAAAACTCTTTTTGTTCATTGTATCAGTTCATTCCGCTCATCAAACCGATTCTCTGAGGAAAGGTTTAAAAGTGTTCTGCTCAGACATTGTAAATATTTTAAATGGTGAAACATTTGCAGTTGCGCTCTAACGTATTGAATGAAAAGTTCAATGAATCACACCCTAAGACAGGGTCTTATGTATTAGTTTTTGTTTTAGTGTAAAATTGTATTCATCCATTACAGGCCTAAACCAACCAAGATACCAGCACAAAAACACACTCTGCAATAATTTTTATTCAGGGTATATACAGGAATCAGAGTTAAATTCAATGCCTTTTAAGACACAGGGATGTGATACTTCCATATAAATATGGATTTCTGTATTTTCCAAGCTCAATGGGGCGACCCCTGTAATTTTGCTTAAATCATCGTGAGGTTCATTGTCATCAAAACAGATGACCTGATAGTTTGCCCCTTCAGTGTTCATCATTGTGCAAGGAGCAGAAGGAGCAGTAACTCGTCTTCCTCCTTTTTTGTCCTTAGCTGTTCACATGCCTGAAGACCCTTTCCATACATTTTAAGACCTCATCAACACTTTATACTGCAAGTTAAAATGTTGCCAATGTTATTTACTAAATTTTCATTGTAACCCAACTCAACACATTCATTTATAAAGATACTGATGCACTGATGTTTTTTTTTCATGGCCGACTGCAATATATCTTTTTAATTTTTAAACTTCTATATTGGCCGTTTCCATATTTTAAATCTCAGAAACCAGAAAAAATAAAAATAAAATAAGTGAATTTTTTTTTTTTTTTATCTGCTTCATCACTGGCTGAGGCAACAATTGCACTTTTAACATGATCCACACAAAGATTTAACATACATTTAATGTGGGCAGATAGTGATTTAAAATAGATTGAATAATTTCAAATTATGATCATAATCTGTTCTTGTGAAAATATGCTACTTAAAGCCTTTACCTAAACTAAAACATTATTCATATATACTGAATAAAAATGCTAATCCAACAGGTGGCGCTCATAGAACAGTAGGAATAACAGTGTTGCCTTGGATACTGCAGTAAACAAATCTGCATAATGTCAAATCTAGTAGAATGTTATTGATTTCATAAACTACAGCATCAATTTAGCATACAACTATACGTCACAATCCAAAATCATATACTATTTAATACCTTGTGATTAATTAACTTTTAATACGTTTTAAGACCCCACGGACACACTTATTAGAATAGCAAAAATAAGTCATTGGAATTAATAAACACAAGGTTGTTTGGGTGCATTGCTGGGTTTTTTTTTGTTTGTTTTTTTTCTGCACCACTATTTTTATTAATGTTTATTGGAACTGGAATCGTTATGCTGAATCACAACTGAGAGATTTTATACAATTCCCAACCCGAAGCATATATTTGACATATTTCACACAAAAACCCCTACCGATTTTAAGTGCTTTTCTTATAGGTTTCATCCCACAGTTGTTGACTTGTTTCTTTGCAGTGCAAGTGACCAACTTGATAATGTCAGATTGTATACTGTCAAAACAACAATTACAACAATATTATAATAAACATGGCGTGACCCTAATTCCGATAAACTTTGACTGACAACATTAATACTACAGAAAAAATGTTTTTAAATGCATTGCTCACAGATACACATCCTATAAAAAGCTTTTCTCCATTTGGAGCAGTCTCTGCATCAAGTCTTTAAATGCAGTCTAGGTAGTGGGCTCAGTAGGTGGGCAGTAGCTGTGTGTCAGTGTTGTACGTACACACACGGCTGTGTGATGGCACTCCTGTCATTCATCAGCCAGTCAGGAGACAAATGAATGGAGATTGAGTGCTTTGTAGCCATTATGCCCCTTGTCTAATAATTAAAGGGCTCGAACTGATGCACCCCGCTTCCTCTTCACAGATAAATAGCTCTTCGTTGTCTCTCTCAGCAGAAAGCTCATTGTTTGGCCCACCAGACAGTCATGTTTCACGTTGATGGTCCTTACTGTGTAGAAAACTAGTCAATCCAAATGGAAAATGTGTGTCCTTTTATCTTGCTCGCTCTGTTTGTCACACACAAACATAGCCATTCCCATGTATGTTTGTGTTTATGCCAAATGTTTAAGATGACTTTAAGATGTTTCTTTTGTCTTGAATATTTTTTTTTTAATTTAGCATTGCCGCACAGTACAGGTTTATCATTTTCATGTTTTAAATGGAATCAATAACCCACAAATTATAATAATTTGACACGTACATGTGAGAGATATTTCTGTACCTCATTTCTTGTTTGAAATCTACCTTAGCAGCTGTTCATTCTAGAAATTATATTTGTTGTTTTTTTTTTTATATCTAATACAATATGGCACTTTTTTTTCAAGTTAATTAGATATTTACATATTTAATCTTCTATTCTGGACACTGTATGCATGTATAGGTATCATTTCCAGTAAAGAAAAAAAGATTCAAAACAAGAAAATTTAACGCTGCTACAGTGTCTCTAAGCTTGTATTATAGAGTAGATAAATAATAGACAAATGTCTTCTGGCAATAACAGAACTAAAACTAAAAACACTGTTCAAAGTGGTGAAGAGTCAAAATAATGAAAGCATAGAGTAGTTATTTTTAGAGTGACGATTAGGTTGGTTTATTACTAGGGATGCTGCAATACTCTATATAATATTAAACCGTTCGGTACAACCTCCGACGTTCAATACCAATATGAATATTGCGTTTTTTTTATTTCTCCCATTCCTTTAATTACTCTCTGAACTGGTTTTGTGCATGTTAGAGTGTATGTCCATGTGCTGAAACACGGCTCCCTGTGAGTAAATGTCTCATTAGTGAGCACTAAAGTTCCGGGGCGCTTTCACGTGAAAATGAAAGTGACATTAGTGTGAGCGCATGTGGTCCAAAAGCCCAGAACCAGAACTCACACTGGAAATCTGACAAGTGCCTCATCTGAATGTGTGAATAAAAGTCTTGCTTTTCAACGGTTATGACCAATAATTATATCCACCTGTCTGACTTGATGAGCATTCAATTGGTTATGCCTTGGAATGTTGTGTTGTCTGTAACTTTCTCATTGTGCTGCATCTGTCGATTAAGATGAAAACATCTTTTCCTGCTGTCTGTGTTTTTAGTATTAATCAAACAACAAGTGATAATGAAATCAGTCTGCTTTTGACTGAATAGCTATATAGCTCAGTAATGATTAATCTTTAATTCATACAGTGATAATTCTATACAGTATGCTCAGACCTTGAGCAGCACAAATGCAGTACTGTATGCTGCAATTGTTTGGTTGCCAATTATTTGTGAAGCAATTATTGTCAAGTATGCATGCCTATAGGCTAAACACAACATGCATGCACATGATGCCACTGTTTCCACTATATTAACACTGTAAAGATATCTTTGAGCCCGCTTTTGGCTAAAGTTTGCATTTTTAGACCCCCAAAATGCCCGTTATGTAAATAAACAGCCAAAATGCATATGTTTTTCTTTAAAGTAGTGTTGTGTAAATGGTCCCTAAATGTTCAGAGTATAGTAATAACTGGTTAATAGTAATAGCAGAGTATAAGTAGCAAAGGTTGACCTCAACATTAAATGAAATGACTCAGAAATGCTTTAATTTAAGACAAGCCACTAAATTTTAGATCCAAAACATCATTACTTGAATATTTGTTTTGAGCTAGACAACATGTCTAAATTAGCCCCACAGCATCATGGGAATGTATAAATATGTCAGTTTATTTTCTCATTAATATGAGCCCCCATAAAGCACTTGCGTTCACGTTGACGTGTGTGTATGTACTTGTTATTCACAGTTTCCTCATAGTGAGTGACACGAGCCGTGAGCAGCTCTGATGTCACAGTGATTAGCGGCGCGTGGCGCTACGTGTCATCATTTTCTGCTGGCTCCCCACATGAAAACATGACGGCTCGTTCCAGCACAGTGTGCCTGATCATCTTTCACTCTCTTTTTCCATCCGTCTGATCACAGGCGCTCTTAAAGTGGCCCAACCACCACCGGCGTCACACACCACGAGTGTTCTTGGCGCTGTCTGTGCTGTGGCTGATCAATAATTTGCTCATTTTCCTTCCCCCTTCTTCTGTCTTGCCATCTCCTCTCATCCTCCTCCCCGTCACTCAGTCGCTGGCTCTTTTTTTTTTTATCTTCTTGTATTGGGTTTTTGTTTAATGTATTAGGATTGGAATGTATTTGGACAGGGACAATGCACATCAATAATGAATACATTTACAAGTGACAGAATTAGCCAAAAAGTAAAAATATAAATACATGCATACATAATCATAAATGCATATAAATAATTTCCCCAATACAAAATGCATGTAAATCTGTAGGTTTGAAGAAACATTCCACTTTTTTGGGAGGGGAATTTTACAAGTCACTTTTAGCTTAGCTTAGCATAAATCGTTAAATTGGATTAGACTATTAGCATCATGCTCCAAAAAGTTAATTTTCCTTTTTAATGATCGACTCTTCCAATGTTACACCATGTAATATCATTGTGCCTGCTGCAGCCATAGTATGACAGCAAAGTCCCTTGATTATAAAACTGGAAGGATAGTATAGTTCCTAGCCTGACCTTGAAAAACACAATTATTTTTGTGAGACTAATGGTGTAATCCAATTCAATTCATGCTAATGTTAGTCTTAGTATTAATGCGTCATTTGGTTTAAATTGTAAAACTTAAAAGTGGTGGTTAATGTTAAAGGATAATTAATCCAAAAATATAAATGATCGTTTACTCACCCTTGACTTACAGGTTTACTCAACCTTGGAACAAGTCAAGTGTGAGTAAATATATGAGAGATGTAGTTCCAGGCACGACAGTTCTTCAGTCCCACAGTTTTCCCATTTTTCACGGTCACTCATCTGTCCTTACTCTAGTTTAATAATTGCTATGGCTGAACACCATGTAATGCCAACTACAGCAGTAAGCCTGCTTTAGACTGACATCAAGAAGTGGACTTCAACTATTTCACGGCCTTTAAACAATTTAATGGTTCGTAACCATTCAGATGGTTGACTGACTAGTAGTTTATCACATTGAAGTAAAGTCTTTACTTAATGACCGCAAAATACAACAGTTTCACATGCAATTTGGATTGAATCCTGTGAATACACCTTGATATTTAAATTCAGAAACGACTTGTAGTTTCACTCTTTTTCTTCTCATTTCTCCAGGGATCTCGATGCGCCTCAGTGCCCGATAGATTTGTGTGGATGGAGGGGAAAAACTTCCATCAGGGCTTTCGTCTCGCGTAATGAGCGTCTCCATTACCTCCGCATGGTGGGAGTCGAAGTGTTTCGTGACAAACAGGGCAAGAGGAACGACGGTCAAACTGAAACCCAGGAAGGAAGCACTGAAGATGCTGAGGGCTTGAGCAAAGACGTGGACCTTGTGGAACAGGAAGGTGCAGAAATGGAGAAAAACTGTTCAGATTCCAGTGCTAATGGCACAGAACTTGTTAGCAGCACTTGTGATGGGCCTACTAGTTAGTTATCTAAGGGTTAGTAAGGGTCAGGAAATACATCAGGCCTTCAGTGTATTTTTAAGACTAAACCCAGAACTGATTTGGAAACGAAAGTAATTTTATTTTATCAAAACATTTTTTTTAAAATATTAATTAGCGCATTTGCTGTTTGATATGTTTTTTTTTTTTATCATTTTGTTTTTGTTCTTATTTGTTCAGTGTCTAAAAGCTAGACTCCAGTTCGGTCCTACAATACATTTACTTGGTAACACTTTACAGTCAGCTTTTATTAGTTAATGTATTTACGAACATGAGCAAACAATGAACAATACATTTATTACTGTATTTATTACTGTAGCATTTCATATTGTTCATATTATTATTATTATTATTATTATTATTATTATTATTATTATTATTATTATATACGTCTTGTTTATCCACAGTTAATTTTAGTAAATCATTTAAATAACATCAACTAATGCATCCTAATTGTAAAGTGTGACCATTTAATTTTCTCAGATACTTTTACAAGATTTAGAAAATTGTAAATTTATCCAAATATATTTCTTGTTATAACACTTAAAATAAACTGCACTTGTCAATATCTCAGTGTAGTTTGACACCTTGTAAGTTGTGTATATTTGCAATATTTCTGTGTGCCAAGGAGCTTATGTCTTTTATCTATATACGCCTACCGCCATGCCAGATAGTAGTTGCAAAAAAGTACATAAAAATAGTTGTCCATAGATTCTGGAACTGTAGTCTGTGTTCTGCTGGGTGCAGCAGTTGCCCCAGGTTGTGTTTCCTTTTACTTGGAAGCTGTGAAAGCTCCACTATGGGTTAATTTGCTGCAGGAAAGTGAGGTATTGAGCAGGTTTTCAATTCTGCTCCTCAAGTGTCAGTGTCCTGCTGATTTTTAGCTTGAATACATTTTCTCAGAAGATTGTTATAACTCTGAGGGCCTGTTTTGCCTGGTTTAACTATGTTTTATGTTGGAGTGGCTCTTCAGGAACAAGTTTGGATAGCGCTTTTCTTTTTTCTAAGACTTGTTTGAAATCCAAGATTTGGTCACTGTTATAGTTATGTGTGCGCATGCGTGGCAAAGCAAGTCAGTTCCACATTAGCCATGGGCTCATGCATCAGGTTTCCTGTTGGAAAACTGGAGCATGATATATCGCCCAGGAGGCCCAGTGACCTGCAGAATTAAGTACCAATCCCAACTGAACTTTATGTAATTTGCAAGCCATACTGAATCTTTGAGACAAATGGACAAATGCAAAAAAAGTGAAATGCAAAAAGTCCATCTGATGGAAAAAGTAATGAAGAGCTCTACCTTAAGCAGGGGTGGGCAAGTTTAAACATGGAGAGCCACAGTCCTGCAGAGTTTTGTTCCAACTTTAATCAAGCACACCTAATGAGATGATCAAGGACTGAGTGTTACTAGAGAAGTATCAAGGTTTGATCAAAGCTCTGCCAAACTCACACCTCTGACCTAGAGCTCTAACTTTTCACAAAATGTAAAAGCTGCAAACAGGAGTATGAAAGAAATAACCCTTTTTTAATGTAATGGTGCAGAATTTTGCAAGAACAGGACTAAAAAGGTATGATCCTTTGCCGATTTCTACCTTTAATGAATGATTCAACCTTGTATAGGCTATGTCTTCTTTCATACTGTACATTATGTGGGAAACATAATTCATAGTTTTCAAAAACTATGCAAAATACACCCAGGTGTTTTACTAATGGTGAGATTCTGAAGTGTTTAACTGATGGACTCTTTACCACCTCATTAGGTGTTTCTCCATAGGAGAGGATTTGTGAATCGTGGTAAAAGAACATGGAACTGATTCCTTTGTCTCATGACAGAGAGCGCATGGATGATGTAGTGCTTCTGAATCGTATTCATACGTCACACATTCGTGCTATATATTTTGTTTTTAATTGTCCCAGTGTAGGTAACGAACTAAATGCGATGCCTATTAAATGGTATGAAAAGTTAGACTCAGTGTAGGTCATCAGGATTTCTAAGCTTAGCTTGATGTAAAGTTGGAGCTAAACTTCAGGGAAAGCATGTTTCCCAGTTGTGATTTAACTGTCATTTACTTCTGACAGATGCAAGTGTGTGTAAACAAGACAAAGTGAGAAAAGGGAAGGTGATTTACTTGGGCTATACGAAGGAAATGCCAACATTCTTTCCCAAATGTAAGATGTCTTTCCCAGGACACACTGTCCACCCCCTCCTCGTCATCACTTCCTGCAACAATACACTCCCTCCTACTCCCTTCTCCACACTGTTAGCTTATCTGTTTCTTAAATATCCATCTTCCTCCTGTCTTTCACATTGATTTCTCAGTGTCAGGATAAGGGTATTGTCTGTCTTGGTCCAATCCCAGTCCGTATTATTTCCCCGACTCAAACTTGTCAGGCTGGCTAACACATGATCACCGTTTTTAGCCTTTAATTCTGGCTGACTGTCTCTGTTTGACTGCTGGTTGTTTGGTTTATCTCCCTTCATTAGCTCGTGGTGATTATGTTTCCCTGCAGTCCTCCATCTCTTTTCGTGTTTATTGGTCAGGGTTCTTTCTCTCGGGCTGACGGGATTTATCTCGTCCCCTGCTTTGACTGACAGACTCGACCCTCTATATTTTCTCTGGCATGTTGGTTTGTTGTAGAGATAGACGGTGAGTCTACAGACCGTTAAGATTGTTACTATGGTCACTGCAGAGAGCTCTGAACATAATTAACTGCAACGACACAGATGGGTACATGCAGGGAATGCCACAGCACTACACATGAGAGATCTGGCATAACCCTGACTGAAACCCTCATGATTACACTCAAACACAGTGATCTGTCATGCAAATAACCAATTTAGCCAAACTCACTGGTCACTTTAGTAGGTACACAATTTCAGCTTCTAGTTTATGCAAATAACCAATCAGCCAGTCATATGACAGCAAGTTGATGCCTGTAGTAGACAAGATGATCAAGATAAAGTTCAAATCGAGCATCAGAATGTGTAAGAGAGGTGAATTTGAATGTAAAACGGAGTTTTATGCCAAATGGGCTGGTCTGAGGATGCAGGTTTACTAGGAATTTCATGCAAAAGAATCTCTGGTTTACAGACAATGCCCAAAGAAAGGTCTTGTTTATAACAAATATCAGGAAAGAATGACCACACTGGTTTGAGATGATAGAAAGGCAATAGTAACTCAAGCCACTTGTTACAATGAGATATGTGGAAGAACATCTCTAATACCACTTTTCTATGTTCCAGTGCTGGTTTGAAGCCAGAGAATATATATTTGTTCTTTGTCTACAACACACAATGCAGCAGATCTGAATCAGGAAAAGTGATTCTTAAAGGTTCTTATGTAAGTTTGACATCCAGGGGTTGAACCAGGTATTGCACTCCTTCAAAACACTTTTTTTCCACTTGGTCCCCCAATATGACGACAAGCACGGGTTGCCAGATTGACGACACAAACAGGAGCATGCCTGACTATTGAGCCTAAACTGTGTCCTAACTAAAAGCATTTAATAATGATAAATAAGTTTAATATGTATTAATTAGATTGTAAACCTTACCATTTCGTTGGAGTCAACATGTATTCCTTGCTTCTGAATGGCTGCATTTAAATGTTTCTGTCGTGTGCAAACGCCCAAATTGCTTATCCCTGAAAATCCTGTCACATTGCGTGTTGTTAGGACACGGTGTTACAATGTAACCTGCTCACCTAATGTGTACGTTTGTAATATTTATATTATTTGGCAATTAATAACCAGCTTATGTGGAACTCTAAATCTGTGTCTTATTTCAGAGGCTGCTACTGTACACTAGAGGTCGCATTTTTGGTCGCGGACACATACTTTGAGAGCCTTCATTACTGAATAAATGAAAATACACTGTTTTCCACCAAGGGAACTCTGGGTGCTGAAATATAATTGGCTAAACTGGCATTGGGTGGGTTAAAGGGACCAAAACAAAGACAGATGTTCTGACACGGAACACACATTTTCAAAGCAGAATATCACTTGGCATGTTTCTTAAATATCTGCAAATATATTATGGTATTTTATGCTTTAGAAGAGGCAAGAAATGTACATACAGCACCTTTAAGCAGCACCAAAACATTGCTGGGCTAGAAGTCAAAACCTCTTGGTTAAGGGTCTGAGGACAGGGTTACCATGACCAACGAGATTGACAGAAACTTTTTTTATTGGCATATTTCAAGCAGCAGAACATGAACCTGAACACATTATTGCTTCTAATCTGTCTATTAATTAATAGCAAGCAACACATAGTTAATGCCGCATTTGTGTTTGGCACTGCCACTTTAGTAGCTGGGAAAATCAGCCACATGCGTGGTGGCTCTCTATAGTTGGTGGAAAAACAAAGCAGTTCTTTAGATGATGATACACAGGGTAACCATAACACTGTTCCAAAGTAATCATTTACAAGTTTAGCATTCCTTCTAAATGAATGATCATTAAAAAATAATATTCATTAATCTAACTCTGTAATGACTGGTACATTAAGTTTAGTGCAGTTCGGTATGGCTTTTTATTTATTCATTTGTTTTATTTCCAATGTAAAAGGTACCAAAAAAGCGAGCCATACTGTACCACTTATTGAGTATCCTTTCCAAAGAATGGCACCAAAGGATGGAGCTTGAACCACAGCTGAACGCTATGGGTTTACAAAGAATTGTCACCAGTGTGTGGAACAAGCCAGGAGAAATTTTCAAATATTATCATCGCCTTTATGAACTCGGACTATTATGAACTCGGAATGACAGAATAACTTAACAAGAGTAGATGAATAGATGCATGGTTCATCTACTCTTGAGGAATAGAAGTAGACGAGTATATACATGTATTTCTGCTTTGTTATTCAGATGCTTTAGTCAGAATTTGGCGAATGCATGGATCTATTCTGCCTTGTACAGTTGAGTCTAATGGTGTGCAATATTTTCTTGCTCTACTGTGTACAAACATAGCATTGTTGACACTGATTTCTGTGAGATAACATATTTTCCAGCTTTAAATGTCTATTTCCTGAACGCCCCCACATTGGAGCTGTTTTCTACGTACACTTATTTTAAATTTAAAACAATCCTTGTATGTGGGAAGAGGTTGAAGCATCACTCTAACAGCCCCCTCATGATGGTGATGATGCTTCTAAAACAGGAAGTTCAGAGGTGTTGGAGGGCCATTTTATCTCCCCCTCCTCTCAAATGGGACATTCCAGGATATGCCTCATGCTAAAAAGCGCTAAAGATAAACCTCTGACATGAATGTACGTTTGGGATTATGCAATAAAAGGGTTATGCAATGGCTGCCAGCCACTGGAAGGAAAGCACCGGCTGATGAGCTTGTGTTTTCTGTTAGGATTAGACCGTTTTTTTTCCTTCATCTCTCCAGTCGTTTAGCTGTTATATCCACCAGTATGTCTCTCATTCACTTCCATTTTCCTATCGGCTCTGAATTGCTACGGTCTGCAACTTGTATTTAGAGAGTCACACCAGTTCAAACTTCATATGGTCCAAGACATCTGACCTAAACGTTCCACAATGATCTGTATAAATGATTCTTTTCTAGAACTACCTGCCTAGTTCAGTGGTCTCAAACTCAATTCCTGGAGGGCCGCAGCTCTGCATACTTTAGCTCCAACCACCTCCAGCTCACACCTGCTTAATAGTCTCTAGTAGCCTTGAACACCTTGATTATTTGGATCAGTTGTGTTTGATTAGTGTTGGAGCAAAACTGTGCAGACCTGCAGCCCTTCAGGAATCGCGTTTGAGACCTATGGTCTAGCTAGTTTGAATAGTTATCTTTATTTGTTCCTGTAGGGAAATTTATTTGCAGCGTACACTTACAAAGACATCTTTCACATTTGGCGTTTATATAAATAAATAATAAATAAAAATAAACTACCATGGTACCCCTACTCTAAATAAATATCCAGTATACTGGCCATCAACTGCTACTAAGAGAAGTGGAATTAAAAAATGTAACTGCTTGAAGCATTAAGGATCATTTTGACCTATTTCTTATGCATCTGGGAAGGCAATATCGACGACCTGATGGTAACAATTTGAAGGTGTATAATAAAGGATGCCTCTCATCATTGACAATAATAATAGCCTTAGTATATACAAATAAAGAGTATTAAATATCAATACTCTTTCGTTTTATTTTCAACAACTTACTGGCTGTTGTTACCATCTTCCACAATGACCTCTTCTGCCTGGGCCTCAGAGGCATTTCCATACCCGCAGATCACACAAAATGTCACAATACTTTCAATAAAAGCACTATAAAACATGATCAACAATGTGTTGTCAGCATTAAAGGACAATAGTTTCTTTAAGAAGTACATTCTCTGTTGAAGCTTTTTCCCACTTAAGTTTATTGTCCAACATTACAGCTAAATTTGTATAATTTGTTACTAACTGAATTTGCTCTCCATTAATTAATGTGGGATGAGAACTATATAGCAGTGCCATTGTGATGCTTTTTGCTCTCTGACAAGCACCACTTCTGCTGTTGTTGTTACTATATATATATATATATATATATATATATATATATATATATATATATACGCCCAATGACCTTTTCTCCCCTTCTGTTTTATTATAAGTACTTAATCCTCTGCTATCTGAGGGGTTTTCAGGGATGTTCAGTTTTTTGGCATGTCCTGACATTTTTGCTGTTTCCTATACATATTCATTTCTAATATTTAGCAAAAAAGTGAGAATAGTGTGCGAGTAGCATATACACATTTGTGTTTTTAGACATTTTAGTTGATGCATTGATTAACAAATATATTATGCTTCTAATAATGCCACTAAATTCCAGAGTCAAGAAAGTGCATCTTAAACAAGATTTTGTGGTATGTAGGCTAGAAACGTTGTTTTTGCCATAAAAACTAATAGGCCAATCCGAGTGTGCAATGTAAGGTAGATAAGAAAGAATGTTATTATTTATTTCTTTATTTTTTACAAAAGTGCAAAAATCACCCCATGTTTACTTGGGTTTCCTCTGGGTGCTCCGGTTTCCCCCACAGTCCAAAGATATGTGCTATAGGTGAATTGGTAAGCTAAATTGTTTGTACTGTATGTGTGTGAATGGGAGTGTATGGATGTTTCCCAGTGATGGGTTGCGGCTGGAAGGGCATCCGCTGCGTAAAACATATGCTGGGTAAGTTGGCGGTTCATTCCACTGTGGCGATCCCAGATTAATAAAGGGTTTAAGCCGAAAAGAAAATAAATGAATGAATAAAAAGTGCAAAAATGTAATACATGACTTGATGAGAATAGAAAGTTCAAAAGAACATAATATATTTAAAAAAAGATGTTTTATCATTTTATGAATGGCTTAACTTCTTTTTTTCTTGTTTAAGTTTAATTTTTTTTTTTATATAAATCTTACCCCATAGTTTTGAATATTAATAATAGTGGTATAATTCTATGATTACTATTAGCAGATTTTACAATATAAACAATTATTTTCATCTTAAAAGGATAGTTCACCAAAAAAAGAAAAAGTTAATCACTATTTTTTTATTCTTAAGTGGTTCCAAAACTTTGAGTTGCTTTTAGACGAACACAAAACTAAATATTTTAAAGAATCCTGGAAACCTGTCACCATTGACTTCCATTGTAGGAAAAAACAAATACATATATATGGAAGTCAATGGTTACAGGCTTCCAGCATTCTTCAAAATATCTACTTTAGTGTTTAACAGAAGAAAGTACCTCATAATGGTTTGTAACAAGAAAAAGGGTTAGAGTAAACGATGACAGCATTTTCATTTTAGGTTAACAATCCTTTTAATATATAACAACATTTTATTTATTTA
>CAIGQW010002378.1:1048941-1062750 GCA_903798125.1 Danio choprae
ATTAGTTTTTCTTTTACTGTATTACAATCAACTAAATGAATCCTTGGACTTCTTTTCAACAATCATTCCAAACAGACATTCCCAAATCACAATGACGCATTCTGTCCTAATATGGAGAAAGAGAGAATACGTGGTGGACTCTGGAAGTTGTAAGAAAGCAGGAGCTGTGCTTTTGTGTCTCTTACATCTTTGGCAGGCGGCTCGCCGGGTGCTAATCTTTATTTAGCACATGCCAGCAGGTGTTGCCTAGTAACAGAGGAGTAACAGGTTGGGGGTGGAGGCCTGAGGGCATGTTCATCTCTCTCTCTTTCTAGCTTTACAACCCCACAAACCTCCAGTCTCCCCCAGACCTTCATCACCCCTTCAGCAAAACCCCAGTGGCAGCACAAACGCCACACAAGACAAATGAGGAGGGTGCTCATTTTCATGTATATCAGTGATATTCAAAGATGCTTGGTGAAGAGTAATGTAGAGAGAGAGTAGATTCTGCTGTAAAGAGATGATAAATGACAGAGGGTTACCATGGTTTTTTCTTCTGACGCCTTACTCTGTTCAGTTTTTATGCTGTCATGTTTTCATGCTGTGTCGATTCATTCATATCTCAGCTGAACTAACATAGGCAAATATGAAACCGACTTTCTCTTTGCATGCATTTTGGTTCTTGTGTGTGTGTGTGCGTGCGTGTGTGAGCGTGTGTGTGTGTCAGCATCTTGAGATATGCACTCAAATAAAGATTGTTGCTGTTTGTTCTACTTGTTTAAATGAGCTGAAACACTTTCATTCTTGTCATTTCTTTGGACTATTTATTAGTTTTATGTTCAATCCACTTAAATTTGTAAACCATTAAGTTAACTCAATTGTTTTGTGTTGGTACAACATGAATGAATTGTGTTGGTGTAACTACCTGGTTAGTGGGTAGTTCCCAGCATTCTTTGCGTGATATTGCATTAAAAAGGAGAACAGTTGAAAATAAAAGTAATCTTTGGTGCTTTAAGTTAAAAAGTAAACTTGTTAGCGTTGAATTCTTTTACTTTCCTTTAGCTTAGTCCCTTATTTATCAGGGGGTCGCCACATCGCAATGAACCGCCAAATATTTCGGAATATGTTTTATACACCCAATGCTCGTCCAGCCGCAACCCAGTACTGGGAAACACCCATACACTCTCATTCACACACATACACTAAAGCCAATTTAGTTTACGCAATTAACCTATAGCACATGTCACATGTCTTTGGACTGTGGAGGAAACCAGAGCACAGTGGAAATCCGCACGAACACGGGGATGGGAACATTCAAACTTCACACAGAAATGCCAGTTGGCCCAGCCAGGACTCGAACCAGCGACCTTGCTGTGAGGCGACAGTGCTAACCACTGAGCCACCTTGCTGCCCGAGTTTAATCCACACTTAGTTTAAGGATTTAGAAGAGTTTCATGTAAGGTTTTGAGGTTAGCACCTTGCAGAAGAGTAACTCATACTTTGGGTGTTGGCAGCTTCATTAACAACAATATTGTTCGTTACTAGCCACAACTGTGCTATTGCCAGTTTTTACCTTAACTGTGCTTAATTTTGTTGCTCTTGAAGGACATCGTTTTTAAGAACTTTCGAAACCGTAATACTTAGTTAAAGAGATGTTTATTCTAACGGTAATGATAATATAACTTTTGATCTGCTTTTATTGGCTCTTTTTGTTTATTGCTTTACTAATAGCCCAACCTTGCGAGGTTTTAATGACTTCATTTGGTTTTTAACCCTAACCCTACCTCTAATTAGGGGATGAGCAAATTGAACTAAAATGTAGGAATGAGATCATACAAATGAATACGAATGAGCCTCTAAATCAAAATGTTTTGAATTGCTTTGAGATGGCGTTGTATATATCGATGGAAATCCGTCACATTTCACTTCTCAGAGCATCCAATCTGATCCAACTCAGAAGATTACACAGCAGGGTATATTTGGGATTACTCAGCACACTCAACATAACCACCCCCAGATTATCCGGGCCTGTATTACCCTGGATTATTTCCTTCACATGCTCAGATTATTCAACAAAACCACAGAGGCATTATAGAAACTTCAATGTCAACAGGTGCACCGTGGATGATCTGCTTTGCCTACAGAATTTCTCATATACGCAGAGATTACAGATGTAGGCAGATCAATGTGTGCGTAAATGTGTTTTAGACATATTGAACTAAGCATGCGAGGAATATTGAGGTGGAACATTATGTAATAATATTAATATTTTTTATTCATTCATTCATTCATTCATTCATTTTCATTTCTTCTTAGTCCCTTTATTAATCTGGGGTCGCCACAGCGGAATGAACCGCCAACTTATACAGCATATGTTTTACGCAGCGGATGCCCTTCCAGCTGCAACCCATCTCTGGGAAACATCCATACACACCCATTCACTATGGACAATTTAGTCTACCCAATTCACATATACCGCATGTCTTTGGACTTGTGGGGGAAACCGGAGCACCCGGAGGAAACCCACGCCAACACAGGGAGAACATGCAAACTCCACACAGAAACGCCAACTGACCCAGCCGAGGCTCGAACCAGCGACCTTCTTGCTGTGAGGCGAACGCGCTACCCACTGCGCCACTGTGAGGCCCTAATATTTTTTAATATAATGAAAACTAAGACATAAGGTTTGACTGAAAATTAGGATTTAGTTATGGTTATTAGATTAGGTGTTACGTATATTTGATATATCCATGCAGCACAAATATTACTGCAAGTACAGAGAATATAATGATACTGCATTATCAAAAAGGTCTTATAATTTGCCGTTCAGGCTTAGATAAAGGGTTGCTTCACCCCAAAATTCATCATTTTTTTAATTCTTATGTCATTTAAAAACAAATGACTTTATTCAACAAACTTTTTCAGAGACAGTCATATACATTTACTGCATGGTAAAGAGCAGCTTGAACATTCTCATTTTTGTTTCTCAGATGTAAAATCATAGTCTTGGCGTGACATGATGATAGGTATGTTGTGACTTCAACTGTAAGTGAGAGCAACATTTTCTTTGTTTTTGTCTGTGTATGAGTGTGTTTATCTGTCCTTTTAGTGTTAATGTATTCTTTTTAAATGAAGTTGTAGGAATTACCCATATCTCTTTATAAACTGCAAATACTTTTCAGTTTAAAGGGGTTCTAATCAGCCCTTACAAGATGTAATAAAAGTCGCGGAAGACCCCAGAATGTGCAGTTTTTATGCTCAAAGGAAATCCCAGGCCTATCACCGACTGAAGGTTTAGCAAATGCCAGACAAATGGAGAAGTATAACGAGTATGACTCTTCAACTGTTTTCTACTCTATTTATTCTGTCTTTGCTGAAGATGCTGTTTGGAAGGCCTTTTTTTAAGACTTTGCTGTGGATGGTAGTGAAAGAAGAAAACTAAATCCTTAGGCTGGGGCCATTCAAAAGTTACCCTCTCTTTTCTTTTTCTTCTCAATTTCTCTAATATATTTCTGCCTCTCCCTTTGGCAGGATCATCATTAGTTTTCAGTAAAAAAACTAAACACTAATTCTTTTAGATTTAACAAGTTGGTCCAATGTTTCCCCCAGTGAGCCTCCCATTGAATAAAGAAGGGAATTACAGTATTTTTACTGAAAACTTAAACCAATCATTAGTAGTCCCAATCATTCTTCATACAAAACAACCTCCTTTACATTTACTCATTTAGCAGTTTCATTTAGATTTATTAATTTTATCCAAAGTGATTTAGAAATTGTAACTACATAAATTGTAATTCAAAATAGGTATGAGTATGTATTTAATTATTACTTATTAATCTTTAAATTACAGACTCAAAATGTAACAACAAATAAATAAATCCATACGATATGTCAAAAGCAAATGATTTTCCTTCTGCCTTTCTCACTCTTTGCCAGGCTGAATCTGAAGTGTGATCACTGCACCAGAGCTAGTGCTAGACTGACTGTCTGCACCTGAAATTGAAAGGAAAAAAATTATACACTTGTACAATAATGACTATGATAAAATATATTTTTTAGAAAAATCAGAATCAAAGGTTATTTCATTTTCAGTACTCCAGAATTTGACCACGACGCATTTTTTATTACCATACTTTAGTATTCGGATCCACACAGAGGACATGGTAAGCATCTGATGTCACTAACACCACTTCCAAGAGCAACCTAGTTGTCCCCGGTGGTCTCCCATCCAGGAATTGACTAGACACAACCCTGCTTAAAATCAGGGATCAACCAGTCTTAAGGCTAAAACACCAAGCTGACGACCAGCGGTTGGGCTTTGTTCGTAGGTCAGTGTCACTCTGGCTAGTTGGTTTAGTGTGTTCCACACATCGCCTCTAGTCAGGTTAACATCGGAGCCCAACGAGAGTACTCTGACTGGTTATTTAGCAATGATTAAGAGCAAGTGTGACATAGTGACGTAGCAAGTAAACAATTCAAGCCAAGAAGGATCACAAAGAGAACGACATGATACAGTTCTCAAATATTTGCAAACAATATGAATTATTGGACATTTGCAGGAGCGAATCCCTCCATGGTGAGTAGCAATTACTGTGATAATAGTACTAAATGCTGCTTTGTTTACGCTTTGCACTTGTGTGTCTGAAGTTTCGGTTTCCCATTGTGAATGAGAAAACAGATACTGACCCCCATTTTGATTTCATGTGTACCTTTAGTCTACAGAGTGATATGGTTGTGGAATGACCATTGAATGTTCCCTTCATTGATTTCCAGTAGGGTCAGAGATTCAGACATTTACTCGCTTGAAGTGGTGTGCCCATCCCAAGGTATTTGACCAGAGAATTATTCCGTTTTTTGCAATGGACTTATAATGTCAGCATTATACGTATAGAGAGCTGAAAGTGTGAAAAATATAATATAATCCTTTTTTGAATGTTTTTTTTTAACAAATATTTTTTTTGAAACTATAAAAGGAGCTACACATGATCACCCATCA
Source organism: Danio choprae (assembly GCA_903798125.1). Classification (NCBI taxonomy): domain Eukaryota; kingdom Metazoa; phylum Chordata; class Actinopteri; order Cypriniformes; family Danionidae; genus Danio; species Danio choprae. The sequence continues at coordinate 1,053,917 of CAIGQW010002378.1, forward strand.
TCCCTAGGTCAGATATTCACACCCTGCCTATGATGTCATTATAATCCCCTCCTCCTTTCTGTCCTATGTGTCCTTTTACAGGCCAAACTGGAGCATTTCTTGAATCTCCACAATTCTTCAGGAGAGAAGAACACGCACTCTCACACACACACACACACACACACACACACACACACACACACACACACACACACACACACACACACACACACACACACACACACACACACACACACACACACACACACACAAACGAAGTCCTGGAATCACCTTGAGAGAGATTTCCTGCATGATGCAGCGGTACAGAGACTCGTTTATTACTGTCTTCATCCCATCAGAACAGGGAAGGAAAAAACAGATACAGTACGTCCACAATTTCAAACAGCCTCTAAAAATAATTTTTTTCCCACTTGCACTGTGCCATAAAACATTTATAGTACACCACAATCTTCTACACTAGCGTTGACGCAACAGTCTTGAAATATTCACAAGGTAGCGCTGGCTTGTTGGCTCAGAGAACACTAGGGGGAAAAAAAGAGAAAGAGAGAGACGAAACGCTTACATAATCCACCAGCCGCAGTCTGAGATGAGGGCGCAGGTTTAGACACGCGTCTCCATGGCCAATATCAACAGCCAGTCTGTCCTCTTACTGCGGTGCATGGTGACATTAGCACTCTTCAAAGCATGCCCTGCTGCCCATATTAGTGTTGTTTAGTGCAGCAATACATTAATTCTTGATCTGTAACCATTTTCATTCATACTTTACATTCATTCATTCATTTTCCTTCAGCATAGTCACTTATTCAGGGGTCACCACAGCGGAATGAACTACCAACGATTCCAGCATATGTTTTTAAGTACTGGATGCCCTTCCAGCTCCAACCCAGTACTGGGAAACATCCATATACCCTCGCATTCACACACACATACACTATGGCCAATTTAGTTTATTCAATTCACCTACAGTATAGCGCATGTCTTTGGACAGTGGGGGAAACCGGAGCACCTAGAGGAAACCCACGTGAACACGGGGAGAACATGCAAACTCCACACAGAAATGCCAACTGACCCAGGCGGGACTTGAACTAGCGACCTTCTTGCTTTGAGGTGGAAGTGCTAACCACAGAGCCAGCATGACTTCTCGCTTCTTTACAATATGGTTTTATTAGTTATTTATGTAACATGAACAAACATTGAACAATAGGCCACATTAAATACATTATTTATTCATCTTTATTAACGTTAGTTAATGTAGATAAAGTTGTTCATGTTAGCTCACAGTACATTAGTTAATGATAACAGGCATGAATTTGGATTTTAATAATGCATTAGTAAATGTTGAACTACGATTAATATATTCTGTATTAGTTAATGATAGTATACATTATTAACTAATGAAGCCTTGTAAAGACTGATCGATGAAGGTTTGTGTATTTTAGCATAAATTAGCCAATGGTTAGCTAACTATTAAACTAAATGTCATAGCATTACCTTCACCTTGCTGCCATTGTTTTCGTTTCTGTTGTTTTACAGATCTGTGGTGCGGCTACTGTTTTGATGGCATTTGACAGTTTTGTACAGATACATATTATTGTGATCATTGTGTTTGTCTTACCAAATATGGTCAACATTATCCATGTGCTACTTTTTAGTTTGTTTCCTGTCAGTTAAAATGTCTGCCGACATAAAACATACTATAATATTTAGTAAATGATAATGTTTTTGAACCAAACTATTGTAAAATACTTGAATTAATGTGTTGTGGTAATGTTATAGTTGCTATGGTAATACAACAACTACAGTAATATAATCAAATTACCAAATTTGTACAACTATAGGTTATATTATACTGTAGTGAAAATTAAAATATACTCAAGTATTTATTATAGTTTATTACAGTTCACTATTGTTAATACAATACTGTATAGTGTTGTAAATGCTGTAACGATTACACTTTAGTAGGATAGACTGAGTGCAGTAGAGACACTTTTCCCTTGTTCAATCACTACACAATAACTAGAGGATGAATTTAATGAATTTTCACATATTTCTTTTGATAGTGTACTAAAATATCACAAATTGATCATAGCCATAGGTAGTTTATATTTTCCACAATTAGCTCACAAACATAAGCTGGATTTTTGTCTCAACTGTACCCATATAGAGTACACCCTGTACAGTTGAGGCACCCTTTATTAATGCTCTAAAACTGGTTAATATGCATTGCAAATGTACTAATTTAGAGTTGTGCATTTAAAAAATACAGCATTTACTATAAATTACTAGTTTACTAGTATTATAGATATATAGTTATTAATTGTACCAATATATGGCAACCCTACATAGCGCCCAAATGAAAAAAACTAAATAGTATACTAGTATTTTTTTCATTTGGGAGCAATGTAGGGTTGCCAAATATTTCTACAAATACAAACAAAAGCTATCCCGCTAAAATCACCAAGTATTACTTATAATTTAGTATTACGTATAATCAAATATGAGAATGGACAGCCACAACCTTCATCTTCCTTCACAACATCATAACTACTTCATTACTTCTGTCAAATTAAGTACATTGTAAAAAGTGAAAACCTAAACTAATTAATTCAACTTGTTACACATAAGCAAATTTAGTAAATTTAGATTTATTAAAGTCAGAAATAAATAAAGTAAAGTTGAAGTAATTCAAGTTGATCCAATGTTGTTGTTTTTTTTCTTCAGTGTATCAAAAACACATCACGGTGGCGCAGTGGGTAGCACGATCGCCTCACAGCAAGAAGGTCGTTGGTTCGAGCCTCGGCTGGGTCGGTTGGCATTTCTGTGTAAAGTCTGCATGTTCTTCTGTTCACATGGGTTTCCTCCGGGTGCTATGGTTTCCCCCACAGTCCAAATACATGCACCATAGGTGAAAATTGGGTAAGCTAAATTATCCGTAGTGTATGTGTGTGAATGAGTGTGTATGGATGTTTCCCAGTGATGGGTTGCAGCTGGAAGGGCATCTGTTGCGTAAAACATATGCTGGATAAGTTGGCGGTTCATTCCACTGTGGCAACCCCAGATTAATAAAGGGACTAAGCCGAAAAGAAAATGAATGAATGAATGTATCTAAAACAACTACGAACTACCTAATGCTTAAAATAATTTGATCTGGCAATCTTACGGGCTCCTTCACTTAGTCTGCATCTTACAGTTGCTGCGAGTAACCCGATTTGAAATAAATTTCATTCTTAGAATTTCAATTTATTTTGTTCGATCATGAAAAATGTATTAAGGTCTGGCTACGACCCTGCTGTCATTTTGTATTTCTCTATGCAGTCTTACATGAGCAGACGCTCACATTAATATATTATAGTGAAGGACGTAGAGGTCAGGTTAAGACCACGACTAAATGCACATTCAGTTCTTCCACGCAGCTGCTGTTTTGTGACAATGGAAGTTAACATATGTCTTTCCATAATTAAAAAGACAGTATATCAAGATATTTTTGGAAGATGAGTAAATTAAACATGAAATCCAAAGGGGTGCTATGACTTATGCATATTCCTGATTTTATTATGAGTGACTAATCTTTGCACATTATTGCATAAAGCGAAGATAAAAATCAATGGTGTGCCTTTGCAATATTTATTAATACCCAGGCTTTTGACTGGTAGTGCACATTCAATTGAATATTTGATCGATTATATAATAAATACAGTTGCTCAAAACAAGTGCACAACACTACTTTTAGAACTATATTTAGAACTAACTTTAGTATTATCTCCGTTTTCTATAGTCTTGCAAAAACCTGGAGTGGTATATGTTCAGTCACGTTTTCTGATTAAGTTTTATGAATTTTATGATTACATAAATGTTCAAAAAGCCAAATTATGGCTTTATTTGAGCTAAAGTCAAAGATTTAGTGCATTAACCGTGAAAGCAGTGCTAGGTTAACATCACTTCCTATTTTCACCTAATTCTAAAACAAACTTAATTCTTAAGTTTGTAAAAAATACATAAATCAAACCATTTACTCTTATGCACTTACAATGGCGTATATGAGGCAAGACAATGCACTGAAATAAACATGATCAATTGTAAAGATACTAAGGGTAGTCACAAACTGTAGCTTCAAAAGTGTGAAAAAGAAACACGTTGCAAGCTTTTCTGTACCAAGTCATATCAAGTTTCATTTGTCATGACTAAGTCAGTAAATGCTGTAACTTGATCAATCCAATCCTATCCTATGGACCTAATCCTATCTACCTATAGAAACGACATTAGACATTACAGAAACCAGAAGTTAATTTATTTAGAACAGCTCTTCCACTTTTAAAAGAAAGGTTTATACAACTAAAAGATGACTCTTTACATACACAATCACAATATAAATGCTTTAAAAATATACAAGCCGCAGATTTCTTGAAATGCCTTTGCTCATAGACCTAAATTACTGGAAAACACATTTTCTTTCAGTTTTTTTAAAACCAAAATCTGTGTCTAAAGAATTTTCCATGCTAATTAAGAGCATGTGATACTGTGAATAGAGTTTAATTTGTGTTGAACCTGGAATGTTTTCATAGTTGCTATTGCAGAGGGTGATGCAATCCTCAAGACTGTTGCATTTCATAACATCATTTTTACTAGTTGAATAAATTACATTTCAGTTTACTTTGAAATCCAAAGCTTAATTAGGGCTTGGTTTTCACCTGATACACCTTTTGTTAACCCGTTCATAAGTTGTCAATGGGATCTGAAATGTTTTGACCACCTCCAGAAGATCTTGAATTTTGACATTCTATGGCCTATTTCTCTCAAATATTGTTTACACGTTTGTCTAAATCTGTGTTCGTGAGCACTTCTCCTTTGCCAAGATAATCCTCCACCTCACAGGTGTGGCCAACCCAGGCTCATTTTGAAAACGTAGCCCTATATACATTTCTGGAGAGCGCCAAATACGTCCCAGGAGGTACATTTTTTTGCAGTTTTTGTTTTTGCGAATCCACCAGAGGCCGCTTTGTACACATTTTGAGATCTCTAATTTCTCTCGCAAGTGCCATTCGCACCTGCTCTTCTCACGTAAATCCACCAGAGGCTGCTGTCGATGGACTGACTGACTGACTGACCAACCAACCGATTTCCCCACCCACCTCATTTCCTGAACCCAACCGACAGTGTTTCGAAAAGTAATCCAGAAAAAGAAAAGCCCCCTGATTTTTACCACGTTTTCAGATTTCACCACATTCTCACCCTGTTATTTACTTGTTTATTTTATTTTTTGACTTTTTTTTTTGTCTTACCTGCTTTCTGGAACCGTTCTTCGCCAGACTCGAACCCTGTCGTTGTGGTCAACTCCTCTCTGCATCTCAAGTCCACTGACGTACGCTGCAAACCACTGGACAAACTGGTAACAGTGGGAAAGCCGTCCATACGGAGGTAAACGGTCAGTTGCTAGCGTCATACTGCCCCGTAGCATTGGTTTTAAAGACGAAATGCAGCCATACATACTTTTGGCTACATAATTCGCGATCTCCAGAAATGTATATAGGACTACGTTTTCAGAATGAGCTTATGTGGGATGTGGCATATCAAGATACTGATTTAGACAGTACTGTATGATTATTGCACATGTGTGCCTTAGGATGACCACAATAAATGGCAACTCTAAAATATGCAGTTTTGTCATATTATTTTCTCTACCATAAGCTGTCTCCAAAGGGGTTTCAGAGAAAATGGCAATGCACCAAACCGGCCTCATGACCGTAGACCATGTATAACTAAACCAGCTCAGGACCTCAACATCCAACAAATTCACCTCCAAGATCGTGTAAGACATATGTATGTTATGGACAACAAACAAAGCTGCATATTTTTGATGAGATTTTGAATGACCTCAATGAGATCCTGAGGCCTAATTTTGTGCTATTTATCCACGAACATCACCTCATGATGCAGCATGATAATGCACAGCTCCATGTTGCATAAAACATCCCAGTTCTTGCATGGCCAGAATACTCACTGGACATGTCAACCATTGAGCATGTTCGGGATGCTCTGGATCACTCTATAGACCTCATTCTTAATGTACCAGTGGGAGCAATCATCGGAATGTTTTTGGCTCAAAGCTTCTGGTCTCATTCACTTCCATTGATCTGTAGAATTTAAAAACAGCTCGTTATGATGCTTGATGTTGCAAACGGATCATTTTTTTATTGTGGTATTCTACTTTTTATGTATAGTCATGAGCACACTTGTTTGTATAGCAAGTAGTTTGACCGTTTTCTGCTGATTAATATTCCTATTAATTTCTCCCAACTGAATCGAAAGTTCTAAAACAATCGCAAAAACGAGCGCACTTACGCATTAAAGAATAAGGTCAATATGACAGTGTGTTCCAGTTCCTGTCAATTTCCAGTAACTTCACACAGACATTGAAGAGAAGTGGAACAACATTTTACAGGCCACAATCATCACCTGATCAATTTTATGTAAAGGAGATGTATTGCACTGCATGAGGAAAATGGTGGTCACACCAGATGCTGACTGGATTTAAGACAATGGACATTTTGTTGAAGTGCGTTAAACAGATTGAAACTTTGCTGTTTAAATTTTCAAAAGCACAATGTTCTCTTACCAGATTACTAGTAAACAAGCAGCCTGACAACCTGACAAGGAAGAGAAAACATTGGTGAACAAAGTTGTTTTTACAGTTTTTTTTTTATCATGCTAAAAAATATCCTTAAGAGTTTGAATGATTACAGTTGAACCACTAAAGTCACATGGAATGTTTCGACAATATTTATTGTTCCTCTTATGGATGACCCTTGCTGTCTATGGAGGGTCAGAGAGATCTCGGATTTCATCTCAAATATCATCATCTTGAGGATTGGAAGGACTAGAGGGTGAGTGATGAACTGAATTTAAATGTTTGAATTTTATCCATTAATTGCAGTAACAAAGTATTTGCACACCCTTACTCCCTATCTCTGACCAAATCACCCAAACAGCAAAAATCTAAAATATTCCCTGTAGGCTCACTTAACAACACTCTGGCTGCTTTGAGTTCTGCTTGTCTCTGAGATGAAAATGTACGCTTGCCTATTTCATTAATAATTGAACCTATGTCTTGGTTTTGAGCGGGTGGGGGTTGCACAGATCTTTTGGTCCACTCCTAAAGTGTTTTGAAGGCCTAATCTGAAAAAAAATGCATTAAAAGGAGTATGATTAGAAAGAGGAGATATTGCTGAAAACACCTCGCCAACCGTGACGCAGTCTTCACGGCCCAAAGGTCAGAAGGAAATCAGACTTTGACTGTCTACTGGGATGCACAGCGACACTGCAAACCAAATTAACTCCACCCAGCAGCATTCAAATGGAAATACACCCACTCCTTTATCTCAGCCAACTGGGGTTTGTTGTTGTTATTTTGTCTGCTCTTTGAAGAAGTAACCTTCAGAGGCCTGGAAAATAAGGCTGGAGCTTTATTGTCTGCTACCTATCTGCCATTCGCCGTCCAGCAGTGTTTGTTTACTGCGTTTTTCAAGCAAATTTCGCTATCTAGTCTGCTCTGCATTGCAGTCTGCGAGTCGACCGGGGGCCTTTAATGCTGCAGATCAAATGTTTTCTTTCTGAAATTGTTCAGATGTTTTGGATCATGTTGATTATCTGTTTTTATTCAAAGCAAGCGGTTGTAGTCTTTGAGGGAGAGCCCTATGCAAAACGTCTTTTCATCTGTGTTTATCCCTAACACATAGAGACGGGATGTTAAGGGAATTGTTAATGCCGGACAAGCGATTCAAAAAAATGCAGTTATCTAAGCTACAAAGAACTCTAAAATGAGTTAAAGTCAGCGTGAAATGGAAGTTGCAATGGTCTTTTCTCTCCACGTTGTGACATGTATCTAGTATTTTGTGCATCTGGAATTTTTGCATAATTGTTTCAGGCAATGCAAACAATTCCAAGGACATGTAAAAAGTATTCGCATGTAGCTTTGGGTTATGCGTTTTGATTTGTGAACCATATTAGATCACATTTGTACTTAGAGCAGGTGTTTCTGATTCAAAATGACAGTACATAAATATTGAAATAAATCTCATAGTGTGCTATTACATGCTGAGCTAAAGCTTTAGGACATCCGGGATCCATTCGCATCACGGTGATGATTTTCAACAACATCATTTGAAAATGTTGAACTCACTGAATCACATGGAAACTTTAAAAAATAAAAAAGCTTTTTTTTTTTTTTTACAGTACTGTAGCTAAATTGTGCCCCTGGATCACAAAACACAGTATATATACACAGTGCCTATAGAAAAATCATCATACATCTTTGAAATAATTACTTTATTTGTCATACAGCCTGAAATCAAATCACATTCTAAATAACTTTTCCAGCCTTTGAAATATTTTCGTCTTCTCTTAACCTGTGCCTTTCAATAACTTATCCCAAAGCTTTTTGAAAGCAGGGTGTAATGTGAGTAAAGGTATAGATTTTCACAGAGTATGATGATTTTCTATAGCCACTGTATATAAATAAATAAATAAATAAATAAATAAATAAATAAATAAATATATATATATATATATATATATATATATTCATTCATTTTCATTTCGGCTTAGTCCCTTTATTAATCTGGGGTCGCCACAGCGGAATGAACCGCCAACTTATCCAGCATATGTTTTACGCAGCGGATGCCCTTCCAGCTGCAACCCATCTCTGGGAAACATCCATACACACCCATTCACACTCATACACTACGGACAATTTAGCTTATCCAATTCACCTATACCGCATGTCTTTGGACTTGTGGGGGAAACCGGAGCACCCGGAGGAAACCCACACCAACACGGGG
>CAIGQW010002378.1:1063150-1098725 GCA_903798125.1 Danio choprae
CACACACACACACATTGGACCCACAATTAAGCTTAATTTTTTCTACAGCTACCAACAACTTTATTAGGTATATGTCTAACTGCTGGTTAAAGCAAATGTCTGTCATATATAAATATCTAAACAAATTCTACAAATCAATCACATGGCAGCAACATGTTCAGGACAATCTGCTGGAGTTCATTCTGAGCATAAGAATGGGAAAAAAAAATGGGTGATTTAAGTGACTCTGAAACAGACGGGATGGTCTGAGTATTTCAGAAAGTATAGCAAACCATCTAGTTTACACAGAATGGTCTGATGGGTCTCAGTTTCCGCTGTGATGTTCATATTAAGTCAGAATTTGTTATAAACAACATGAAATCATAGATCCATCCTGCATTGTGTCAATATTTCTGGCTGCTGCTGAACAGGAAATTGCTGAGACTTTTATTTCAATATGTTGATGTACTTCCAACTGAAATGGAATATTGAGTAGGGGCAGGACTTTCTTTTTGTGCATAATTCCCTCATTGCAAACTAACAGTAAGAGGGGCGTAGTTAAGAATACTGTGGCTGAAGCTGCCAAACGAGAAAGACTGCCACTCCAATCGTTCAAGCAAATGGTCAGATATCGATATAAGGTTACAAAAACAAACGTTTTTTTTTCATTGTATTAACTTGCACAAATGAATTGTTCAACAAAAGAACAATGTGCTCTAGCAAAATGAACATTGTAAATTTTGATTTCCCATGGACTTTAAATGCCACAGCCTCCAGAGTATTGTTGCTGAATAACCGAACACTCTTTTCCGTTCTGAAAACATGATGTGTACCACACTGCCTTTTTTTGTTGATAAAAAAAGCAGTGCAGTGCACTTTTTATGTCGCTAGGCAGCGACTAAATCAGTTGCATATTGTGCGCGTGCGTTGCTATTGATATTGTTATAATTGTAATGTTTAATAATATTGTGATATTCAAGATCTGTGAAGTTGTACAACTCGAAACAGCAACTATTAGTCTCTCCTTCATCTTTAAAAGTCTCTGTAGTCATCTAACCTGCTTTAATTTGATTGGAGAATGAAAAGCTGACTGAAGTAGCGTCCTTTTTCTGATCAGAGTTGACTTTTTTCAACTGCAGGCGCACAGTGCGCAACAGCAAACACAAAAGGCGCACGAGGCTGTTAAAATTGCTCTTGGACATTAGTAAACCATTCAAAAGATGCGTCTCTCCACGCAAAAGTGTGTTTGGTGTGATCAGGGCCTATGTCCTTTATAGCCACCATTCTTGTGATGGTTACTTCTAACAGGATGAAGTGCCATGTCACAATTCTCAAATCACCCAAACTGGTTTCCTGAACATGATATTGAGTTCACTAAATTCAAATAACCTCCACATTCATCCGGATACCAATCCAGTAGAGCACTTTTGGGATGTGGAAGAACGATAAATTCACATCATGTTTGTACAGCCAACAAATCTGCATAAACTATGTGATGCTAACATGCCTGGACCAACATCAAGGAGAAGTGTTTCCAGCATCTTGTTGAGTCTGTGCTACAAAAAAGTAAGACCATTCTTAAGGCAAATAAGTGCAAGTTGTACCCAATAAAGTGATCTGTGGCCACATTTATTCACAATCTGTCTTTGTGTACAGTGAAAAAGGTACTGTGCTCTGGGATCAGTTAGAACAGAAGTGCTTTCAGAACAGACAGACTGTGACTGTGTCTGGCTCATGTGAGAAGTGTGTTTTGTTTGGGTGACATGTGTGGTTAGCCCTCATGACCTGCCTGCACGTACTTATCAGTGTCCTTGTGAGCCCCAGGGCAGAGCAGACAGGGACGAGACCTGATGTCCTTCCTTCCTGCACGCACTGTTCATGGATCTGGCAACCCAACTGCTGTGCATTTGTCTAATCTGGGCCTGGAGCTCATTACATCTTCTAACTAGATTTACATTTTCTGAAGGAAATTAAAGACATGTTTTTAAGGTGTTGCAGTGCAGTTGCTGAAGTGATCTGCTTTGTACTTGTTACATTATTATCATTTACTAAACCATGTTTAAAAAAGTCAAAATCATTTTTGTGTGATTTAGTTTCACAGGAGACATCTAAATGATCACAAAAGCCAAAATATGGGGACATACAATACATTTCAATTGTTTTTATACTGTACAAAATGTATTTTCTGTTGCCCTACCCCGACCCTACACCTTTCAGGAAACTGCAATTTTACCTTCTGAAAAGAAACCCAAATTAAATGAATTCTGTATGATTTATAAGCCTTTTGAAAAATGGGGGATCAGGAATGTCTTCATAATTCATCGTCTCCTTGTAGTAGTTGTGGAATACGTATGTCCTTATACACATTTGTGTCCTGGTTTGTCACACACACACACACACATTTCAATTTAAAATGAACATAAAATTGAGTGTTGTTTCTGATTGGTAACTTAGCTTCTTAGTAACTATGATTGCACACAGACACACTGTACAAAATGCTGGGTTCCAAACAATTCCTTCATGCTGTCCCAACACAGCATGAAGGATGAACATGTGGATTGTCGTTTTTGTGGATTGAACATAAAACAATTAAGTTATCCCCCCCAAAACTCAAGAATTGTGTTGATTCAGCTCATTTTGAATAAGTAGTTTGAAGAAGCAGTAAATATAATCTTTTGATTGTACTTATAACACGTTTATGTATACAGACAAAGATTATACAAAAACATTATTCTATTCCTATTATTATTCTATACTGCTAAATAATAACTCTTGCTACATTTAATTTTAAATAAAATTCAAAAAAAAATTATAATAATACAAATAACATTTAATAAATAGTTATACCTATATATTCATTCATTCATTTTCTTTTCGACTTAGTCCCTTTATTAATCTGGGATCGCCACAGCGGAATGAACCGCCAACTTATCCAGCATATGTTTAACGCAGCGGATGCCCTTCCAGCTGCAACCCATCTCTGGGAAACATCCACACACACTCATTCACACACATACACTACGGACAATTTAGCCTACCCAATTCACCTGTACCACGTCTTTGGACTGTGGGGGAAACCGGAGCACCCAGAGGAAACCCATGCAAACACGGGGAGAACATGCAAACTCCACACAGAAATGCCAACTGACCCAGCCGAGGCTCGAACCAGCGACCTTCTTGCTGTGAGGCGATCGTGCTACTCACTGCGCAACCGTGCAGCCTATACCTATATAAATATATGCAATATTTTTTTTTATATAGATTTAATTTTATATGTGGAAAAAAATATAATTACTATTAGAGAATAGCCCTGGATTCTGATTGATCATTAGTGTGTTTTAACTGTGCTAAATCCCACAATATCAGTAACAGTTGTTTACTTGGTAAACAGATCACATTCAGCACCCAGTAGCAGATCATTATTCCTGTTGCATAGCAATGAGAGGTTACGTGAGGGACTTTGAAATGAAAGATATATAAATGAACACAGTTGTCATATTGTAACTTAATTACCATGACAAGAGCGATCAATTCTGTAAATGTGCATATGGCCTTAATGAGGGGAAATGTGGACGAGTGGGTTTCTGCAGAGAAGCTGGTGTTATCGTTCACCGTCACGGGTGATTCGATATCCTCAAACGCACTGGGCGGAACACAAAAACCGCATGTTCCAAATGCAGAGATCCTAGAGAGCAAAGAAGACAAACACCAAATGCTTCCAGGGTGGAATCAGCCTACAGCCTTTATTGCACATTCCTGTTTGGTTTTGCTCTGACCACATCCTGGCATGATGTTTACGCAGTGCAGAAAACACATTGTCTTGTAGTTTTTACCTTTCACCCCGTGAAAGCCTGAGATCACTACATATACCAGACTCCTTTCAATTCAGGTACATATATTAATTTTTTTTTTTTTTCTCCATTTATTTTCTTTCTCTTTTTATCATCAGTGACAATGCCTGCAACATGCTTCAAAATCTTCATTTTGGCAAACTACAAATAAATTAAAACACATTCATAGAACACAATTTGACATTTAAGGACATTAATAAAGAAAACCAGGACAAACGGAACGAACCCAAAAAGTACAAAGAAGCGGCTTCTGCTCTTTTTCGTTACTTTCTTGCATTTTTGAAAAAACAAAACCCAAAAACGAAGAGGAAAAAGAAAACAAGTTAGCTAGCTAACAATCACAGACCACATGCAGATATAATACAACAGAATCATCTCACTCGTTTGGACGAATAACTCTGTTAGTTAGTTTCTGCAAACTACGGATCTAAACTATATCACAAAATTATGCTTTAAACCAGAAAACATCCAATTTCGCGATATTTTCGACTGGTTATAGTAAGTCCTTGGTATAGTATCTCCTCTCGCTAAATAGGAAAACACACGGCCACTTCTCAAGAATGTCCAAACAAGAATCTGGAGAAGACCAAATGCACTTCAGTAGTGATAAGAGACACCATCTGCGATCACAGAAATCTGCAATAAGCCACCCCCACCAGGGTTTACGCATGTTTTTTTTGTTTGTTTGTTTGTTTGTTTTTTACAATCGCTGCATTGATACGAACATGAAATATAAGTTCTCCAGTGATCAGCATGAATTTCATTTTCCATGACCAGAACACCAATGATCACTGCATACAGCAAAATGAGTGTTTGCCACCGGATTGCCTTTTATAGCACTCCATTTATTGTAATGGATAACCTTAATATTAATAACACAAAAACTACTAGACAGAAATAAATATCAACAACAGATCATTAGTGTTGTTTCCCCCATCATCTTCCTTCAGGGCATCAGAATTTGTCGTTTTATCATTTACACAGCAGTGTCTTCATCTTTTTTTTTTTGTTCAAATGCCGTATTAATTAGCAGCTTCTCATGTGACATTTGAAACCGTCAGTGATAGCAGAGAGTCTTTCTACTGAGAGCGCAGCAGTTACACACAGGAAAACACACAGGGAAATGGTGACAAAGTACATTAAGCTTTTGGCACATGCTGTTTCCATGTCTGGAGAAGATTACCCTTGAAATATTACATATATCAACATGGATATTAGATTACTTTCAACCTCGAAGTGTCGTTTTTAAGGAATTGTTCACTCAAAAAGTGAAGTCAAATGTGTATGGCTTTCTTTCGACAGGAATCGAATTGTTGTCCTTCTCTACATAATCACATTCAGTGTAGATCAAGGCTGTCATGTTTCAAAATGACAAAATGTTACGATAAAATCATTATCATAATCTCATGTCTGCCACATTAGAGTCTTCTGAAGTCATATGATGGCCCGCAAAATATACACCCCACAAACAAGGGGGATTTTAAACTTTAAAATCATTAAGGATTTATCATATCGGACTTGATATGATACACAGAAGGTGGAAGATAGACTGTCTTACTCTTTTTGTGTACATTTATACAACAACAATGTACAAAAAACCCCACAAAATAGTCAAAATGATCCCATTCAGGCTCGTTGTTGTCAAAAGTCTTGTGTGTGATAATAATAGTAATTTATAGTAATAATAGTAGTTTAAATAGACTGGACTCAACACATAATATGCATGTGCATGCTGTCATCGGTTTCGCAAATTCGTATTTGTATTGTAGTTTAGACGATAAAAGAAGAGCAATTCGAAACCTGTTTTTCAAAGTTTGTGTTTTCAGGCCCCCTAAATTGTTGTTGTAAATGTAAATAAATGGCCAAAATACAGAACGTTTTCAGTTTTTAGTTTAGTGTCATGTAAACACCCCCTTAAATTTAAATCTTTCCTCACATTATACACTCCTATGCCTTCAGAAAACTACTTTCAGAATGACAATGGAAAAAGAGCAGCCACTACACGTTTCCTATTTCGCTTCAATGAATAAAGAGAGCCATACAAACTTGAAACACCTCCACGTTAAAAAAACCCCCCGTTTCTGACAGAGTTTTTGTGTGAATTCCTCCTCTAACAGGCCTTATATAATTTTGCCATCTCGACTACATTTGTATTTCACACACACACACACACACACCACACACATAACGTGTGGAGAGCACCATGGGTAGGGTGGGATCTAAAACAAACAGAGCTTCTTCTGCATCTCATCGCTCACAAGATGCAGTCGAGCTGTTCCAGATTCACGCTGACATTTGAAGGAGAAGTCAATAAACATCAAGGCGTGGAGCTGCGTCTCTCGGAGAGCATCAATCAGGCAACTAAACGAGCCGCCCTCATTCCTCAAGGTTTCTGAACAAAGGAATCGCCCCCTCAGCGTCTCTCTCTTCACCTCTGTCCTTCTTCATCTGCCTCTTGTCAGAATCATAACGGTGCTTGCGCGTTGATTTACGCAGTCGTGAGATCTTGCATCCCAGGCTGTCAGCCATTTTGTCCTGTTTACCGATGTTCTAGTCTAGTATCGATCAAGCACACGGCACAGTGATGCAGAGTCAGTGCAGGGTGGAGGAATCAGGCCCACAACCACAAGCATATCGATCGATGACGATCCCAAATAGTAGAAGCGAACCAACACAATTAATTTTTGATCGTGTTTGGGGCATCGTCGCGTGAAGGTGCCAAGATAGGGCAATATTCTAACATGAGGTCGGGTCTGCTCGGTCTGCAATGTCCTGTTGTTCAGTGCTCTGTAGGGGCCGATGCCACGATGAACGCAAACATCACCATGTCTGTCACATGCCTCTCTCTATCTCTCGCCAATGCCAAGATCCCACTGGGACGCTGACATTCACTAATGCCATCTGGTATCTAAATCATTAGAATTAAGAGCTTTTGGTCTTCTCCGAAAACGAATAACTGAACGATCAACAGAGGTACTTTACGTTTTTTTTGTTTGTTTTTATTTTAATTCTTGGACCTCTGTATTAGCGATAAAGGCTTTGTTCACACTCCGCATCAATCCAATTTTCAAATCCGAATTTTTGGATGGAGAGTCTATCATTTAGTAAGTGATGAAATCTGGTGTTTGTTCAGACTGTGTTGTGGAAATCCAGTGCGAAGCCAGACAACCGAGAGCAGCTGTCAATGTGGAACGAGAGGATGGAATACTGGGAATTTTTCCTCCGCTCGTGTCTATCATGTGGTGGTGCTAGACTCGCAAGAGCCATTTTTTTACGCATCCCTGCATACACCATGTCCAAAACTGCTGACTCGTGCACTCATGTGAGGAAAAATGAACTGAAAATTGATTTGGATCTTAAAATTTCAAGCCACATTGATGTGAATACATCTGGGTTTTTCTTCTGCTCAGCGTACAGTAATTGAATTTGAATCGGATATGCCTAAAAAAAATCTGATATTTGCTGCCTGTCTGAACAAAGCCCTAGAGTATTTTTTTCTCTCCATTGGAAATCAATCACCATCTACGCAACACAGTGATGTCTAAATTTCGCCACGCGCACAGAGGAAAAGAAAGAGCACAGCTCTACATAAATTACAATCATCAAGTTGCATCCAACCGTGAAAAACAGCACAGCCAATGAGGAGGAAACCAGCAGTACTGAACCTCGAATGTAGTGCGATGATCTGCTTATTTATTAAGTGTTAACAAAGTCATTTGCATGTAAATGGGGGGCAGGTCTGATGCTGTTCACCGCAAGTCATTGTCAGCTATTAAAGGAAAGAGGGATAGATGGTGGAGAAAAAAAGCAACACAGACAGACAGTATATAGAGGGAGGATTGGTGCACATTGAACTTTGCTTGGAGCCTCAATCGTACCCGGAGTCTTTAGCTGTATGTAGCTGCAGTGACGGCCACTCATGAGTAATTGTGATGTCGCAGCGAGTGTTCGGTCCATGGCACCTTGATGAGTGAAGAGTAAAGGAGGGAATGATGCTGAATGTGCCATGTTGATGTGTGAGATATGATGCGCTAGCTTTTGTTGTTGTTGTTTTTGTTTTGCTTTTTTGTCGTAGTTAAGTTTGATGATGAAAACGAAGAAAACCCAACTGAAAAAGCCATGTCGGGATCGCTGTTGAAGACGCTGACATCAGCCGTCGGACACGGGAGGAGAGACCCAGCCATACTTCTCATGGGTCTTGACAAGACTCTTGAAGGTCGCTTCAGCTTCCTTGCGACTAAAGGCCTTCTTAGACTTGCCTGCTTTCCTGCAGATACGACCCTACAGAGAAAACACAATGTTTGGAAGACTTAATAGTTTATACTAGCTAAGTGAATACCAAATTGAATTAATAATGGAATTGTTGGAGGAGGCATTAAAGCATATTGTACAAAGTCCTGTTAACACCAAGAGGGAAAACTTGGATTATTACACAACTTTCTTGAATACTTGATTCTGATTGGGCAGTCACAGCATTCCACGATATGTTATTCCGATAACAACCTCTGAAAGTAGTAACTCAGGCGCATCCGGGTACTTGGAATCATCTTGACCATCAGTAAATACATTCATTGCACTCTTAAATCTTTAGAACTATTCTTAGAACTATTGTCTTTATCATTACAGTTATTAGCTTTGTTGTGAATGTGGCTTAATGCTTATCAGCATACAACAAATTGCTGAATATTTTACAATATGTTTTGTATTAGTTAATGTATTTACAAACATGAAAAAACAACACATTACAGTATTTATTCAGCCTTGCTAATGTTAGATAATGAAATTACAGTTGTTAGATCTATAGATAGATCTCATCTTCCGTTTCATGTTGGCTTTAAAGATGCACTCCAATTGTTTTTTTAAGGCCTTGAGCACATTAGAATTTGTTCAACCTGAATGACTCTTAGTGCTCAGATCTTCTATAGAGAGGCTAAAAACACACAACCATTAAACACACAACCATTAAAATGTGACAAAAACAGGAAAATGTGCAGTGTAAAAAGGAAATGACACAATCTCATAATTGATTGTGACACATCCTGCATGACAACATTTAATAACCAAATTTACTTTAATCATAATAATTTAAAGGTGAAAAGTACTTTCATTGTGTTAAAATAATATCCAGGCCAGTTCTATGAGCAAGCAACTATAATGAAGTAAAAAGTTTGTAGGTTTACATTTTGAAGAGTGTAATAAATGTTTTGGAAATTTTACAACTCTCCTTGATTTAAACAGTTGAGTTTTACCATTTTTTAATCAATTAAGCCAATTTCTGGCAGTAGCAGTTTAAGCTTAGCTTAGCATAAACCACTGAATTGCCAGTGAACAGTGGTTTATAGACCAGTGGTGTCCAAACTCGGTCCTGGAGGGTCGGTGTCCTGCAGATTTTAGCTCCAATTTCAACACATCTGCAAGGATGTTTTAGAAAGCTTAGCAAGAGCTTGATTAGCTACCCCAGGTGTGTCTGATTTTGGTTGGAACTAAACTTTGCAGGACACCGGCTCTCCAAGGCCGAGTTTGGACCCCTGCATTAGACCATTAGCATCCTGCTCAAAATAAAAAAATGTTATGCATATTATATTATGCAGCGTCTGATTGTGTAGTATCATTGTGCCTGCTGCAGCCATGGTATGACAACAAAATGCCATCATTATCATTTCAATACTCATTTTTTTATTTGTTTGAACAAGATGCTAATGGTCTAATCTGATTCAATGACTTATGCTAAGCTAAGCTAAAACTGCTCTTGCCAAACCTGGAGATTGGCTGAACAGATTTAAAAATCTAGAAATTGAACTTTTGAGGAATTGTAAAATGAGCCAAAAAAAGCAGTACTCCTTTAATCTGATTCATCCAATTGAAAAAAAACTGTTTATGAGTGAAAAATTTCTAAAAACGTCAAAAAATCCTGATTCAGCCCATCAAGTCTGTTTATGAAGTCAAAGTTATGAGAAAGCATGTAGGTGTATTGTGACACTAAATGTATTTACCTGTTTTCTTGAGTGTTGTCATATATTATGTAACTGACATGTAGATGAAGATGTGTGAATGATGGATGGAGGTGATTAAATGGTCCTGGTGCTCCATTTTCAGAGGTTTTCCAATTTTCAATTTCAAAGCCGACTGCGCTGAGCTTTGAAGACACAGTAAATCAAGAGGCTGTGCTTGATAAAACCTCAGGCTGAATTATTTAAACAAGCTTCAAGAGCATTTTAACACCAGGTTCAGCCATTTTGATTGCTGGTAAAGGATAATGGGAATAGATATGATGCAATGATGCATGCAGGATTGTGGCATCCCGCAGTAAAAAGAAGTTCTTCCCCATTTCAATGTATTAAAAAAAAGAGGCAGAAATGGGATGCCCTTTGCTAATGTCTCAAGATGTCTGCCTGTTTGTGTGAGTCCATCAGAAATAAAATAAAAAGAAAATTGGCAAAAAAGTCAACTGTGCTAGAAACCAATTTTAGGTTATCTGATGTATGATTCCAACTGAAAATAATAATAATAATAAACAAAATCACACACAAGTTTGTTTTTGTGATTTGTGAGGACAATACATAGGCTTCCATTGTTTTTATAATGTACAAACTGTATTTTTTTTATTGCCCTACACCATCCCTATCCCGAACCCAACCCTCACAGGAAGCTGCAGTTTCACTTTCTGAAAAAAGCTCATTCTGTGTGCTTTATAAGCTTTTTTTGAGAAATAAGGACATCCACAATGTCTTCCTGTAATACCTGTATGGTAAATGTCATTGTACCCATGTCATTATACACATTTGTGTCCTGAAATGTCACAAAAATGCAAACACACGTGACAATAACAGTGTAGTTTTTTTAAAAAGGACATTTTTGTGTAAATTTATGGCCAAAAGCATAAATTTTCATTTTTAGTTATGAACCATATTAAAAACTCCCTCTTTAACAGCTTCATTCATTTTCATTTCGGCTTAGTCCCTTTATTAATCTGGGGTCGCCACAGCGGAATGAACCGCCAACTTATCCAGCATATGTTTTACGCAGCGGATGCCCTTCCAGCTGCAACCCATCTCTGGGAAACATCCATACACACCCATTCACACTCATACACTACGGACAATTGAGCTTACCCAATTCACCTATACCGCATGTCTTTGGACTTGTGGGGGAAACCGGAGCACCCGGAGGAAACCCACACCAACACGGGGAGAACATGCAAACTCCACACAGAAACGCCAACTGACCCAGCCGAGGCTCAAACCAGCGACCTTCTTGCTGTGAGGCGAACGTGCTATCCACTGCGCCACCGTGAGGCCCTTTTTAACAGCTTCTTTCACATAATTTTTTAACAAAAATAATCACTAATTAATTAAATAATGAAAAGTCAATGTTATATCCCAGAATACAGACATTTAGATTTTTCAATTACTTTTGTAAATTTTTTTTATTTAAGACGATTTGCCCTTTTTGCATTTTTAAGAATTACAAAAAAAAAAAAAAATTATTTAAAAAACATGTAATTGTTGTAAAATGCATTAAAAAAACTAAACACTGTCTATTTGGACTTAGGTGTTGACTTAAATTTGATCTGGAAAGTCTAAGTTGGTATTTCTATTCTTTGTAGATTAAACCGATTATAGTGGTTCAGTCAAGGCACTTGTATGGCAAAGATAAAAGGTATTTAGGTATTTAGAGAGAGTATCTCGCTGACTCATAAATCCCTAAAGCCTGTTCTGCACTCAGCTAGTGTGTTAAGGACAAGAGACAGTTTTTTTTTCCATTTGGCATGCCGAAATGCCAGACAACAATCAGGATTGACCTAACAAATGAATAGAAGGATAGATGCGACAGTGACAGGCATAGACATCCATGCATAGGACAATAAAACATAATTGAATGATGCTATATGTAAGAAAAATCATCACTTTTTAAGTGGCAATGTGTAAACAACTTGTAACAAAACAACAGAAAATAAGTCCTTTACCGACTTCATAGATTGTCTATTGTATAAAAGCCTGTAGAATGATTTTCATGTGAAGGTCTCCAGTAGTTTTCGTCAAGAATATCAAAAAGGAGTGGCATTTATGCACACTCTGTAATACCTAGTTCTGAAATACCTAAATGAATTATGTTGTTCAGGATAATAATAATACCTAATTCTGTAATACCTAAACTAATTATATTGTTCAGGATAAAACAGTAAGAGCTGTTTTGTACTGTAATGTCAATATGTCATATAAAGACAAAGGATTCAATTAAAAACCAAAACAGTGCAATTTTAATTACCCAATCTATCAAATAACAAGGGGTTTTGAATTATGAATATAGCCCCTTTAATAATTTACTCCCCCTTAAAGGAGCACTTTTTTTGTAAATAGGTTTATTTTACAAGTCACCTAGAGTTAAACAGTTGACGTTTACCATTTTTTACATTTTTATACTCTACAAACTATATTTTCTATTGCCCTAATCCAACCCTATCACTTTTAGCTATTAGATTTTATCTTAGCTTAGCATAAATTATTGAATCGGATTAGACCATTAGCATGTCACTCAAAAATTAAAATAAAAGCTTATATAGAAAAATGATCTGAACTCTTTTTTTGAAATTGAGTAAGATGCTAATGGTCTAATTAGAACCAATGAATTATGCTAAGCTAAGTTAAAAGTGCTCCTGCCAGACCGAGAGTTTGGATTAATTGATTAAATTTTTTTTAAACTCAACTGTGACCAAAATGACGTGAAGTGTTCTTTTAATATGGTTCAAGCTCAAACTCTTTTTTTTTTCCTGTAAAACACAAAAAGATGTTATAGGCAGAATGTTCTTTCCAACAAAACGGGATGTCCGAGCTGCTTTAAAATCTCTTGGGTTGAACGTCTGTGGGTTCAGCATGCAAAAGCACCACCTATAAGTATGCCACTACAGGCTACGTATGAGATCTCACGGACCCAGCATCCACTAAATGAGCAAAAAGGATGTGCTTTCAGATGCCCCAGGACTGAGGTCAGTCTAGTGCCAGGGCTGATGTAAGACAGCAGGGACGGAGAGACAGAAATAGCCAGCTCTTCCCTCAGGCTCTATCAGTCAGGATGAGATCTAATGGCCCAGAAGTAACCGTGTGTGCTCAATCGAGAAGAGCCTGCCTTATCCCCTCAGAATAGCTTGTGATTTTTGGATTAAAAGCAACCAATGGAGCCTTAATTAAGCTTTATTGTGTTTACGGTCTCTCTTGGAAATCGTTTCTCTCACGCTTGAGAGCCAACAGTGGAGGGAGCCGCGTCAATGTTAATCCAGGTTATTCGCATCAGCGTTTTCCCTGCAGCACGCTAGCGGCATCACCGATGTCTCCCTGCGCTATTTTGGTTTGGTGCGTATCGAGCACTGCGCTGTACCCGCGTGTAATGCCTGATGGGTAATCCTGTGAATGGAGATCAGTCAATGGACGCACTCGGCCTCTGTACATTCTGGGACACCACAGACAGTCGGGATTATGTAACCAACATGTGCCAGTGTTGCTCTTTGCATCATAGCATCACATGAAGCGTACGCCTGTTTGATGCAGCTTATCGTATCATGGCAAAAAGGACATGGTATGTAAATTCATTAAGCGAATGAATATTTGTTGGTGATCATTTAAAATAAAGATGAATTAGACTCTTAATTGGTGGCACATGACAATTTTAATTTTAATGTATGTTATGTAATGTTTGTGCCGATTCTGATTTAGAGAGCCTTAAAAATCAGCAAATATTTGAAGACTGAAAGGAGAACAATCTTTGAAAACTAAATTAAAAAAAAGAAAAAAATACCATTTAAATGACTGTCAAAGCACATCATGTCCTCATAGAATCAAAAGGAGCCTTTCATAAACAATTAAATGAATAAGGGAGAAATTATTCGCTTTTAAAAGTATTACATCCAAAGGTAGTAAACCATGAATGCTCTGCAGCAAAAAAATGTGGCCTGTCGTTTCTTCTTATAATACAATAGCTGCATATTAATTGAGGGTCTGTTGTGTCAGCAGCAGCTAAAATGGTAATTACCCCAGAGTGCTTTGAGTCATTTGGGGGGAAAAATGGTTATCTAGTCACCACTGCCTCAGGCTCATCATGAATTTGGCATTTAAGAGCTCTTGACAGGTTGAGGTAAGGGTAGATGAACAGGTCTTTCCTCTCAGATTTACAGCAGAGGGTTAATGGCCAGTCTCTAGCTTCATTAAGGATTCTCATCCATTCCCATGACCCACGCTGGTCTTCGCAATCATCCTTAGAACAGGACTATCTTAATGACCGATGTGATCCATCTACAGAGCCCATCTAATCACATTACTAGTCAAGATCCACACTGCAATATACTCTTAAGAAAAGTGGTTTGAAATAGCAGCAGATTATGGCTTGTAACAATAGCAGAACCATTTCTGGAGCATTTTGCCTTGCAAATCTCAAAAATGACATTCTGTAGGACAATATGGTTACAAACTGAAAACGAAAACCCTATAAAGACCCCTTTCTGCACATTTATAAGAAATAACATATGTAACATCATCACAACCATTGTGTGGTCATGAAACCCATATTTTGGTTACAATTTGCCTTGTACTCTCTAAAAAACGTGCCAAAATGGGTTAGAGTGCCTGCTACTGCAATGCAAAAAGATTTTGTCTTTGGTACTTTACAAGACCCCATGTGTACCAGTGCTTCAATATACTCAATAGGACTTTGCTTTGCTAAGTTAATTGATGATGCCAGTATGCTGATCAGAAGAACCTCTAATGGCACATCAAGGATGTTTGTGATCTCCAATAAAACAGCCAAATAAAAAAGGTTCCATAAAGGCTTTTTCACAGTGATGCCACAGAAGAACCGTTTTTGTTCCCTTAATGAACCTCTCTGTGTACAATTTTTCATAGTAACATTTTTTTCAGTGTAGTGTGAAGAACATGCTAAGAAAATATTTCCACTTTAAAGGCTTCTCATGGAAGCATAAATGCCAATTAAGAACCTTTATTTTTATAAATGTACTCCAGGCAAAAATGTTTTTGAAAACAAGATACTTTGCTGAAAACAATTAATCTATAAATGACAATTCGACCTCATGTTGTTCCAAAATAATAGAAAACACACACACACACACACACACACACACACACACCAGCCTCAGCCACCATTTTTACCTTCATTGCATGGTAAAAGATGCAATGATCTCATTTGATCGATTTTTATACAAAAACTACACCATATTTGGAGCAAATTGAAGGTGAGTATGTTTACGATGTTATTACATTCACCCGCAGTGTAACTGGCATTATCATATGGACCCGTATTTAATGATTTCATGCGATTCACCTGTATATGATGCCAAAATGGAGGATGGCGTCAAGAAACATGAGATGTGAGGAAAGCAATGCTGCTATGCCAATACCCCATCCTCACCTGTCCTTTCACCAGACTGGCAGCAAACTGCCTCATCACGGCCTCGACGGTGTACGCGCTCGACCAGCCGCGGGGCGTTAATAACTCCATGCAGATCGCGCCTCCGTCCAGCACGTATCCGTTCTCCAGCCGCGGCGTGAGAACGCGCATGAACGGAGGAGAGAAGGGGAAATTGTCGGGGAAGGTGACATTCAGCAGTATGAACTCGGTGTTGGTCTCCTTCATGTCCTGCCACAGCGCGGAGTCCTTGTCCACCTGGTGCAGCTTGACATTCCAGTCAAAGAGGTTATCGTCCGCCAGCTCCACCGTGATGAAGCTGTCGCCGAGCCGACGGATCTCCTGGAGCTCCTTCATCAGCCTCCGCGTCCGCACCTGGGTGCAGTGCTGTCGGTTCGCCGCCGGCGGGAGCATTACGGAGCCGCTCGTCGCCTTGCTGCCCGCCGTTTGCTGCTTCTCTTTCGTGTCCTTGATCGGTTTGTCCTGTTTGACGACTGGTTTGTCCTTGCCGGACACGTCGAAGCGCCTGGCTTTGATTTCGGGCGTGCTGAGGATGTTGTTGGTCTCGTTGCTGGTGTTGCAGTGCTTCGTGTTGTTGTTTTTCTGGTTGCCTTTAGTCCCTTTCAAAGAGCCCTGGTGGTGATGCTTCGGGTCCTCCGTGTCTCGGTCGTGCAGCCGAATGAGTCCGATTTTTCGCAAAAGAGTTGCCATTGTGGTGGTTCGCCGTTCGAGGTGGATGTAATGAAGCTCTGAAGATAAACGCCCGCAAAGCAGCCGGTCCTCAATGCATCATTTCCCCTGCGCGAGTGCACTGAAACATAAGAGCGATCATTTAATGCGCATTCCTACTGCTATAATTCCCTATGAAGCACAGCCGCGGCTTCTGCAGCAGGCACCGTAGCGTCGCTCGGATTGAACCGATAATCTGGCGCACGAACACGAGAATAACGGGAGCCGAGCACCTTAGGTCGGTTGGCTTCCGCTGTACCTGGACGGAATGAGTAATCGAGGGTACTGCACGAGTTTTTTTTTTCTTCACACCAGTATTCCGACAAATCCCGCCCTTGACCTGATCACTGTTTGCTGGAGTGACTACAGCTATGCGATTGACTTCCAAGCCGTCCTATCAGAGACTGGCCATGGCTGTCAGGCACTCCCCACTAGCCTATCCTGTATTAGGAGGAGGAGCTGGTATGAATACTGGTGGATGAGATAAATAAATAAAATAATGATTAACCCTTTGTTATTTCTGTGCCCCTGCAAGTACCGTTCTGTACAGAACTAACTATAACTAATTACAGAATTATTATAACTCATATATAACAATGTAACTGCTAGATTTTCAAATCAAAATGACAAATTGACCTCTCTTCTTAATTGAAGCTTGTCATGTTGCCATGGAAACTAAAACGAAACACTGTGTGGAGTTTTAAAGTTGTTAAAAACTCCCTCAAGGGAGTAGAGCTGTTCGATTGCCAATGATTTCTGATTTCTAGTTCTGGAATCAATGGACATATTCAGAGACTTTCAGCAGTATTTCAATATGGAAAAAAAAAGTTGATTTAAAAAAGATTTGATAAAAACTCTTCATGTAATGCATCTGTTATCTTTTAGCCTATGTATTCAGAGTGGAGCTCAAATCCCTCTGTTGTGGACTATAATTCAGTAAGACACAACAAACACCATTTGTGTATCAATGTGTGCATACAACCACACTAAATTCACAAACACCATTTAATCAAACAAATAAAAGGCAATGAGCAACAGTGTACATTTACATAGTTTATTATTTAGATTTTTCAGCATGCTGTTAGAAATTATGCATGGTATAAGTGAACTGCTGATATGGTTATTTGAACCGGCTCATTGAAGCGGACCATTCAAATTTGCTCATGGAAATGTAAGCCTATCTATTAATTATTAGCAAGTGACTTCTGATCAGCAAGAGAGAATCAAATTATTAAATAGTTGAAACTTAAAATAAAACTGAAAAGAGGACTTGATTCCCCTTAACTTAAATAACTCTAGATTCTTCACACATTAGACTCAATTATTTTGGGAAATTACTCCCTGGAGTCCCTGCTCTGTAGTTGATATATTCTAAACTTCACAGTGAAAAGGTTAAGGAAGGAATGATTGACGACAGAGCATTAAATTATTATTAGAACAATAATGCACACCTGAGGAGGTGATTTGCCCATAGCGCAAAGCGAATTGTGTAATTTTTTATTAATTCAATGGGCTGGAGTCAGTTATTCCAATTACCACACCTAAAGACATTGTTCAGATGTTTTATTTCAAGACATTTGATAGATTTCCTGTGTTTAGTACTAGTTTCTTAAGCATTTCATTTAAACACCTTTTTTTTCCTATTATAAAATATTTTTTTAAATATAGATTTTTTTTATACCTTTAGGCTCTGATTGCATCTTTTATATATAATATTTGTTAATAATATAAAATAATTCATCTATATATTCTAAAGTATATAAATAACAGAATGAAAAGGGTAAAAGAAAAAAGAGAATATACATAGTTTCACTATAAACAATATACATTTTACATTTCTTTAGAACATTATTTCAACCTAAAAATGTAAACATTCTCATATAAAAATGCTAAAGAAAGAGCATTTTTTATAACTATTATTTGCTTTACAAAATTGTTTTAGACCTGAATTTATGCACATTTAAATCTCCTTCTTAGATATTGTGAAACAAGGCTTGCCAATCGTAAATGTCTATTAGAACGTTAATTATGAAATTATCATTTAAGCAATGGTCTTTAATATAGTGATCTAAAACATGTTTATATGATAAAAATAAGTTTGTTTGATATTTGAATTCAATATAATTTATATAGCCACATATGCAGTTTGTTTATTGTTTTATGAATTGACTATCTATCTATCTATCTATCTATCTATCTATCTATCTATCTATCTATCTATCTATCTATCTATCTATCTATCTATAGATAAATTAATGGATGGATGGATATAACTCTATTTTTTATCACTGTAACATGTATTTGTGGTTTTTCTCTGTCAATTTCTAGTAAGCAAGTAAATAAATACAGCTGCCAACAAATCTATACACCACCTTCTCCTGAACGTTGTATTGCACATGTCAGTGCGTGGCATCAGCCAATGCATTTTATTGTCTAAATGTTGTCTCGGCCACTTAATGGTTTCTCATAATGTTTCTCGATGATGCTTTCTAGAAGGTTTTACAACAGTGCCTTTGCAGCATTTCGAAGTGCTTTACAGCACAACGAAAGCTCTGTCACCAGGGCAACAGTCCATTCTCGCACACTATTGGATGGAAGGCAGCCGGAAAGCCGTTTGCTGTCATGGGAGCTACGCTACGTGAGCGGATGACCATCTTTTGTCAATAATTATACAGTTTTATCCTGATTTAGTCAACCGTAAGCTCACATTTACGTTGAATTAACCTCGCAATGGCCGAGAAGTTCGATAATCTCGAGGAGCACCTCGAAAAATTCGTCGAAAACATACGACAGCTCGGAATTATTGTCAGCGACTTCCAGCCCAGCAGTCAAACAGGACTCAACCAGAAACTGTGAGTTGAAATCACAATGCTACTTTTGTAGTACTAGAAAATAATGGCGACGTTTAAGCTATTTAATTTGTTGTCTCATTACCTTTAGTTATACCTCATTTAGTTGTAAAGTAAATGACGAGGTTATTTATTTTTCAGGAACTTTATGATCACAGGACTTCAGGATATTGAGAAATGTCGACAGCAGCTTCATGATATCAACGTACCTTTGGAAGTGTTCGAGTGAGTAGCGCACTTAATAATTTGTATATATATATATATTTTCAAATGCCCTTAGCTGTGAGAACCTGTTGAAAATGAATATAAATGTTGCTCAAATCTTTTAGAATCATCCACTTTCTCAACCTATTAAAACACCAAACTGCTCAATAAAGATTAGATGTCACATCTGTGCAAAAACGTAAATAACTGTTATTGATTATTGATGTTGTTCACTTTGCCCGCAGGTATATCGATCAGGGTCGTAACCCCCAGCTCTACACCAAGGAGTGCTTGGAGAGAGCACTGGCTAAAAATGAACAAGTCAAAGGAAAGATTGACACCTTGACTGTGAGTATTGGTTCACCCTTGTCATTCAGGGTACATTTTAGGGCTGCACAATATATCGTTTCAGCATCGATATCACAATGTGATCATTTGCAATAGTCACATTGCAGAAAATGCAATGTTGAGTCTGAATTATAATTGATAATTATTAAGGTAAAGTTGGTTTTATATTACCACATTTGTTCAGTTACAACAATTGACAGGGTCCCTTTTTTGTTTACCACGCTACTTTGTATCTTCGGTCTGGATTCCCAGGTAAATATGACTTTATAAAACAACATTAGCACTATTTAATTGACTGAGAACAATATTGTACTTTGAAAGTCATTGGCTACTAATATGATTTCACTATTTAGAATTTGTAAACAATACGTTTCTGAAATTATATTATTAAGGAGAAAGTCTGAATGTGCAAATATAAAACCAGCTTTACCCCAATTTGATAATTTTGCTAGTGTGTTTTGTGGCCTGTTACTGTATGAGAATTTGAAAAGCATTCAGGCATAAGAAATTGCTGTTTATAACTTTTAAAAAATCAATGAAGATTCATTTTATTGAATTGTTTAAACAACTAAGACTATTCAGTATTATTGTACATTTGATTATTCAATTACTGTATACCTGAATACAGCTAGACTCCTTGAAAAAACAATAAAATGCTGTTTATTTAATTTGTATCTTGTTCTTTATTGAATGTATCTATGCTTGTAGATCTAAATCAATCTAAAATTATAAATTATTTTAAAATAGCTTTTCAAGTCATCTAGTGAAATAGTTTTCATATTGCAATATATATCGCAGAATAAAAAAAAATCACAATTTTTCCAATATTGTGCAGCCCTAGTACATTTACATGACAGTGAATTTCTTTTCAATGGTTTTTCTTTTTTCTAGAAGATTCTTTACATGATCACTGCATTTTAAGGGCTTAAAAGTGTAAACTGTTTAAAAGTGCCAGTTTTTGAAAACGGTTCAGTTGATTTGACTTGACTCCAGTGATTTTCAACAAAGCAAAGAAAAAACCTTTTCAGTTTTAGAGCATTGTCTTGTAAAGGTACCCTTAGAGTTCAGTTTTTTTATATCATTGTCAATGCCTGTCTCATTTTGGAGTCCCGGTAGAGGGGTTTGTTTGTTAGAAAAGGGCATCATTAATTTCTTTGCTGAGATATTCATTTGTTATAAGAGTTATTGTTACAATCATTATTCTTTTGCAAATAGGCCGTTTTTTCTTTTTCCAACTCTGAATAAAAACTGATAAATATTTTTATTTTGTCAGTGTTGGTGAACTTATGAATTGAAACTAATCTATTTCCTTGGGAAAATATACTTATGCATTTATACTAAAAGCTATCTGAGCTAATATATTTAAAATGCTGGCGCTTTCTGCTGCTTTATATGTTTCAGCTGTAAATGAATAACAATGCTTTTTTTTTTAATACAAGCTAAAGAACTTTATCTTACTTTCTTCACAATATTTAGCGGTTTTCTTTTTGTTCCCCCAGAAATTTAAAAGCCTCCTCATTTCTGAGCTGGGGAAGGTTTTTCCCGAAGAAATGGCTAAATATAAGGCCATTCACGGCGATGACCCTCCTTCATGATTTACCAGTGCCACAACACTTCAAGTGCGAGATGTACATATGTTGATATTAATGTAACATTCTTTTTCAAATCATCATTCGGATTTTTACAGCTTTTTTATCTTTGTATTCCACACGTTTACAGACTTAAAACTGGGGGATATTTTGGAAACATCCTCAAAACAGTGAAAACAATTTTTTTTCTCATGCATTGTAATTTTTGCAGCATAATTTTTATTTTTCAGTTGAATAAATGACTATTTGGGGTGATCCCGAAAAAAAATGCTTTTCTTACATCAGCCCCTTTAGTTTCCAAGTGGTTGCATGGGTTCCAGTGGCCTCAGGTTACTTCCTGCGTGCCCTCTTTCACTCTACTGTGTAATCTCACACTGCTTGTCTGGTGTCGTGGTGATGGAATAGACTCGTAAATGTCCTCCTTTAGCAACATTACATCACGACGAGTCATGCATCTGAACTGGTTGGTTCATGGTGGGGAAAAAGCCGAAAAGAAGCCTTTCAGTCCATTTTAAAAACTCAACTAGGTTCAGCAAAAATATGAATGCAACACAGATTAATGACAAAATGGACAGAATCCTTAAGCAGCATATACCTGATTTTGCTCATCACAGTTGCTATGTTGTTTATTACAGTACAGTTCATCACAGGCATTAGAAATCCATCTTGTATCAACAGATTTATTAATTGTATTGCAACGGTAATTTTTAGTGCTATTTTGACTCTTTTACACATTTATAAGCTATTATAGGGTCTTAATTGCTAAGAATACTATCGTATAGATGTGCAAATATAGGGATGCTGAGGGGATAGTTCACCCAAAAATGAAAATTGTTCATCATTAACTCACCCTTGTTTTTTTCTGTTCTGTTGAACACAGAAGATAGAAAGAACATATTTTAAAGCCTGTAATGATTGGCATCCATAATAGGAAAAGCAAATACTTTTGAATTCAATGGTTACCAGTTTTCAAAAATTTTCAGAGTATCTTCTTTTGTGTTTAGCAGAAGAAAGAAAATCAACCTTTTTGGGACAAGTCAAGGGTGAGAGAATGATGACCGAATTTTCATTTTTGTATAAACTATCCTTTTAAGTTTTTAAAAGAACCTTAATTTTTCCCATCTTTTGTTACCGTTTTTAAAAATCACAGTGTAAATGCTAATAGAAACAGGACAGAGAGTATCATTCTCAATTTTGTTCCAGAAACAAACTGCAAGCATGAACACATCTTATAGGTCTCTGAAAACTAAAAGACAGGTCATTAGCATGGTAAAGCTTTGCACTATAGTTTAACAAAGACTGGCAGTTCAATTATGCCTGTCGGAAATACCTTTGGCCCATTGGTGGAGGTTTTGCAACTCCTTTGTGTGGCTTTTGAGTTTTCAATCCTGGTCAAACTGAACATCTGCTCAATGTTTAGTCACTCCCTTTTACAAAAGGATTTAAAAGACTTTTGGCCAATGTTTGGTCTGGAATAATTGTGAACTGCATACTGCACAGTGGCACTGTTTGCTTTAAAATGAACATATGGAAATGTGTAATGCAACAACAAACACAGTATGCTAAAGTGCTACTGCATTTTGCTATATTCTTGTTGTATCGTGTGTTAATGTCATACACTTCCCTTTTTAAAGCTAATTTTGTGCAATCAATTAAATAGTCAGAAAAGAAGTGTAAATATTATCAAAATATGCAGTCTATAATCATAGAGAGAGATTGGCTGACAGACATCATTGATGAAATTGGATGTTTTGCAGTGATAAATGCAGCACAAGGTCATCACCAGAGAAGAGAATTATCTCTTCGTCTTTTGTAAGACTCAAACACAAAACCTTTAGTGGGAGGAAAGAAGTAGTAGCGGTCCACAAAGAGACCCTTAAAGCACACAATTTCCTGTTAGTTTCTCAGGTATGTTTTTGAGACGTGTTGTGCACGTTCTCTCATGCATGTCACACAGCCTGCTTGCCATGCTTTGTTCACAGCCTTGACGTTTTGTGGGGGAACGGAGAACTCATCTTGTGACTCATGAGGTGAATCATGTTTTTTCTATAGTATGACCTTCATTTCAACAAACACCTCTTCTCACTAAGTAACAGTGACGCACATTTAAACCATCCTAAAGAAATTAATTAAAAGATATACTTTTATGCATTTGGAAACCATGCAAATCATTTCTGTCTATCTGATTTGTCATTGAACTGTAAGAAATTTTATCTGTCTTTCTTTTTATCATTCTGTCTATCTTTTTATCTATTGATCGTTCTATCTATCTGTCTGTCTGTCTACCTACCTACCTACCTCTGTCTGTCTGTCACTCTATCATTCTGTTTGTCGATCAATCTGTCTGTCTATTGTTCTGTCTATCATTCTGTCTATCTATTATTCTACACTACCATTCTATCTATCATTCTGTTTGTCTATATATTTCTGTCTGTCTGTCTGTCTGTCTGTCTGTCTATCATTCTATCTATCATTCTAATGTTGTGTGTTGTTCTGTCTGTCTGTCTATCTATACATTGTTCTATGAATCCAATCTGTCTAATCCATCTGTCTATTGTCATATCTATCAATACTGGGAAACATCCATACACACTCATTCACATACACATACTAACGGCCAATTTAGTTTTTAAAATTTATTTATACCACGTCTTTGGACTGTGGGGGAAACTGGAGCACCTGGAAGAAACCCACGCCAACACGGGGGGAACATGCAAACTCAACACAGAAATGCCAACTGACCCAGCCGGGACTCGAACCAGCGACCTTCCTGCTGTGAGGCGACAGTGCTAACCACTGAGCCACCGTGTTGCACTAAAATTATTTATCCAGTAGAAAATGTATCTTCAACCTCAAATAAACACACGACCAAACTAATTTAGGTAATATAAAGAGTTAAATAAAACAAACAATAAGCAACATTTTTGGCTTGAAGGCTTATCGAATAATGGATTTAAAATGCTTCACTACTGACAAATAGGTTATTCAATGATTTGAATATCAGTGAACAGCAGTAAATTGTACTGTTAGATTTAGTGCAACACGAATTTGTTTATAAATTCTATATAATATGTTTATCATATACGTGCAGTTAAATGTTAAAATGTGGTTTCTTTCAGTGTAATCTACTGGTGGCTTTTAGCCTGTTTTTGCCCTGCCAGGTGAACAAATGATTCTTGCCTAATCAAACTGTTAGCTTTTTCCTCAGCGTGACACTAGAAAGCAAAATCACTCTGTTTACATAATTATGAACCGGAAAAGTAAGAAAATGATCTGAAGAAATACATCTGTACAATTCAATTAGAGGCTTGACCCACGCAAAACAAGTTCCTTTGATCTTATTTTGTGTATGACGTCAGTACAAGCAAGTCAGTATCATGCAACTCTCTTGGTTAGCGGGTAACCCAGTGCTACCTTTGATAATATTATCATAATGGCTGTGTAATGCTAATGAAAGGTGCTTTAGACCGACTATGATTGCAGTTGTGCGTGCAATTTTGTAAAGCCCCGGACAGTTTGATCATTTCGTCCTCTTGATTTAACACTTTCCGCATGAAGGAGAGCATTGGCTCTATTTCAGGGACAATCGCCCCCTCCTGTGAAGGTCATGAGGAAGTCAAACCCTTCAGCCTTCTGTTGCTGTAGTCACCAGGCAACGCACCCCGCCTTCCTGCGACCAAAACAAAAGCCAGCGTATAGGGGCACGAGAAAGAGAGGGGCATGTGTCGGAAAAGGAACTAATGCATATTCAGCAGATACACACACACACACATATGCTCTGAACAAACTGCTTATCCCATGTGTGTTTGAGTTTGTCATTCACTCTTTACCCTTTAGGGCCAAAGGTTGCAATAGCTCTGAATTAGCTGAAATGGATTAGCATGTTCAGGCGTGCATGCTAATATCAAAGCAGATGTGTTTCGCTGTTATTTTGAATGCACAAAAACTATTCACTTGGACTTTTAATTCTCTTGACTCACTTTGTACATAAGTTCTTATGAATCATTCAAGATGGAGATTTATATAGTGGATGTTAAGATTTTTTGGGACTGGTCAGTGGGTACGACTCACATGCCTGGACCGTGGACTCAATTGGAGGTAGAAAGTGTAGCGTTGAGGGTTTGCTCAGAGAAAGGGCAAGGCTGTAGATCTCACTAGTCTCCATGGAGATGGTCGTCTTGCTCTCTCAGTCCTTTCCTCATTAAAACGCGGCAAGGCACAAAGCCACAGCTGATCATGTGGTCCTGTATCTCTGCTGAAAAAAATATATCCCTATGTTGCTGAATGGATTACACATGGATATGAATGAAATAAATTAAACCCCATAATGTAAATGCTGTCATTATACTGCTTATAATGTTCATGTTGTTTCAAAATCTGTCATTAGGCAGAAGAATAACAATTTTAAAGAAGAATCTTCATGCAGTTATTTTTCACACAAGTTGATAGTGACCACAAAAAGAAAAATATTTTTGTGTTGCATGTAAATTTTCAGTACACTCTAGAAAAATCCTTGGTTTTTCCAACACAATGTTGGGTAATATATAAGTATTTAGGTTTGGTGGTATGGGTTTAAAGGTGGGTTAAGGTGTAAGCATTGGGTCAACACTGTCTGTAATTCTAAATGTTAATACAGAAATTAATTTCAGGTGTAATTATGCAGATAATTAGAAAATAAGTACAAACATGTATGTACACAATAATGCATTGTTCCAAATGATTAATTTGAATGTAAGTACATAGTAATTAAGACCACTTAGTATAAAGTGGGGCCAAAATGTTATTTAAGAATTTTGCACACTGATTTGGGTTGTCCAAATTGTTCTCAAATTTGGGTTGAAACAACACTATTATAACAGAAATTATAATGTTCATTATAATGGTCATTTCCAAAGACTGTGCATACAGTGCATAGGAAAACTCATAAAAAAACTTTTCTGTTTTTATTTGAATATGGTCTTGTTTAAACATACCCATTTTCGATTTGAACTGAAAGATATTTCTTTTCCAAAAGGATTTTACCATGCAGACTTTGTAACAACTGAGTCACAGCGTGTTATCAGTTTACTAGCTATAAACTACTGCTGCTTAAAATATTACATTTAAAGAACACAATTCTCATAGTTATCAACTAGCAATTTCATACACTATAAAAAATATCCATAAATGATTGAGTTTTCCATATTTATGCTTTTCCATTGCATTATGGGACCGTGATCTTTTTTCCATCAACTTTTAACCTTGAAAAGTTAGAAAACAAAAGAAACACCAATACACTCTCACACTCATACACTATGGCCAATTTAGTTTATTCAATTCACTTATAGCGCATGTCTTTGGACTGTGGGGGAAACCAGAGCACCCGGAGGAAACATGTGAACACAGGGAAACTCCACACAGACACACCAATTGGCCCAGCCAGGACTCAAACCAGCGACCTTCTTGCTGTGAGGCAACAGTGCTAACTACTGAGCTACCGTGCTGTCCCCAACACACAAAATACAAAAACTGTTAATTAACAGATACGTTTTACACTGTAGATGTTCATTTAGCTGTCAACTTTAGTCCAACTACTCTGACAAATCCCTAATTTGTAAAGACATCAGAATATATAAACAATGACAGCATTTACAGTTTTAGGCGACTGTGCCTTTAAGACAGTGAAGCGAGGCTTGTTTTTAGAATCCTCCTTATTCTCTTTTCTGTGAAGGAGAGGCTTTCATTTGCTCATCCTGCAGCATTCATTTGAATTTCACAGGCCCGTTGGGATTCAAACCTAATTTCTTCTTTTCCTCGTTGTCTATCTTTCCTCAGCCCCAGGGCGTCTTATTTAATATACAATCAGCATGATTTCCTGACAAGCATCTAGCGCATTGCACAGGCCCAGAGCACAGAGGCTTACGCTGCTCTTTGAGTTCCCACAGGCTTAATTAGTGGCGTTTGTTGACAGCTTTCAGGTTTCAACCACTGTCCTCCTGTAGGAGTAATGATGGTGTCATGTCGGTTGTTGCACCAATGTAAAATCTATCAGTGCTCGTCCCGGTTTCGCACAGGTACTTAGAGATGAGTGATGTTGGCAGCTGGATAATTAATTTGGAGTCTGCTGTTTGTGCTCTTGTTGTCTGTGCAGCACTGCTGGGCTGCTGTTGTGTTCTTACACATCCTAATGCAATCCACAAAACTGTGTTATCGTGGCACAGAGAGGCATTTTCGGGATGTTGTTCTGACTTGTTCTCTTCTCAGGAATGACCCAACTTCCAATTAATGTTGAAAATGATGAGGATTTAAAGGGAGTGGAAGATCATATTGTTCAGTATGTGGAAATGGAGAATTTCATGTAAAAATGAAAAATGTGTTATGTATGTTGTTCCATGTATGTTGTTATCACTTTCTTTGTCTAACATGGAACACAAAGAGAGACGTTTAAATGATGTTCATGCTAAAAGTATGTACTCTTTTTGTGGAGAATTTTGAATATACACTGTAAATTAGCAGTTTTCCGTATTTTGTGATTCATGTTTTTATCTTTTTTTATTCTTTGCAGTTATTTATACTTTTGAATTGCATTAGGGGACCTTGATCTTTCTTTCAACAACTTTTAACCTCGAAAAGTTAAAAGAAAGTGACTTTTATTAACATTTTTAATAGATAAAGTGACCTTTTGTCTGGGTTGGTGTTATATATTACAGTGCAAAAACATAAACTGCCAGTATACATTTTCTGCTATTGTACAGACTTATTCTTCTATATATTATTTCTTATACATTATATTATTTCAAACTAATAAAATGTCAATAGAATTCACTTTGTTAAACTGCAGAGATGAATTTTCAGCATCAACAGTCGACAGAGCAGAGATCAACATCCCATAATGCAATTCATAAAATAAATGGAAAATCACAAAATACAGTAAATGTTAATTAACAGATATTTTATTTACTTTGTAGTAGACCATCCGTGCAGGGTTGAAATAGTCATTTTTAATATACCATTCATTTGCAACTTAATTCTACATTTGAATATTATTTAAGAAGAAACTATTTTGTAGCTTTATCACCTTGTAGTCTATCATTGTTATTTGGTTTGAAAAAATACATAAATAAATAACGTAATACAGAAGTCTTTTCTGTTTCAACAAAGTGTTTTTTTTTTAGTTTACGCTGTACACACACTGGGATTGGAATAGTACATTCATTTATTTTTGAGTTAACAGATATTATAGATTAGAAAATTAGTGTTTTTTCAGGCCCAAAAGCAGTTGTCTTTTAAATGAACCCAGCAGGCACAGGACGTCAACATGATGTCTGATTGACATTGTACCCCAACATCGTGGGACATTGCATTTCGTTTGGAGATGAAAATAGGGTTGACATCAGAAACCAACGTCAATGTCATTTTGGTTACTTTGCGATGCAACCTAAAACAACAAAATATCAACATCTAATGATGTTACAGCTTGACATTGTGTGGATGTTACCAATATGGCGTCTGTCAGACTGGATTTTGGTTGCCATACCTGACGAATAAATGTCAGTATTTGATTTATTTGTAAATCAGTATTTGATTTAGTTTAAGATCTTGGCTCAACATTGGATTTTGGTCATTTTCCAACACAATCTAAAATCAACAAAATATCAACGTCATTTCAACATAACATTGTCCTTTGCTGGTGACCTAAATCTAACTTAATATTAACGTCTTATGGCATTGTGTGTCTGCTGGGAACAACCAAAACAAATAAAATGTATCTGTTTTTCTGTTGAAAGTATGTGACAAATAATGTTTTTATTTTAATGTGTTTATTACAAAGAGCTACTTAAAGTCTTAAGATTGCATTCTTCTCATATGGACTTCTTATATTTAGCTGTTTTATATTATTGAAATACTTTATAGTCCTTCATTTTAAAGCCCTATTCAATTCCGTTGTGTAGAAAATAGCCAGGGATGTTCTAATTTTTGCTTCTTCATTAAAACAATCAGATTAGTCCTCTGAACAATGTGTGTGCCTCTGATTTGATTTAGAAGTCTCCGGCAGAAGGGGTCGTAATTAGCATGCCATAAATGCCAACTGGATGCTAATTTATTTTGCGTTTAGCTCTGCAGTGTCGTAAGACAGACGCTTATGTGAGCAGAATGTCCCCTTTAGATCCGGAAGGACAATGCCAGATGTACATCAAGCCCATAAAACTCTCCAGCACTGCCCTATGCCTTTGTCTTACCATTGGTTCCACACTTCTGCCTCCTTTGTAGACACGTGTGATACAAATTTAACCATCTAGAAGACCTGGTGGACTGTGGAGGAGGGGAACACCTTAATATTAAAAGCTCATGCATAACCCGTCCTTCACAATTTATAGTATATAGATCTAAGGGATATGTCAAGTTATGTGGCTTTTTTCTTATGCTATTTTTCTAAGCAAT
The DNA here is from genome assembly GCA_903798125.1 of Danio choprae. Lineage (NCBI taxonomy): Eukaryota > Metazoa > Chordata > Actinopteri > Cypriniformes > Danionidae > Danio > Danio choprae. Next base: position 1,092,533 of record CAIGQW010002378.1, read on the forward strand.
CCAACACTGAAAGAAAAAAATATGTAGTAAAAAAACGGTAGTAGTGTTTGCCAGAACATTACCATTAAACATGCAATAGAAGCATTTCTAATTGTATGGTAAACTACAGTGTTTTTTTAACATAAATTAAAATGTTAATATACCATTACTGAAGTACAGTGATATGAGACACAAACAAGTCACAAATGTAGTAGTTTATAGTTAGATAATAGTTTTAATAACTCTTTTCTAATAGCAAATTTCTTTCATCTTTGTTTGGTTGACAGTACATAATATTATACTACATATTTTTCAAGATACTAGTACTCAGCTTAAAGTGCAATTTAAAGGCTTAACTAGGTTAATTAGGTTAACTAGGCAAGTTAGGGTAATTAGGCAAGTCATTGTATTACAATGGTTTGCTCTGCAGCCAGTCGAAAACAAATAATAATGGGGCTAATAATATTGACCTTAAAATGTTTTTTTTTTATTATAATTTTTTATTAAAAACTGCTTTTATTCTTGCCGAAATAAAACAAAAAAGACTTTCTCCAGAAGGAAAAATATTATAGGAAATACTGTGAAACATTTGAAAAAGAAGACAGAAATCACAGGAGGGCTAATCATTTTGACTTCAACTGTACATAACTAATCAGAAGAAGATAATTTTTTTTAATGGCACATTAGGTATAGTGGAAATGTCAATTTACAATTATTTACCAGATATAGTAAGAAAACTTACTGTTAACCATTTAACTGATTTTTATAGCTATTTTGTTTTATGTTCTTTTTTCCATTAAAATCAAATCTTTTTTTACAATGAGATTTTATTTTTAGATTTTCATTTCATCAAGACGACCACCTTTGCATAGCAGAAGGGTTTTTTTCAAACAAACATGCAATAGGAGATTGACATGAATGAAGAGCATTTGTTTGGGGGGTTTGTGGCTGCCAGGGGGTCACCCATCATGATACTGGGACCCCTGTGTGAATGGATGTTGGGGGGTTGTAGGATATGGACGCCTGCATGTCTAATAGTCTGAAACAGGGACATTGTATCCAGCTCGTGCCTCAGGATCTTTAGGTGCAGCAGATGTGAGTTATGCATGGCCATTTGAACATAATTAATCTCTGTCTCCTGCGCTCTCTGCCCCCCAGATCATCAGTACAGCCTGTCTCTGTGTCTTTGCACACTTGCACACGTGTCCCACAGGGAGGATGTGCAGGGGGGACACCCTCGGTTTAATTTTGCACAGATCTAAATGTCATCAAGTCTTTATGGCTTTAGCTGGAAAGGAGGAGGAAGCATGAATCTCCTTGTCCTTTCTTGCTCCATAACTCTGCAACTGGGGCGTAACTGACGGGAATATTGAGAGGAACACGTCCAATTCAATATAAATGGATGATCAATATGGGATTTTAATATTTGCATTTATATTTGCTTTTTGCAAAGCTTTAGAGATGCATAATATTCCGAATGATACCAGTTGGTCTATATATATATATATATATATATATATATATATATATATTTTTTTTTGTTTGTTTGTTTGTTTGTTTTGTGTGCATAAGTGATAAATAGCTGATATATGTGTGACATTATATGTGTCTTAAGGAAAAAATATATATTATCTGAAAGCTTTCCGTTTGATTTGTTAGGTATCATGTATGATTTGACAATATCATACATGATAATTATCATACAATATCATACATGATAAATTGAAAATCGGGCGGCACGTTGGTGCAGTGGGTATCGCTGTCGCCTCATAGCAAGAAGGTTGCTGGGTCGAGCCTCGGTTGGGTCAGTTGCCATTTCTGTTTGGAGTTTGCATGTTCTCCTTGTGTTCGCATGGGTTTCCTCCGGGTGCTCCGGTTTCCCCCACAAGTCCAAAGACATGCGATATAGGTAAATTGGGTAAGCTAAATTGTCCGTAGTGTATGTATGTGAATGAGAGTGTATGGGTGTTTCCCAGTGATGGATTACAGCTGGAAGGGCATCCTCTGCATAAAGCATATGCTGGATAAGTTGGCGGTTTATTCCGCTGTGGCGACCCCAGATTAATAAAGGGACTAAGCCGAAAAGAAAATGAATGAATGAATGAATTTGAAAATCTCAAATCTGAGGGTTAAAAAAATTAAATATAGAGAATATATAATTAATAATATATATATTATATTAAGAAAATCACCTTTAAAGTTGCCTAAATGAAGAGCTTAGCAATGCACATTACTAATCAGAAATTGACTTTTAATGTATTTATGGTAGTAAATGACAAAATATCTTCATGGAACATGATCTTTACTTCTATTTAAAAAAAATTAATTGAGACATCACAATATTATAACTGTAAAATGCAAAACAGTGATAATAAATTATTACAATGTTATTACTTTATTGTTATTAAGTTTAAGGTCTGATAATACTGGTTCTAAATCTAAAAAATAATATATTTTTTGGAACATGTCAGTTGTTCAAAAGAAAACAATGTTTTAAAAAAATGTCTCTTCTGAATATAAACATGTCTAATGTGAGTTCAGAAGCACAACCAGTTGAAATTAATTGGTTTCTAATCTTATTTTTATGGTAAAGCTTACAGGCACACAGCCTTTTGTTGAATGATGCAGGGGATGTTTGACTTTTTTGAATTGTAAAAGCAGGGATTCCTGTAACTGCCCACATGCACGACTCAAACCCACATCTCTTAAACTCAAGGACTCGTGGTCACAGTTGCCTACACTGTTGTAGGTGTTCAGTAAGATGTCCTGATTAAAAAAACAAAAACGTTTATTACGACATTATACTTTAGATTTTTTCTGTTACACTGTACTATGTAATGCTTTCTCCCCATTTCTTTTTGAGCTTTCAGTGTTTACAGTGTTTTGATAAAAAATAAATATTTAATGTTGGTCTCCATTTTGCTACATAATGTTGTGATTTTTCTATTCATCTCTTTGTGAAGGGATTTTTGTATTGAAGAAATTGACTTTTTTTAAGTAACTCAGTTTTAATTCTTTTCATCTCTCCTTGATTCTGCGATTTAATCCTCAGTGCCAATTTTCTATAAAACTCCCCGTTCAAGGTTTTTCTTCTAACATGCCAATTGCTTTGTAAGATGACTATAGTCATGGCTGTGCTGATAAGTATTGATTCAGTTCTCAGACAGGACTTTGTCATCTATCTTTACATATTCTGGCCAGGATGTTCCCTGGTGGGCTGATAAACCCAAAGTTCCAGTGGTGCGCTGCTGGTTGTGCTTCCGTTGTTTGCCAAATGTATCAGGACATGCAGGATTCCTCCCGCAGGCTGCACTGTCGTGCCTGTGTGGAGAATATCCTTCACAAGAAGAGGATAAATAAAAGAACAGATAAATGTACCGAATGTTAAATGCTGATATGAAATACGTGAAAGGTCAGTTGGAAAGCTCTTTAAACCCAGATGCTTGTACATGAAAGTTGCATCCAAATCTGCATGCTTTCCATCACTGCATGTGAGATTAGGATTTAGATAATTCAAATCCTAGTATTTTGAAATTATCAAAGTCTTAGGAATGGGAACGAATTGTGCATAGTTTGTGCTTTACTGCCCAGAGATCTTTATGCTTTGGTTAAGCAAAATGTTTGTGAGATTGACTTACGTTTTTGCATCCAACCCTAGCATGAAAAGAGAAGTACCATGGGCTTTAAGCTTAAGATGCAAGTATACATTAGGCTATCGGAATTCTATAACTACTAGAATGGCCACAGGACTGTACTGAAATGACTTTTTGTCCTATTGTGTAAGAGGCCACTCTGTTTTGTTAACAGGAAAGGCAAAAAAAAAAAAAAAAAAAAGTTCACGGCGGTGAAAATTTTGTTTTTGAAAATTTTAATGTTTGAAGTAAATGTATGTATTTGCTTTCAGAAAGGTATGCTTTTGTTAGTAGAAAATTACTAGACAACAGAGACAAGAATATTCAAAGGCATTGAACAAAGGAGAGGACACTGAGGTCATGTCCACACATACTTAAGTACTTTTTATTTCACCACAAGTATGTTTATAAAGTTTTCCCCCTTTGTTTAAAAAAAAAACAAAACTCTGTCCGCATGAAAATGCAAATATGCACTGTGATACACTGTTAAGGGCATGCTGAACCAATAGGTGGCGATAAAAATATTTTATGCTGGGTTCACACCAAATGTGGAATTAATTTGTGTGCGTAAGTTACAAAAAAAAAAAAAATCAGTGCAAACGAATAGAGCTAAATTACTGTTGCATGGTGCAAACCGTGTTAAATACGCAATGAATGTGTGGATTTCGCCATGTTGGCCAATCAGAAAGCAGAAAAGAGCGTGCACGCTGACATCATAAGGCAAACATTCTGGTTTTAGTGGCCACAAGACTACACTGTAACCGGAGTTTCATTGATACAACTATTTTCTTTCTGAGAATCTTGTAGCACAATAAATCATCTTACAGACGTTTGTGAATTGTATTAACTGTGACTTTGGGCAATAATGAATTATATACAAACTTGGCTAAATGCTAACACACTGTACATTCAAACAGTGTGATTTAGTATGGTCGATACTCGTGGAGATAATCATTGACATAGTTTTACTGTGCTATTCAAGTGAGCTAGAATGCAGTCTTATGCTATTTACAGTTAGCTGGAGATGTTTCTAGTTGATCTATTTGTTGTTCGGCCGTCAGTGAAAGTTTTAAGCCTCTGAGAATAAAACCAATTAACTCCAGCATTGAGGATGGTGCTCTTAATCGCATCCTGCAGCCAGCAGGTCAATGCAACTGTACTCACTGTTATATAATGTTATATAACCTTTAGCCTTTCTAACTGCACTAGAAATAGGATTTCCTCATGAAGACCTCATAAATTTCAGCTTTCTGATTTAACGTCAGTAATCCAATTAATCCCCATTAAGCTTCTTGCATGTGTGCACATCCACACTATTTGTCATTTATGAGCATGGAGAAAGACTCAGTCTAATATTACACACACTCCAGATTCAATTAATGTGCTTTCACAATACAAAAAAGTGAAGAAGAATTCATCACTGTACTGTCAATCAATAAAGAAAAGAAAAGAGACACACACAGCATTACCAGAAGCAGCAAAACAGATTATTAAATGTAAGTTTGGACCTTTATTCAATCGGATGTGATTTTGAATGCAGTCAATAGATGCCAGACATAAATAACTTACAACACTGCACTGCGGAGGCCTGGCTCAGCTATAAAGAAAAGCAATACATATATATATATATTTTTTTTTTTTTTTCTCTTAGAAAAGACAGTCTGTGCTGCTAGACAGCATTTCATAGGCCCGGGAGACTGAATGACTGTATGTTATTGAGTGAGACAGACTGAAATAACACCTGCTGGAAGCAGTGAGGCGTTCTGTGCAGTCTGGAGTGATATGCACAACAACAAAGTTCCTGTACATTGATGCATTAGCTTTTGTAAACTGTATTAACTGGTCTTGTGCAGAGCAAAGTGCACTTAATTGTATTGAATGTGTATGTGTAGTGTGCTTCAAATTTTAAAAGTACATTTTAAAAACAGTAATTGCAGATCATTTGATGTTGATAGAATTAAAGGTCTTGTAGTGTACATAAAGAGATTTCCGCATTCTGCATTTGTAACATTAGTGCGCATACTCAGGTTTCAATGATCTTCTATTTTTCGCTCATTTTGAGTCAGACTTGTAAATTCATTTTAACCTTTAAATAGATATTAACTCTGACCAGATTATATGTGTCAGCAAGTTGTTCACTTGAGAAGAGACTCACTCTGATTGGATCATTTGAATCATGGTTCGTAATCTAGAGACTCGCTCTGACTGGATCATTTGAATCATGGTTTGTAAACTAGAGACTCACTCTGATTGGATCATTTGAATCATGGGTTGCAAACTAGAGACTTGCTTTGATTGGATTATTTGAATCATGGGTTGTAAACTAAAGACTTGCTCTGACTGGATCATTTGAATCATGGGTTGTAAACTAGAGACTTGCTCTGACTGGATCATTTGAAACACGGGTTGTAAACTCGAGACTCGCTCTGACTGGATCATTTGAATCATAGTTTGTAAACTAGAGACTCACTCTGATTGGATCATTTGAATCATGGGTTGTAAACTAGAGACTCGCTCTGACTGGGTCATTTGAATCACGGGTTGTAAACTAGAGACTCGCTCTGACTGGATCATTTGAATCA
>CAIGQW010002378.1:1098735-1118040 GCA_903798125.1 Danio choprae
CACGGGTTGTAAACTAGAGACTCGCTCTGACTGGATCATTTGAATCAGTTGTTAACTGAAGACTCAATCTGTCTGAATTATTTACATGAGTGAGCAGTTAACTAAATACTTGCTTTACTGGATCATTTGAGTGAGTGAGTTTTTAGTTGGAGAGTGACTCTGATCTGATCTGATCATTAAATCAGTGTACAGTATTGACCAAATAATTTGAATCATGAAATTGTTGGCTTGAGACTCGCTATGACTGGATCATTTTATTCAATTTTTTGTTATTTGGAGACTCACTATGTCTGGAACTCTGGATTGTTTGAATTTGTGAGTTGTTAACTAGAGACTCGCTTTAACTGGATAATTGGAATCAGTGCGTTTTTAGTTGGAACCTTATGAAGCAGATTAGTCTCAATAATTAAACTAATACATCCCTGACCAAATTCACCAAATGCATGAAACCAAATTCATGTACGCAATATATATATATATATATATATATATATATATTCAGCATTCAGGCATTCATTTCCACACATACATTAATATGCCGCAGTTAAATGTTTTAGTGTAAAAAAATGTCCACATACATTACTTTTAGGTTTGCATATATTACTCTTAATTTCCCTCTGTAATAATATTTGTCCCTCATCTGTTTGTCCCTGGCGACTGTTAAAGTTTTTTTTTATATATATGTGCAATGAAGCTGGCCAAATTTAGATTGGTTGAAAGCGCTGACTGTACTGTAAAACCCCAGTCAGCGAATTGTCCTCTTATGAACATAAGGGCTGGAATGAGAGAGGGAATACTGTGAGATCAACCTGCATTTATTCTTACTGCAACACGACCAGAGTGCTAGTCCCTCGACAATACCATCCACAGAGCTGCGGCAACATTTCTACTTTTATTTTCTGTGCTCTCAGGTTTGTGTGTGTTTTTTAGATCTTTTTTTTCTTTAGCTGTCAGTTAATAGTTGCATGGCCTCTGACTTTCAGTGTAAAAGATTTATGCTCTGGCGTACACTGTGAAATGAAGAGAGAGAAGTGTAGTTTCACTGCATGAGTCATCAGATTTGTGTTCTTCTGACATGAGGCTTTCAGTGCTTCAGTGCAGAATAACTCCTCTCATACACACCTATTACAGCATGAGTCATGACTCTGAAAGACACTGGCTGCTCCTGGTGCTGCTGGACCAGTGGATGTTGGTGCTCTTATGAAATGAGACAAAATAATCACTGTGTGTGTGTGTGTGTGTGTGTGTGTGTGTGTGTGTGTGTGTGTGTGTGTGTGTGTGTATACGTTTATTTATTTACTATTTAACTACAAACACGTTTTCAATTTTCAGTATGATTGTACTGTATTTAATAGAGCTGCACAATACCAGTAAAATACGTAGTAGCACTCAGTAGTCATATAGCAGGTTGTGCAATGTTGAATTGGTATTATAGCTAAAAAAAGCAGCTAGCTCTCTGCAACTTTCACAACAACCCAGGCTCATTGGAAATATGTGCCCAGAACCACATTTGAGAACCAACAAATATGTACCCTGGACTACGCTGTCTTGCAGTTTTTGTTTTCACAAATCCACCAGAGGGCGCTGTGAAGATTTTTGACAATCTCAAATATGTTACTGGGACATGTTTTCTCATACATGCAATTTCTCGTAAATCCACCAGAGGCCAAAGCATACATTTCTGCAAACATTAAAGTCATTCTCGTGTGCGTCAGCAAGAAGCCAGTCGGTTTGTTGTCGTGTATAATTTATTAACTTAATATTGACTGACCCACACACCCCCTTACCTAAACTGAACCGACAGTGTTTTCAAAAGCAAACTAGAAGAGAAAAGCCATTGCACACTTGTACCGCTTTCATTTTCCCTGGTTTCTGGAACCCTACTTCACTGAACTAGAACCCCTGTCTGCTTAAACCAGTTACGTTCATACGGAGGTAAGCAGTCAGTGGTACCAACCGTAGCATTTGTTTTCACATAAAATGTAGCCATATGTACCTGCAAGCACATATTTCTTTCGTGCTCTACCTGCGGTATGTGTGGGTCCTAATGCCCCAGTATATTGATAGGGACTCTACTGTCAGTGAGCACAGTCCTTCAAATGAGACGTTAAAATCGCGGTCCTGAATCTCTGTGGTCGTTGAAAAAACCCAGGACGTCCTTAAAAAAAAGAGTAGGAGTGTGTCTAAAAACTAAAAAGAAACTGAAATCAGAGGCAGATCTTTGGTCATTCATCTAAGTGACAATTGTGAATTTTAATTGTGCAATTGCATTGCATTATCAAAGATTACACCAACAAGAGAATATGTGTACGCTCTATTCACTGTACACTGGGAAGACAAAGATCAATAATTTGTCAATTTGTAATAACACATGTCGTTGGATTGTTAGCAACCTGTCACTAGCACAAGCAACGGGATTTCACACATGGTTTCCCAGTATGCAGGAAAAATGTTCCCACTAGCCCCTCCTTATATCATAATTGGCTTCATCTTTTTGTCTCCTCTTTAAGCTGAATCAAATTAATCTTATGAGTCAGTTGAACTTATATTATATTAAACTGATTTAAAACAGCTTGTGTAACTTATAAAATTACATAAAAAAATTATTAACTTAGATTAATAAGTTACAAATAACTTAAAACATATGTTGTCATGACTAATTGATCATATAACTTTGTATAGTGCAAAAAAGTGCTAAATAAATGTAAGGAATTATTATTACTATTATTATTATTATTATTATTATTGACCAGGCACCATAGTTCGAAACGCAAGTGATTTGTGGAGTCATTGCAAAGTACCGCAGTAGTAAACAAGAATAGGAAGCTTTCTGCAAATATTCAAAGCAAGCGAATCAGACCGGAAATGACAGCTTCAGCCATTTTAGCTCGGTTTTGTGAGCAATATGCCTAACATGTTACAGTTACATAGTTATAGACAGTCATAGTTACAGTTTGAACATCTCCTTGTGATCTCTAGCTGTTAAAGCTGATAGATGGCTTGTGTTAAGGGATAAGCTCTTAAGATACCTTCATGCAGCCGGAGCACAGAAATAAAAAAATAAAACAAATCCCATGAAGATTTAGACGGCTTTGCATTTCATCATTGCCATGTGTGAAATCCCGTTGCTTGTGCTAGTGACAGGTTGCTAACAATCTGACGACATATGTGTTGATACAAATTGACAAATGGATTGATCTTTGTCTTCCCAGTGTGAATAGAGCGTACAGATTTTCCTGTTAGTGTCATCTTTGATAATACAATGCAAACACAATTGTCACTTAGATGAATGAGCAAAGATCTGCCTCTGATTTCAGTTTGTTTTTAGTGATTTATTTTATTTGTTTATTTATTATTAACAAAACTCTCTGTGAATGAAAATTGAAGCTAATGTTGTGCAGCGTGAATTTGGCATTACAAATCTGTCAATGGATGACACTACAAATATACTAAATATTTGCTAAAAAACTAAATCTGTTCTTATGTACAGTATTTTGCTATTTATTATTATTATTACATTGCATCTCCAAGATAAACCTTTTATTAACTATTTAAAATGATTAGTTTTTAAAAGCAAAAACTTTAATGAAACAGTTCTGAATAGTAACAAAAATGTTATCAAGTTATCTCTAAGATTATTGTTTGTGTGTAATTACTGCCATTGTACCTTTTTTGACCATCTCTCTTTCAGTGCAATTCAATCATGAAATGGGTCTAATTTTAATAAAAAAAAATGTAATCTTAATTTAAATAAACAACATCTACTATCTGTTTTATTTTTCCATTTTAGTTTCCATTTTGTCTGTTTCTATGTTCTGGTCAACACTGTTACATAGGTTATAAAAATGCATAGCAATCTTTAAAGCACTGATAGATAAAACCTGTGGTTTGCACCAAGTAATGTCACTTCCTTTGGTGGGAAACTCTGGAAGGCTTTGAGTCATGCCATTATTCTTCTCTTCATTAATTAATTAATTAATTCATTCGTTCATTCATTCATTCATTCATTTTCATCAGGGGTCACCACAGCGGAATGAACCGGCAACTTATCCAGCATATGTTTTATGCAGCTGATGCCCTTCCAGCTGCAATCCAGTACTGGGAAACATCCATACACACTAATTCACAAGCAGAATTTTAGTTTATTCAATTCACCTATAGCGCATGTCTTCCCTGTGGGGGAAACCAGAGCACTCAGAGGAAACCCACGCAAACACAGGGAGAACATGCAAACTCCACACAAAAATGCCAACTGACCCAGCCGAGGCTCGAACCAGCGACCTTCTTGCTAACTCGACAGTGCTAACCTCTGAGCCACCATGTCGCCCCTTCTCTCATTCATTTGTACAAAATATTTAGGATACATCAATAGTAGATTAATTATTTGTCAACCATGTTACTGTGATATTTCAGAGCATTTGTCATTCACTTTTCAAAAAGAGTAATATGATGAAAATGCACAGCACTGTATTTTCGACAAGACGTGGTATTTGGTTTGAGGTTAGCATCCTTAACTAAAGTACACGCTTATGTCATTTTAATGAAAAACAGCAATTAGTAACAGAATCAACTCTTCCCTATATCATATTTTAGCTTCATTCAGTTTACTGTAAATATTAATTTGTTGTGTTATTTTAGTTTAAGGAAAATGATTGGAAAATGCCTAAATGTACCCTCAATTCTAATGAGTCATAGATCATGTGTTTGAAGTTCATGCTTGGGTAAAACTCAAAAAATGCATGAATTTTTAAAAGTATTCATTGCTATTTCCGCCACTAAGAGTATGTATGACAGTATGCTTATTATCCATGGTGTCTTTTAATAAATATTCTGATTATTGTCATTAGATATAACTAATAATTATCTTAATAAATAAATAAGTAATAGTATGACTACTAAATTATTTGTCAATTAAAGCTAAATTCTATAATATCAATAAATATATATTTTTTGTTCATTCATTCATTCATTTTCATTTCGGCTTAGTCCCTTTATTAATCTGGGGTCGCCACAGCGGAATGAACCGCCAACTTATCCAGCATATGTTTTACGCAGTGGATACCCTTCCAGCTGCAACCCATCTCTGGGAAACATCCATACACACCCATTCACACTCATACACTACGGACAATTTAGTCTACCCAATTCACCTGTAGCGCATGTCTTTGGACTTGTGGGGGAAACCAGAGCACTCGGAGGAAACCCACGCCAACACAGGGAGAACATGCAAACGCCACACAGAAATGCCAACTGACCCAGCCGAGGCTCGAACCAGCAACCTTCTTGCTGTGAGGTGAACGTGCTACCCACTGCGCCACTGTGAGGCCCATTATATATTTTTTAATTCATTAAAATATTTAAAATCAAAAATTCACAGTAGTTGTAATATATGCAAAGTGTTGTAGCTTTTTGTGTGTGTGTGTGTGTGTGTGTGTGTGTGTGTGTGTGTGTGTGTGTGTGTGTGTCTGACTTGAATATTCTTTGACCTTCCGTAGTACAGTAGGTGCAAACCTGGATTTAAAAGCTAATTTTATAAGCACTGTCTAGCTACAAGACTCACACACAGTAACCCATTCACTGTTAGCCTTCACTCGCTAAGGAGATCATCCAGGCTTAAACAGGTCAAAATAACTGCTGTTAAAAAGGGACATGCTCAGTGTTGTGTGACAGCCAGGCAGCCATAAGGAGATAATGAATTGGATAGCGTTATTCAAAAAAGGTTTGCTGGATGTCTTACTCTCAGACATTCAGACTACAGATGATCGACTAAATGCTTTGAGTATTCGCATGTCCTGTTTTGTGTCAGTGTTTGCACTTTAGACTGATTTAATAATCTGAGACCGTTTTAACAGCATTGAAATAAGCCTCGTTGACGGTGACGGTCTGTTTTGTCTAGTGTGTTTTAACTTAAGCTGTTTACTATGTGAGTAAATGAGAGGGAACATCCCGATGAAGGCAATGTCTCCTCTGGGAAGGGTAAATGACGGATAAGCGGGTCGTGTGGAAAACGCAACAAGGTGGTGCATTTTGATTGGCCATTGGACCCGTGAGTCAGTTGTTTGCAGAAGTGACGTAGAAAAGCTAAAAGATTTAAGTCTGTAACCACTGCAGATTCCAGAAGGAGTGAGAAGAGAGATTAATGCGACTACATGAGCTGGCTGATATGACTGGTCTAAGCTGGTTATCTGTAACCAACAGCAGCCATTCAGTGAGACTATGGCCTCTATAAACAGACTGTGGTGACATATTACTACATCATGCTATAGCGTCACTAGACTTGTTTTTTAATGACCTTAACATTCAAATATTTGTTTACCTTGATGTGTGTGTTTTTAAGACTATGCTGTGTGTTACTTACTGTAAACTACTCTACTCTATTACTATTACTACTACTAATGGCTAACATAATAAAACTCTCAGTATTCTTCTTCCACTTTTAGACAGTCATTGAAATGACATTGTGGATTTTTATATTGCTATTGGAGCAAATGATAATGTAAAAATGTTTTTAGGCTGTTGTTTCCATTTACTGTTATAAAAGTTTCAACTTATGTCCCTTCTTTAAAGGGATAGTTCCCTCCAAAATAAAAATGTACTCACTGTTTACTCTCACTCGAGTGGTCAAACCTTTAGTCATTAAGGTTTGGCTTTATGAGTTTCTTTATTCTGTTGAACACAGAGGAAGATAGAGGTTTCCCAGTGATGGGTTGCAGCTGGAAGGGCATCCGCTGCGTAAAACATGTGCTGGATAAGTTGGTGGTTCATTCCGCTGTGGCGACCCCATATTAATAAAGGGACTAAGCCGAAATGAAAATGAATGAATGAATGAACAAAGGAAGATATTTTGAAGAAAGCTGAAAATCTGTAACCATTTGTCTTCCATAGTGGGAAAGACAAATGTTGAAGTCAGTGGTTACAGGTTTCTAGCCTTCTTTAAAATATCTTCTTTTGCATTCAGAAGGAGAAAGAAAGTAAAACAGGTCTAGAACAAGTAAATGGTGAGTAAATTATGAGAATTGACTTTTTTTGGGTGAACTTTCCCTTTAAAACTCTGACTATTCAAAATCTTTATGAAAAGATACAAAAATAATTCCATATGAACCTGAATTAATTCAGGTTTAAAGAAAATGTTGTAAGATTAACAGATTTAAGCTATACACTGATCAACAAACAATGATAACAGCATATAAATTTGCCCCTTGATGCTCAAGGATGCTTACTTGAAGTGTGAGAACCAATGAAGCTCATCACATGACATCTTTCAGCTTCTGTAAGAACCAATGGTACTTGTTTTTGCTCACCAAATAGGTATAGTTGAGCTTCTGTTTCTATGTAAGTTTCTATGTTAGTAATGTTTCTATGTATACAAACTTCAATGAGTTTCTATATAAATAAAAGACAAAAATAAATCCCCATACAGCCTGAGAAGCATACAGTTCTTTAGGATCTATATAATTTGTAATATAAAGTGTTGCCGGTTAAGGAAACAGCATGGGAGGAAGTTGCCGCGGGCCTTGGTGTAGATGAAAAGTAATAGATTGATCTGTGCAACAGCCGCCTATGAGCTGCGGGTTGCAGACGCAGCCGGTGTGAAAAGCAAATGCCTGCGCGCTGCTTCTGCTCTCCATACACGCTGCGCACGCGCGGGTGCGGTGTGAAACAGACGTGACACTCGACTATTTTGACAAATACACACCAACGTTGCACACTCACACAGCGCCCAAAATGGGAGTTTGTGATTGGGTCAGCCCAATGTTAATAAAGAAAAGAATGGGCTGCAGATTATGTCACATGGGCCGGTCTGTCCAAAAAAACAAAAAAAACATCTTACTCTCAGAGAGTCACAGATCACAGCATCGTCAGTTAATCATGCAGAAAAAAAACCCGATAGGCTGCTAAGCGTTTTATAGGCCGATCAGATCATAAGAAAATGATCAGCATGGCCCAAAAAGTACGTTGGCCCAGCGAGAAACTGCCCGGTCTGCCAGATGGCAAGTCCGCCCCTGCTTCCAACCACTTGGATTAAATGGCTTGTTTCATAATGGAAAGTTTTCCTTTAATCTATCAACAAGTTTGGGTTGAACAGACTATCAACAGAGGGACAGAAATCTCTCAGAGCTTATTAAAGTTGTCTTCATTTTGTGATGGTGAAGATGAATGCAAGTTTTATGTGTTTGGAACAACATAAGGCTGAATAAATAATGACAGTTTTCATTTTGGTGTAAACAAACCTTTAAATGTGCTACATTTCTGCTGGATAGCCTTAATATGCTCATGTTTAATTTATTCGGTTATATATTATGAATGACTATGTCTAATGTTACTTTTTGTTCTGTTTTCTTTCTATATGTCTTACGTTTGGGCAGATCATGGCTAGTTTCTGTTTCAGATGATTTAATGATCATTTAAATGTAAATACATGATTTTAAGGGATTGTAAAGAATGAATCTTGACTGCCATTAAAATATGAGTTCTTTTACATATTTTAGAGACATACTGTACAATTTTTTACTAATTGTGTAACAGATGAAATTGGCATTGACACAATAATTGCAATAAGGGCAATGAATGTTTTGACATTGTTAATTTTAGTGTCTCAGAATGTGAACATGTAGAACAGAACATGTTTACATAAAATAACAAACAATCACATTAGTGATTTAAGAGATCACATTGTTGCATAGTACATTTGCTGTTCATTGCAGACCCTTTTTGCTAACCTGCCTAAACAACATTTCCCATAATATTTAAAAATTAAGCAGAGCGATGTTTTTTTAGTGGTTGTTTGTCACATTCAACCACATTAGGCAAGGCAAGGCAAGTTTATTTATTAATATTGCTTCTAAAATTCCTGATTTTTGAATCTCCTACAATCAGTGTTCTTATCTTGGGTGCGATCGGTGCAGAATGCCGCTGTCTAGTCGGCCTTGAGCCTCCGTTCCATGCATCTGCTGAGTCATGCGATCTCTGACTGCATTTGGGGATTCTTCACCCTTATTACTCAAAACTTCATATCTGTTCTGAAGCTGTATTTGATTCCGAGCTGTATTTGTGGTAGAGGACGCTAATGCAGCAGTGTATGATCTTTGTGATCTTACCCCGCGAGTACCCTTTGTTCTCGCACCTTGTTTATGCCATCGGTTATTATGCTCATTTTCAACAGTTTCCTTATGTTTTTCTGTGCTCAAAACAGTAGCTGGAGTAGATTTATGGCACTCACCGGCTATAAGCTGTGAGGGTCCACGATGAAGCGGTCCTGTGTGATCTGGCAGTTCTCGTCGGATCGCAAGTAACTTTGTTTCAAGAACTACAATCTTTTGTAGAAGTCTGTGGCAGTTTGTGCAGCAGAGAGATTCTGGATCAATCCGAACCAGAGGCATTTTCAGCCGTCTGTGTTTCAGGAATGTAAGCAGCTGGTAGCAGGAGGATTGTTTAGTCGATAATTCTACTCTTGTTAGTAAAGTTGTATTCCAGAATGTTTGTAGATTCGATGATCTTCGAACTATTTCGTTTGAGCACTGTGCTGATAGGCTCAAGTTAAAACTAGAGTATAAAATATAAAAAGAGTGCAAAGAGCGGACCGGTAGGCAAAGACGTCCGAACACTAGCAAAGCAGGAAGTAACATTAAAGTGTTAATTCACCCCAAAAATGAAACTTCTGTTATTAATTACTCACCCTCGTGTTGTTCCAAAATCCCAAGACTTTTGTTCATATTTGGAACACAAATTAAGATATTTTAGATGAAATCTGAGAGCTCCCTCATCTTCCACAGCAATGGTCGTGGGACTGATCAAGGTTCAGAAAAGAAACAAAAAACGTAGAACATTCCATGTGACTTCAGTGGTTCAGTTGTAATCACACAGACCTCCAAGTGTCACGCGTCACAGAAGGCAGAGACAAGGATCAGTTAAACAGTGTTTATTAAACACAAAGGACAATCTTCGCACCGTAGTGCTAGCGAACAGTTCAGTAAGAGTCACTTCCCTTTGATGAGCAAGCCGATGACAGGGGTTAGCCTCAGGATGAAAGGTGACGATGATAGCCGTGACTGAAGATCGGGACGAGCAGACGGAGAGAGTTGTGACCATGTGAAGATGATACCAGACACTGGGTGAATGGAGAGGGTGAGTTAAATAGTGTGCTGGTGATGGCTGATGCAGGTGAAGGTGATGAGTGCACAGGTGTGTGTAGTTAGTAATCGGGTGACTGAGTGCGTTGTGTAGTGGCTGGAGAGTGTGAATGGTGATCAGGACTGATAGAACGTGCAGGGGTGTGACAGTACCCCCCCCTCCACGGGTGACTCCTGGCACCCTGGACCGGCGGCGTGGACGACCGCGGCCTCGAGGAGCTGGACGATTGGGATGTTGCTGGTGGAACATTTCGAGGAGAGAGGGATCGAGAATGTCCTCCCGGGGTGTCCATGACCGCTCCTCGGGGCCGAATCCTTCCCAATCGATTAGATATTGGATCCGGCCGCCCCGCCGCCGGGAGTCAAGGATTTCTTTGACCTGGTATATGTTCTCACCGATGACTTCGGGTTGTGTTGGAGGGGGAGGCAGCTCTGGGTCTGTGGAAGGAGGAGAGACAGGGTCAGTGAAGGGTTTAAGGAGTGACACATGAAAAGCAGAAGGAATACGTGAGTGAGGTGGTAGGTTGAGGCGGTAGGTGACAGGGTTGATTTGGGAGTGAATAGTGTACTCATCCCTCTTGTGTCATTAACGTAATCATCCTTTCATCCATTTATACCCTTTCGTCTGTGTCCTTCGTTGTCTGGTATTTTGGTTCGTCTGGTCGTGTCTTCCTGTGTCTGCCTGTCTCCCCGTAAGTGTTAAATAAACCCGTTTTGTAATGTTCATCCGTCTCCCTCTCGTAATGTTATCCTCCGCCCTCCGGGCGTTACACCAAGAACATTTTTGTGTGCCAAAAAAACCTGTAAAATAACCCTTTGTTTGCCAGGGTCTTCTGTATCAAATCAGGGTGCAAGTTTACTATTAGCAATCTGATGCTTGTGTGATGCACTGCAAACGCTATTGTCAATATGCCATAGTAAATGTACATGTGGCCTGATGCAGGAGAGAAAATAAAGGCAAAGTCATATTTAAAGTTTCATTTTTTGCCAAACAAAAATGTTCTTGAAGCTTCGCTTGATTACAGTTCAACCACTGAAGTCACACAGAATGTTTAAATAAATGTTCTTGCTTTCTTTTCTGGACTTTTAACATCTCTGGACCATTGCTGTCTATGGAGCATGAGGGAGCTCTCGAATTTTTAATTTGTGTTCTAAAGATTTCAGGGGGTTGGAACAACTAATTAATGACATAATTAACATTTTTGGGTCAACTAATCCCTTAACAACAGCACTATGAACGCAATAAGGTCAAATGCATATTCATTTACTTCTGGAAGTGATTCAAAATGGACAAACTTAAAACATTTTTAGACCACATTTACACCTGCATTTGATATCAACCACTTGCGGTCGGCTTGCAAAATGCATCTAATAGCATGTGGAAGATTGAATTCCACAGAACTTAGAAAATTAGATAACTGCAAATTACGTAATTGACGAATGTCAGTGATTCAGTCCAAGTGATTCAGAGTCTGTCAGCATGTCATCCTTACACACAGCTCATCACGCCTCTCTCAGCATCATGTAACTCAGCCACTGAATGTTTAATTGATGGAAAGAGGTGAAGAGGCTGTACTTAATCATTTACAGGGGGAATTAAATGCGCTTTGGGTTCTTCACCTGTAGTGCTTTGGTGACAAATACAATCATTGGACGTCATTTGATTATATATATGTATGGACACCGTGCCCAGCATAAGTGAATACACCCCTTACAGATCTCTCTTTTAAATTGATACTTTCTATGTTATACCTCACAATATAACATTGAATTGACCTCCGGGTTTCCACCCGGAGGAAACCCACGCAAACACGGGGAGAACATGCAAACTCCACACAGAAATGCCAACTGACCCAGCCGGGGCTCGAACCAGTGACCTTCTTGCTGTGAGGCGAGTTTGTATTTATTTTATTCTATTCACAAAGACTTTAGGTGACTAAACTGGTATTTTAATGAATAAAACTGTTTCATTTCTGTTTAATTATATTTGTTGCACCAAAATACAGTGTCTATATTCAACTGACAAATGGAATAAATATTAATTTTCAAAGGTCTAATGGGTTATATAAATGGGTTTCTATGTTCTAGGTTGTTGCTAGCGGGTAGTTTCTTCTTACCAGCACACGTCAAAACAGCCCACCTTCAAATCTCTATGATATTTTAGTCTCTGTCTGCAGTATTGAATTACCTGGTGTCATTGTGACGTTCGTACTCTCACCCTCCCTAGCACAGGTGCTGGGATGACAAAAGAGTACACATTCTTGGGACAAATGTACAAAACCACAACAGCAGCACACCTCTAATTATGGCTCCCAGGAGGGAGTTTGATTGAAGGGTAAAGTGAGGAAGATTGGAGAAATGCAGATTGTGCCCGGCTGGAAGCCTGTTGTTCTCCTCTGAAGATTACTGCAGGATGGCCATCATTTATATGCGTGTGAGTCAGGTATCCTCTCAATTTGGCCCTGTGTGATGGCAATTCAACCTTTATTGTGCACTACGGTTCACGAATGACGTTAGAGCCTTTGCTCTTGCCATTTGTCTAGAATATATTGGTTTACTGATGGAGAAGTAAAAAATACAATTCATGATATCTTAGGAGAAATAAGAGCAGTTGTAGCTTAACATGCAGGCTATATAGGAATTCATGTGTTAATTGATTTTTATTGCAGTGTTTGAAGAAGTGTTTCTTCTAAGAAAACGTAAAAAAAAACAACCTTTCCAACCTCCTACTGTAGGTTGTCTGTGAAAGCCTTGTGAAAGACTGATTTTTAAAGGTCTTGGGAGATTTTGCCAGGAAAATTAAAAGGATGTGACATTTATGTACAGTACTGGGAGCTTCTTTTCCATATGAATGCTTATAATGTTCAAGATAATTCAGAAAGGGGCATTTTGTACTCACTCACTGACTATCCTTTGGCTTAATCCCTGATTTATCAGGGGTTGCCACAACGAAATGAACCAGCAATTACTCTGGCATAAGTTTTATGCAGAGAATGCCCTTCCAGCTAAAACACAGCACTGGGAAACACCCATACTGCATTTTGTACTTTAAGAGATTCATTCTGAGTCTTACATAGCCAGATCTACGCTCTGAAGAAATGTTGGGTTGTTTAAACCCAGAGTAAAGTATGGACAAACCCAATGTTTAGGTAAAATATTTGTGTATTAATCCAACTGTTAAGTTAATCCATACCCAGGTTTTTGTTAAAACAGCCTTTTTTAGATTGAATATAATCTGTATTCTCATACTTTATAATCATAATAGTGTAAGTATCATAACAGTTATTAATTCATCTGCCATCATGACTCTTATGAATTGCGCAATTTGTACAAAATTATCCACATCAATATGATCAGATGCTTTCACAACTGCTGCTTTTTTTATTCATTCATTCATTTTCCTTCGGCTTAGTCCCTTATTTATCAGGGGTCGCGGAATGAACCACCAACTATTCTGGTATATGTTTACCCTTTCCAGCCGCAGTATTGGGAAACACCCATTCACACACACACACACACACACACACACACACACACACACACACACACTCATATACTACGGCCAGTTTAGTTCATCCAATTCACCTATACCGCTTGTCTTTAGACTGTGGGGGAAACCGGAGCAACCGAAGGAAACCCATACGAACACAAGGAGAACATGCAAACTCCACACCCAAATGCCAACTGGCACAGCCAGGACTCGAACCTGTGACCTTCTTGCTGTCAGGTGACAGTGCTAACCAATGTGCTGCCCCGCTGTCATTTTAATGTTTGTTTATTTTGCTACTGATAGGAAAAAGCACAGCATTTACATATTCTAAACAACATTCTCAGCAGCATTGTTGCTGTTAAATGCTGTTAACATTCATAAATATTTGCACATTAATAAGAAAATTGCTTGTCTGTACTTGGTAATTTATTAGTTATAATTATGGAAATATAGAAAAGTGATTTAGCATTGAGCTGTAAGCATAAACATCCACACACATAAACCCAGTAACTAGAGTAATCATTTTGAATGGTGTTTCAATTAGTTAAGAGGCAATTTTGCATTGGCCTCAGGGGGGTATTATGTGAGATCAGTCTATCCCTAAATAACCCAGTCCTGAGTGATATAATAATGTCTTTCGGTGATTTTCATTCTAATGCATAATTTCCTCCTGATTATGAGTGGCTTTTCAGAAAAAAACAAACAAACAACAAAAAAAAAAACAAGATTTGATGGTCTTTTTTTATGCTAATATTTTTATTTCTATGCAGAATTATTGCATTTGCTTGAGGTGTTTGCATCTTGTATACACACTTTCCTAGTGAATTGTGATATTGGGATGTTCTAAATTGTAAAAGGGAGCATTATAAAGGGTAGTGCACCCCGTAAGATATAATTCTGTTATCATTGCTCTAGTTTTATTGATCTTTTTACATTTGCATAACCTTTTGTTTTTTGGATCTGCTCACTTTTAAATGCATGGACCTTTAATGAAGGAACAGACACAATTCATTGACATATTAATTAGTGAAAAATTAATAGTTTCATTGAATGATGACAGAATATATAAGCTATGTGTAGGCTAAATGCAGGGATGGTGTCACACCCTCTGCTTGTTCCATCAGCCCCAGTCACCATTCACACTCTCCATCCACTACACACCGCACACAATCACCCGATTACTAATCACGTACACCTGTGCACTAACAACACTCACCTGCTCCAGCCATCACCCATGCACTATATATACTTACTCCTCCTGTTCACTCGTCGGCTGGAATCATCGTTGGATGGTCATACTCTCCTTGTGCTCACCCTGATCCTTTTCCAAGTCTTCCATGTACGAATATCATCGAGGCTAACTCCTGCTACCTGTTTGCTCGAATCCAAGGGAAGTGACTGTTTACATTTCTTCACTGTGTTCATCTATATGCCTGCTAGCACTAAGTTGTGAAGATTCTCACTGTGTTTTAAATAAACACCCTGAAAATTAATCCTTTCGTCTCTGCCTTCTGTGACCGTGACAGATGGGCAGTATTTATGATACATGTATTTCAAATACGCATTTTCAATACAAAATAGTATTTTGTAATTTGTATTTGCTAGGATTTATAAAAATGGGTGAATATTTTGTATAAAAATACTTTATGAAGTCTGCATGATGACATCATAAAAATGTGGCCTGAGATTGGTGCTTTCTCAGTTATTTGCCTAAGCTTAAGATCAAAGCAGAAAATTGATTAAGCAGGTGGTCAATGCTAATGTGTAATGCCAGTATAGTGTACAATTCGGCATCAGAATCGTTTCTTCAGAAATGAGATGGAATAAAATATCAGTCCTTAAGAACAGGTTGAGGAGCTTCAGAACATCCTCAGTGTCAGTCTTAGGGCTGCAGGTGGAAATGCAGAGGAACTTTAGAAATATAAAACACCTTAAGATGGTGTACTAGTGTTTACTAAGGGGGTAAACTGAGACTCTTCCAGTTAAAGAAGAACTGAAAACATCTTGGCAGAATGAGTAAACTGCACAAATAGTGGTTTTAGATGGATTGCTCATGTAGATGCCAAGAAAATAACACAAACAACATACAAATAAGTCTTACAGTTGTGATTTCCTACAATACTTCATTGGCTGTTTCAGATGCCAGTAACTGATCTGTAGCTGCTGTTTATAGTTAATGAAGAGGAAAGATGTTAAAGTGGCACTATACAGTATATGAGACACAAATATTTAATAATACTTCAGTCTATAAAGTCTGGTCAAACTATATGAGGTTTATTTGCAAAAACAGATATTTTTTTTTTTTTTTTTTTTTTAGAGATATCATTACTAAAGCTTCACCCACAATCCTATGCGCTATAAGTGAATTGAATAATCTAAATTGGCCGTAGTGTATGGGTGTTTCCCAGTACTTGGTTGTGGCTGGAAGGGCATCTGATGTGTAAGAACATGCTGAAATAGTTAATTCTGCTGTGGTGACCCCTCATAAATAAGGGACTAAGCCAAAGAAAAATGAATGAAAATTAAAATAACCTCTTCATATATCACCCTTTTTAAAATATAAGACTATATGTTAAGAGATGGTGGAAAACACAATGAAGAGATATAGTACTATGTTCCAACTCATTATCTGCATTAGATGGTTTTTACAATGATTTCTTTTTACAGTTCATCCAGAGATGATCTTCAAGACAGGACTTTATGTATGAAATTTGTACAAAATGTATACTAAAGTGAAAGAAAAACAGAAGTTTATGAATACGTATTCATGTACAGTAGAAGTAAATGAGGTGGCAGAGAAGCTGACTTCAACTTGTACAAAATACAGTATTTTATTTTGATACATTTGTGGCTGCTGTTTTTTGTAGTTTATTTTGATACACCTAAAAGTGAGGTATTTTGTATTTTATTTTAAAATACATTTCAATGTATTTTTGCCCATCCCTGGCTAAATGTCTGTTAAAACTGTTAAATTCAGTAGTTGCTACCTTTAAAGTCTACTTGATTTGATATATTCACTGATATCTGACTTAAAGCAAATACCAAGTAAAATGTTACCATCAGTTTGAATGTGTCTGATTTTTTTTTTTTCTGAAAGCTCCATTCAAGCAAGCACTAAAACCGAAGTTCATAAGTTCAGAACTGCAACATAGAGAGAGAGAGAGAGAGAGAGAGAGAGAGAGATGCAGGTGGATGAATCAGCAGGCTGTTCTAGGGTCAGCAGCAATTTCTCCTGGAGCAGGAGTGGCAGAGTATTGACAAACAAACTCAAATACTTTATGTTCTCTGCCAGTGCAAGGAATACGATCTATAAAATATATGCATTGTTTTGTAGTTGTTTTTAAACCATTTCATCACAAATGTATACTGGAGAAAGAAAATCTTTTTGAGTCCAACACACCTACTATGTTTCAACCACTGCAACAGGACTTGCGAAAAGCTCATATAAACTATTTATTAAAAGTTTCATTCTAATTTTACAGGAACGCTGCAGAATGTAGCAAAGTAAAAGTACAGATGAACCAATCAAAAATTACTTAAAAGTGAAAGTGAGTTAAAATGTGCTAAAATGCAATAACTGAAGCAAATGTAACAATATAAGCTTGTAACAAATTAAATATGATTTGTTACTATGCACATATGATCTTTTTAAAATATTATTATATTGTTGGTTTTTTTTTAGGATCTGGGTTTTAAAGGTTTTATAATTTAAAAGCCTAGAACTGGTCTGAATCTGGGGTTTAAAGGTTTTATAATTTAAGGGTCTAGAACTGATATGGATCTGGGCCATAATCTGGAATGTGTCTGGACTTAGAAATCATCTAGACCTGAGTTTTGAGGGTCTTTATGTGGTCTAGTTTTGCATTTTGAGGGTCTGAAACTGGTCTGGGTCTTGAGGATCTGTAACTGGTCTGTCTCCCAAGAGTCTAAAACCAGTCTGGCTCTTGAGGGTCTAGAACTGGTTTGGTTCTAGGTCTTAAGGGTCTGGAAGTGGTCTTGAGCTTGATCTTGGTCTGTGGAACTGGTCTGGATTTGTGTTTTAGGGCTGGACTTTGTGTGGGTCTTGAAAGATCTGGAAATCGGAAGATCTGGAACTGTTCTAGGTATTGAGGGTGTGAATCCGGTTTGTATCTGGGTTTTGAGGGTCTGGTACTGATTTGGATCTGGGTTTTTAAGATCTGTGTCCCAAGAGTCTAGAACCGGTCTGGCTCTCGATGCTCTGAAACTGATTTGGTTCTGGGTCTTGAGGGTCTGGAAGTGGTCTTAAGCTTGATCTTGGTCGTGTAGAATTGGTCTGAATTTGTGTTTTAGGGCCGGACTTTGTCTGGGTCTTGAAGGGTCTGGAAATTGGAAGATTCTAGGTATAGAGGGTGTGAAACCAGTTTGTATCTGGGGTTTAAAGGTCTGGTACTGGTCTGGATCTGGGTCTTTACAATCTGGATCTGTCTTTTAAGGCTCTGCATTTGTCTGGTCTTGAGGGTCTGGAACTGGTTTGGATTTGTGTTTTTTGGGTCTGGATCTTAGGGTCTGGAAGTTGGAAGATCTGGAACTGGTCTGGGTATTGAGGGTGTGAAACCAGTGTCTGGGTTTTGAGGGTCTGGGACTTTACAGTCTGAAAAGGGTCTGGATCTGTCTCTCAAGGGTCTGCATTGGTCTGGTCTTGAGGGTCTAGAACTGGTTCTGGTTCTGGGTCTTGAGGCTCTTTAGTTGGTCTAAAAATGGGTTGTTATGGTATGAAACTGGTCTGGATCTGAAATGTGAGTCTTGTGGTTGGTATGTTGTTGTATGGTTGTGAATGTGATAAGAATACATATGTGCAGATAATCAGACTGTCAGATGTGAGTGATGAGCCTCAGGACTGGTGGATTGTGGTTAATGCCGTAATGTATGCATAGTCAGAAAATAACTACGCTCCAGTGGCTTTCAGGAGCATGATAGGATTATGTAATTACCATATAAATTCCAACTTATTTGCGCATGTGTGTGTGCATCTGCCCGTGCAGTTGTGCTGGTTGTTCAGTGATTGATGTGTTTTGCATAGCTTTGCGCAGGAGGGTTTCTTTAAGTGAGGGATCATTACAAACAACATCAATGCCCCGTTCCTGGAAAATGTCACAATGAAGCACTCATTCTTTCTGTAATTCGCTCTCCGCACTCAGTTACATAACTCCCCTCAGCTTGTCTCCTCCTGCTGAACACAATCTCTTGGGTAACCTAAATGAAATGGCCCAACAGTTTCTCATACACTCATGCATGCACTCATCTTCCACTGGGTTAAATTTGCATACTCATGAAGGTTAAGGTCCATGCGGTGAGAGTGGTGGGATGCAGCTGCGATTATATAAATCATGCTTTGCGTCTTCATAATGCGTCACATGCTTCTATATTTAGTCCGAGAGCTTGTGACACAGCAAAAAACTGAGCATGGCTATTTTTGGGAAGAGTCTGAGAGTACAGGTTGCTTTAGTTCCTTAAGAAACTTTGACGCACACATGATGACAGCAATCAGTCAAATTTACTTTTAAATTGAGGAATTTTACAGCATTTGGAATTACAAAAAAGAGAGATTTTAATGAATTTATGCAAAAATATTTTCACAGTGAGACTGAAACTATTAATGTATAACAGTAGAAGCTAATTTTAAATAATTTTGGTTATTTTTGTATTTATTTTACCTAATGAACT
>CAIGQW010002378.1:1119456-1135538 GCA_903798125.1 Danio choprae
TATGTATATGTATATGTATATGTATATGTATATGTATATGTATATGTGTGTGTGTGTGTAATAGTTTTTTTTATGTGTACAATTTTGAGGATTGAAACGCTACATTTTAGCATTTTATTTCGACAAAATTATTTACAAAATTAAATTAGACACCTGCATTGAATGTGTTTTTTATGTATAAAAACACATTTCTAAATTTAAAATGGACCTCAACATGGGACATTTTTACTCAAGTTTTCTTGAACTTGAAGGTTAAACTTTGCCAAATAGAACGTTTTGAAATTCTGACATTTTCATAGTTGAATGTAATGCAGTATTACTCCACACCTTCCCCAGGTGCATTTATTGATGGCTTCATTCACACAGAGCAGTTCTGGCCTGTAGCGAATTTGCTGACGTCTTGCTAAATGGCCATAATGGTCTGTCTGAGGTACTAATGGTGTCCGCGACTGGTGATAATAGAGTATTGTAGCCTGGTAGCACTGCTCAGGGACGTCTCATTTATAGATCATAAGATCATTAGTTGAGCTGCCCTCCCTCAGAGCAACAGGACTCGCAGAGATGTGCTCATTTCACAAAGCAAAGGCCTAACACTGACCTAAATATTGAGAGATCCTTTTGATGTTCGGCTTTTCATATTGCTTTTTAAAGTAGCTCTGTGTTTCTGTCCATGATTCATGTAGTAATTCATTGTCGGCAAGGGCTAGGGGCATTCAAGGTGTGTGTGTGGTCAGTGTGTCATCGGTCTTTCATCATGCACCACATTCCCCCAAATACATGAAAGCAGTGGCGCAGGAGCCAGTTTCTTTTATTGTGTATTCAAGATCATTTTTCTTTGTCCCCAGACACGTCACCGGTCTACACTTGGAAGAGTGAGGATGATTAAAAGTGAAATATCTCAGAAAGCGAGTCAAAAGACTAACTATACAAATATGTTTCTTAAACAATTGATTTCAAATGATAAGCTGGAAACATAGCTGCTGAGCAACTCTGAACACAATAAAGCTACAATTACATTCAAACAAGATTCTATGGTTGAGTTAGATTTTAGGATTGGATTATGTTTTGGTTGACCTCAAAGGGTAGTTTACCCCCCAAAAATGTAATATCTGTCCTCATTTACTTACCCTATCATATCTGTTTGAGTTTCTTTCTTCTGTTGAACAGAAAAGAAGATATTTTGAAGAAAGCTGGAAACCTGTAACCACTGACTAGACAGGTTTAGAACCACTTGGGGGTGAGTAAATATTGTGACACAAGAGTTCTGCATAAAATGTTGTAATTTGGAACTTTTTGTCTATAATTTTTTAAATAGCAACTGTTTTTAGCGGAAGCCCATTTTTCACCACACAATAGTAAAATAGGACTTTAAACTCTAAAATAGGACTTTATTTTTTGCAGTTCTGACTTTACAGTATTTCTCACCATTTACAGTTAAAGTCAGAGTAAAGTCTAAAATATCTGGTCACAGTTACCTTTGTAGATTTATTTATTTTATTCAGAGACACATTTCCATAGTTTTCTAAATTCATAAGAAATGTATTAGAATGATGAAAATCATTCTAATACAATTCTTACTATTATCAGTTTTGTCTTTGTCACGTTTCAACTGTGTTTTTGGTTTTAAAAACATAAATAAATACAACCTTGTTGAAAATAAACTTCTAAAACATTAAAAGACCTTACTGACCCTGGTGTTTTGAACAGTAGTGTATGCAGTGTAGATTTTGTTCGGGTGCAGATATTGACTGCATTTTCTTTGTGAAGGCTTCTGCGAGATTGAGTTACATCTCACCTGGTGTTCAGTGTCCCTTGACTCGACTATAACCGCATTACATTTCGCCTCAGTAATTTGGCCATTGCTTTGAAACTCCTGCATGAGCGAGTGAAAAAATAAAACTCACAGCTGCACACAAAAACACTGAAATTGCGGTCTGAAATTTAGCAATAAGCATTCCCGAAGCAGCGCAATTTATTTTTTTTTGCTTTGTTGTTGACAGTGAAAGACAGTGTTCATATTGATTGAAATGTGAAGACCCCAACATGATTGAAGGACCTCCAGCAGGTCAGACAGTGACAGGTCAGAGGAAGGTGAAGCAGATGTGAATCCATAAAGATGAAGTCGACATGACAGGGAGACCACTGAGGTTTTGTTTATTGATGTAGAAACGTCCCGTACTGAAGCTTTAGGCTATTTGTGCAAAGATGAACTCAGGTAAAGTAATTGTGAAATATGAAATGGAAAACCTTGGATTATTAATTGTATCTAGTCTTATTTTATGGTTGGTTTATCAAACATTCATTCATTCATTTTCATTTCGGCTTAGTCCCTTTATTAATCTGGGGTTGCCACAGCGGAATGAACCACCAACTTATCCAGCATAGGTTTTACGCAGCGGATGCCCTTTCAGCTGCAACCCATCACTGGGAAACATTCATACACACTCATTCACACACATACACTACGGACAATTTAGCCTACCCAATTCACCTGTACTGCATGTCTTTGGACTTGTGGGGGAAACCGGAGCACCCAGAGGAAACCCATGCCAACACGGGGAGAACATGCAAACTCCACACAGAAATGCCAACTGACCCAGCCGAGGCTCGAACCAGTGACCTTCTTGCTGTGAGGCGATTGTGCTACCCACTGCGCCACGGTGAGGCCCGATTTATCAAACATTACTTATTAATTAAACATTTTAAAATCCCAAAAAAATGTATTTGTTTAATATTGATAGTGTTAATATTAATGGGAGAATGCTTGAGTGTTTCCCAGCACTGAAGGTTGAACACTCAGGTTTACAGATGAGCATTCACTGTATAGAACATGTCAAAGTAATTGGCGGTACATTATGTTGTGACGACCCCTGATAAAACGGAGAATAAGCCAAAAGAAAGTGAGTATTTAAACTTGAAAACCCAGCAAGCAAAATAAATTCAATAGTTTATTATTGGATTAGATATTTATAAATAATTTATTTTACACTTATTTATTTTTGTCTTATCTTAATTTATTATCTTACACAATAAATTGAGTTTTACCATATTTTTTATATTTTTAATTATGTTCTTTCCCATTTATTTATTGCATTTTGGTCCTTGATCTCTGCTCTGACCACTTTAATGTTAAATTTTTGTTGACATTTAGTAGTTAAAATGATATATTGTTTTAAAGTGCCCCTATTATGGATTTTTGAAAATAGCTTTTCATGCAATGTGTACCACAACTCTGTATACCTGCAAAGTTTTAAATTGAAATGTGCAGTGTGTTGTTATTGTCTTTAAAAAGAAAAAAAAAAAGGGTAGACACTGAGTTGATGTTGTTGATGTCAACATGAAACATTAGCCCACCTACTTGTTACATGCACAGATCCAGGATAGCATCATGTCAAAAAAGATAGGTGTGTTCAACTTAATTGGCGCTGTGCAGAGCAATCACTGTGTGATGTCAAAGTACCATGTCAGAACTGTCGGCTATCTAATTGCTCTTGCTGTACTTTTTGATGTCACGCACTGATCGGTTTGCACTGCACTGCATCAAGTTGGTCGAGACTGATGCTGTGCTCTGCACGGTAAGGGTAAATCCATTTTTCTACTGCCAAAGGACGAGGCTGGGAAGAATCAATGGTTGGAGTTCATTTTTACAGCATTAGCACAGCAGTATAGCCATGACCTTGTGATGCGTCCCTGTCATTTTGCTGTTGTCTGCTACAGTACACCAACCTAAATGCATACAATCTGGGATTCACAGGCTGGTTGTTACTGAAGAAAACATTTTTATTTTATTGAAGGGTGCTTCCTTGTTGGGCTTGGGTTGAATTGACAAGATAAACCTGAAGCATTGTTGTCTGTTCATACACTGTATACAATCTTGATAAGCCATAATCCAATAATTGTGATGGGCCTTCCCTTTCTAACATGTGCTGCATGCATAGTAGACCAATCACAAGAAGCTGGGCCATCCAACCAATCATCGGAGATTTACGTCACTTAAAGGAGGGGTTTGGAAAATCTTTCATTTAACAACTGGTTTGGGAGTCATTGAGCAAATAAGGTAAAAATAAATGCATATTATAATAACTTTTTATTTGAACCCATATAAACCTTTCATAATCCCTGAAAAAAACATTATTATTTTTGAATATTTCTCTATAAACACATTTTTGAGATTTTCAGAAACATAAAAAAAACTATAAATTATTTGTTTTATTCCTTTTCCTTCGGCTTAGTCCCTTATTTATCAGGGGTCATCACATCGGAATGAACCGCCAACTATTTCAGCATATGTTTTATGCAGCAGATGCCTTTCCAGCTGCAACCCAGTACTGAGAAATCCATACACTCATTCACACACATACACAATGGCCAATTTAGTTTATTTAATTCACCTATAGCGCATGTCTGTGGACTGTGGGGGAAACCCACGCGAACACGGGGAGAACATGAAAACTTCACACAGAAAATGGTCTAGCTGGGACTCAAACCAGCAACCTTCTTGCTGTGAGGCGACAGTGCTAACCACTGAGCCACCGTGCTGCCATTTTTTATGTAGTGGACATTTTTTGAATATTGTAATATTTCACTCCCAAAAAAAGGCCAAATCAATCGTTCTTCCTCCAACATTTTGTCTTTCAAAAAAAATAAAAAATAAAAAATAAAGCAGTAAAACAGATTCTAATTGAGATATTTACTCAATTGTAACTTATTGTCTTGACTTTGTGGGTAAGAAACTTTGACCTCAGATTGTTTTTGTTACAGGATATTTGGTTGAGTCTAGATGACTCATTGCATCCACATGACCTCAACACCAAGCTACATTTTATATTGGAATGTGTCAATAGAGAGAGAGAGAGAGAGAGAGAGAGAGAGAGAGAGAGAGAGAATGTTTAGTCTGGGGAAGCGGCGACAAACAGACCCATTCTTGAGTAATTGCCTGTCATACATATTAAAAGTGCATGTGGCTCCCCTGACAGGTAGCCCTGGAGAGTATAGAGGCACGCTGTAATCAAATAGATAAATGCACATGACGTAATGGCCCCCAGTTTAAGGTGAGAAAGGACAAGAAAGTTGGAGAAGCAGGAAATTGGAAAGGTTTGAGGCAGGTTGAGTAAATGAATGAGCTGTTTTTATGCTAATAAACACTACTAGGTTTACTGGAAAAACATACCTCTACCAATTGTTTGTCAAAACGAAACAAAAGTATAAATAAAATAAATTATTCAATAAATCTATAAATACGATTGGCTGCAGTTTCCAAAAAAAAATTAACAATAGAGACAGTAAAACACCAATAACATCATGCAAATGTTGAATATCATATTGACGACCGATACTATACAATGGACCAAATCAGAAAGCAGTTTTTTGTTCTTCATTTTAGTGCCACTTTACCCTTTAATTAAGATTATGTTGTTGTAGTTAGAACATGTGTTACGTGATCAGCTGCTAAATTTAAATCTGCTTTACCACAATGGCTCATGCTGAGCCAGAGAAAGACATGTATGGTGTTTGTCATAAATCATAATTTATTTCTTTAAAAAAATTACGTTTATTTTACGTTTCAGACATTTAAATACACATAGGTAGTAGAAAAAAACAATATTTGTGATTTGTAAAATACACACTAATGTCTATGGAAACATCAATAATAATAATTTAACACTCTTTATGTTACTACAATGTTTTCTATATTCATCCCAGCTAAACAGTCACTTACTTTCATGTATTTCATAAGAAGTTGATGAATTCACATGTTGTAAATCCAGCAGCTCTAATCTCTCTACTGCAGTGCAGGCTAACATGGCAGTGCCCTTTAATCATCACAGATCAAATAATATGATCATTATTAAGCAGTTTAAACAATGAAATGAATGTTCTTACAATTATTTGAGAATTGGAATATCAGATATTTCCCTATATAAGTAGGGTGTTTATTAATGAAGTAGGAAACAAATAGTGATAAATGTGTAATTCATCAGGACTGCGATGTGTCGTGATAAACGACACCATTAAAACTTTACAGCGACGCTTTCCAAATAATGGTCATAATACAAAACTAATGCAGGGGGTGTCAGTGGGAGTTTTTAAAATGTACATGTGACAACCATAAGTAATATTCCTGTAATTTGTAATTATTGCTTATTGTACACTTGCAGCCCAATTTTTCAAACCATGCATTTGATGAATGAGCATCTCACACTCAGCTTGTGTATTTTGATGCTTGAAAAATGCTTGTTTTGTGGAATGAGAAATATGTATTGATCAATTGGCTCTTTACAAAACAACTGCTAAATATAATACTTGTGTCGTTTCTGATAAGCCACAGACAGTAAAAGAAATCACATTATGGTGAAAAACAATTTCTTTTCTTTTCAAAAGTTTTGGTTTGAGAAAAGTTGAATTCTGTTTCTCTATGGCTGAAGGAAGTTTCCAGGGAGATTTAGAGTGGATCCATATTTAGTGATGCAGTATGTTTGGATGGGCTTGTCTCTATAGCTTTCCTCGCTTCGCTGTGATGAAGACTGAATCAATCTTTCTCTCCCTCCTGACTGAGAAAACACATTTGGGTAGTCAATATTTAATTTATATGGTCTGAAAGAGGAAGGAAAAGTGCAAGAAAAATCCAAGATTCTCGTCTTCTGACTCCAGGCAGGTTAATTTGATGGGCAATGGGCATCACAGAAATAGTTTCACGGAAATCCTGTTGATCCGATTGTTACATTAGAAAGATGGTCTGTGTCAGTGTGGTGTGAATTGTAGTTATTGTTGCATGTTGCAAGTTAACTAAATTAATATGATTATAATCTGTGTTGTGCAAAATATACATGCAGTATATTTTAAATAACTTGTTACTTTTATTCAACAAATATGTATTAAAATAATAATATAAAATAATAACAAAAGCAATATATATATAATGTAATGTAATTTTTACCCAGCAGTTAGGTTTGCTAAATATTTACCAAAGATTTAACAGCATTTTTAGAGTATATCTATGATGGTACAATATATATATATATATCTCATTCAGTCCTTTTCTTTTTGGCTTTGTCCCTTTATTAATCAGGGGTTGCCACAGTGGAATGAACCGCCAACTTATCCAGCATATGTTTTACGCAGCGGATGCCCTTCCAGCCCATAACTGGGACACATCCATACACATACACTATGGCCAATTTAGCTTACCCAATTCACCTGTACCGAATGTCTTTGGACTTGTGAGGGAAACCGGAGCACCCGGAGGAAACCCACGCGAACACGGGGAGAACATGCAAACTTCACACAGAAATGCAAACTGACCCAGCCGAGGCTCAACGACCTTCTTGCTGTGAGGCGATTGTGCTACCCACTGCACCACCGCATCACCCATATATATATATATATATATATAAAAAACAATCACACCACATTTTTTTAAATGGAACCAAACCTGAACATTCCTTAAGTCTAAAGTCATATCCACACGTACATGGGAATACCTAAATTGTTTTTCCCACCTTTGATTTAAAAATAATAATAATAATCCTGTCTGCATAAAAATGCACTGTGATTCACAATCAAGGGCTAGGTGCATGGTAACGTCATGAAGCAAAAACTATGTGAAAATACCCATGTTTGGACAGGACCTAAATGTGTCTTTTTTGCAGCAATTTTGCTTTGCAAAGACTTGTCAGGTTTCATATTATCAAACCTATACATTTCACTTTCTTCGATATTGAATCGACCCCGTGGGCTGTAAAATGTCTCCCTTGTTTCATGTCACACACGAAAAGAAAACATTTGATCTGATTTACATGCACCCTATGGCTTGTAGACACCAAAACATTGCACCGATGAGTGCTTGTTGAACACCAACCATCAAAAAGGCTATATGGGTACAAATATAACTAGTCAAAACTGAAATATAGACTTGCCTTTGCTAAAATATCCATGTTCTCCCACAACTGCGAGAAACCAAGAAGATGAGTTATAGATAATGTATTATTAAGCGGGTATGGAGTGAATCTTTTATGCCCTTTGAGGGAAAAAATGGCCCTTGGTTCATTATCAAGTCTGGCTGAAAGCTCAGAAATCCTTCAATCCCCAAATATGTTCTTCCGCTTGGCATCTCAATGCGCAGAACTGCAGATATATCATCCTTGATGGATCAGTAAGATAATCGGAATAATCTTTCTCGTCCTCCCACCAACTCCTCGTCTTTCCTCCTCTCAGATATGTGGCCTTTTATTGCCATTATAGCAATAACAGTGCTGACACTAGATCTGTCCGCTTTATAAAAAAGCGCTGACGTCATGAGTGGATTCAGGTGCTCGATCAACCTCTCAAGTCTATCCAGGCGAGAAAGAAGGCCTTTGTGTCCAGAACCACTTACAAATTCCCTTTTAAATCGTTGCATGCCTTGTAACTTCAAGTTCCAGTCGTTCAAGGACAGAGGTCATGAGAGTATTTAAAGGATTCTTGATGAAGCGCTTGAAGTTGAACATTTTGTGCCGTACAGACATAAAAATCGCAGCTCTATTGAATCTCTGTCTTTGTGATGTTGAGCAATGAGGCAGTGACTTCCTCCTACACTTGGTAAAATCCACGTTTAATTGCTGCATCAAGCATCGGCAAGCCTCCCAGTGTTTTGACAGCATCTCTAATGAATGTGTCACTTATTATGTTGGCTTTTGTCAGTGGATGAACTCAGTGGGTCCTTGAACTGCGGTGTGAGTGACATTTGCATCACATCAGAATTTCATGAGATTTTTTATTGCGTTGATAACCTTGGGAGATAAAGCTACAAATTACCTCATTCAGGTCTGAAAATTACCAGGGTTTGAATGTGCAGCATGCATATCTTTGAATTAAACCCCACGTTGAAATGATTTTTTAAATAATTTTTTTTGCTCTGGCCTCCAGCATTATAGTGAATGTTCTATCATAATCACTAAGAAAAATATATTTATTATTTATATTTTTGGAGTAAATGGACTGAGAAGCGGAAGTAAAAAGTTATGAAAAAGAATCAGTGAATTTTATTGACACACTGCAACATGCATTTCTTGTTTTTGTGTTGTTTCTAGTCCAAAAATCTAAACAAAATGAGCAAGAAGCATTTTATACACAAGTTAAAAAAAATTTGTTTTCAGAAATAATAAGTATTTTCTTTTTTTTTAATTTATTTTATAGATTTATACATAAACATATGGCAATACATATTCCATGTGAGCTTATACCCACATAGCAAAATATCTCTGCCCCAGCTCTGGCCCACACAATAAGCTTTTGCTTGGCCCACATGCCGCTGTGATTTACGGTACATGACTGGACCAAATCTGGCTTCCAGACAAGGGCCAAACATGGACCATATCTCAGCCAAGTTGGCCAAGTCTCAGCCAAGTTAATAACCCATAACTGAGCCTGAACTGGGCCAGATATGTTGGTGTGTCACGACTGCAATGAAATTGATAAACCATGAATCATTGCACTTTAGGCGTGCTATGGGTGTGCTTTTTCTCTCGAAGCGACCTAATTGGAAGAATTGTTTTTCTTTATTTGAAAATAATAAAAAAATATTTTAAATGTGGGTCAAGATAGGCCAAACTTACATGGCCCACAAATCAATTATTAACATGGGCCAAATACTACATTTCACATCTGGCCTAAGTATTGTGTGCTGCCTTAAAGGTGGTGCCACCTCTGCCAAACCAGGGCCATGTTTGGCCTACATGCTGTATGCCAGTGCTGGATGAATGACTGCTGTGCCAGATTTATGCCAAATCTGGGCCAGAATTCTTTGCTACCTGGCTAGTCATGGGCTGGTCATGTAAATTATGATACAAAAACTACATTATATAAAATATTAAATCAAATTGTAGAACATTGTTTTCAGTTTTCAAGTTGATATGATAAATGGACAGAAATTCACGGTGGTTTCTCACTTTTAATCCCCACAGCATTTTGCAAGTCATATCAGTTGCATTCTTTCATTTCTCAAAACACACACTGCAACCACAAACACACTATATAGTATAGTAACAGAATAAGGGATGCTGCCTTTTTTCAGATATATTTTCACAGAAGAGAACAAAAGGAGAAATCAATGAGGCCCGTCCTGTTGATGTAGGAAACCAGCACTAGGCTTCAACAAGCATCTGCCATTTCTGAAGCCAATCACATCTTCTTTATCTTATCTGTCCTTGCCACCTACATTACCTATTTTAACATTATTGGGAGACACAGAAAGGTCAGGAATGACTAGTTTAATTTTCCCACTCTCTCCCTCTACCGTTCTCCTTCCCACAATCCCCTGAGATGCATCCTGTTGCTATGGCTGTGCATTGTAGGGTAAGGAATTAGAGTCAAGCTGCTGCCAGCTTGAGCTGAGAGAATTCAATAAAGTGAGATGACACATAGATAATGCACAAAACAGCAAGTCTAAACTGTAAAAAATAAAAACAGAAAACTTATCTGTAGACAAATAAAGAATTAGCTTTGATTTAGGTTTATGTGAGGTTCTGATTAATACTGTAGTAGTTCTATTGTGATTTAGAATTAAAGAGAATATTTGTAAGCTTCTCTTGTTTCCTACCTAGACATTGTTATTAGGCATGAACCTGATCTGAAGTCCTTTTCCAAAAGGTATTCACCTTATTTTGCAATGCAGAAATAACTCTCTTTTTCTGCAATTGTGTTTAAAAATTAATTTGACCAGAAATCTCAACATATCAGAGGGTATTTCTACCCTTTTACTTATCATAAACCCTTTATCAGATTCATGATCACAATACAGCCCTCCATGGTCAGAGTAAATGTTGATGAAGCAATCGCATGAGATCAATCTACAACAAAGACCTCAGGGATGGGATGAGTCCTGTACACAGACCAACTTGAATGCACTGCGTCTCGGACTTGCTAGGACCCGCACCTTTACCTAGAAGGACATATATTGCGCTCAAGGTCACTGATAAGCCAGTTATCCACTTTTGGCAAGACTGCTTCTCTGCTCTTCCCAAAATGAGAACTGGTCCCTGGATTTACCCTGATTTCTCTAAAGTTTTTGTCTATTTCTGTCAACTGGTGGAATTTGGGCTCCCTGCTAATGTTGCCTTTGGGATGCTTAGTTGGGTTTTGTAAGGCTGGTGTACATTGAACCCAACCAACACCAGACTTTCCAACCTTTAAATTTGGAAGAGTATGAAGAGTCCTTCCTTGACTCTTCATACTTAAACTGTTTCTTCTTGGAGGCTTTCTCCATCCATTCCTTTCAAGGCAAGTTCGGTTTAAACTTAAGTGCAGTCATTGACAAAACAAACCAATACAATATCAGGTTGTAATGCAGTGTATGTTGCAGCTGCTTCCCAAGACCTGCTTCCATCCTCATGAGCAGTAAAGTTAAAGTCTTTGAGTTGGACTTTCTCCCTTTTGACAAAGTATAAGGACTTTCTATTTGGAATCCTCTCCTCATATACAACTGTCCTGATTTACTCTGAAATCAGCTGCCATTGGACTCTTCGGTATATTTTATGAAAATGTGGTACTTCAAGGTTTCTTAGGCCAGCTTTTCCCATTTGCCACTGCTATGCCTACACACTTTCCATTATAGTGTCTGAAGGTTCGTAGTATTGGAACATTCTCTCACTCCCATTACCTTAGATTAGATTTCAAGCAGGATCTAAGTTTGCAGGAGCTCCCATACAGGGCAATGCTACTGATATTTTTTACATTTTTAAAACCTACACACTTTAGAAAAAACCAACTGACTAAAGTTTGACAACAGTGGATATTAGAAACTCGTATAGCCGTTGGACGAGGATTCTTGGTATTAAGCCAGGCTGATAAATCCAAGACTTGAACTGCCCTGGCACCCTGCACAATAATCAGGAACTGCTGATCACCAGCATAAGGTACGTTTTGCATGCAGGGATGCTGGCTGCTGGTCTGTTGCTAGACCAACATTCAACCAGCGTTAACTAAAGCTCAAACCATCCTGCATGTAATTAAACCTGGTGTATTATATGCCACTTAATTTATTAAAAATACAGATAATTGTTTTTTTGCAGCATTACAGTATATATTTTTTGCAAACACTGTATTTTCAAAAATACTTCATGCAATATAAGAATGTGAATTTAAGACATGGAATAATCTGCAAGTGCACATTCAGTACAATTATGCATGCTTCTTTTCTGATGTTTGCTTTCTAGGATTGGCAGGAATTAATATCTATGCTGCTCAGGGATGATTTGTTCTGCTTTGGTGCAGGTCTAGGCTTGCTTTCTAGTTAAAAACTAGCATCCAGGCCAAAACATGTGCCAGTCTTTTCCACAGAACTATGAGCATGTTTTGTGAGGGTCAGTCAGTCCAACACTTCTTTGAGGTCCACAGCCAGAAAGCTCAGGAGACCACACAGAGAACCAGAAATCGATAAGCGAG
The DNA here is from genome assembly GCA_903798125.1 of Danio choprae. NCBI lineage: Eukaryota > Metazoa > Chordata > Actinopteri > Cypriniformes > Danionidae > Danio > Danio choprae. The sequence continues at coordinate 1,131,877 of CAIGQW010002378.1, forward strand.
AGGGTGTGTGACAGTCTGAGTGAAACATATAGAGACACATATAGAGAGTGGTGGACATGGACAATAGGGGCATGAGAGGGTCTACAGGGAAAACCAAAGGCCTGTGTGTACAGAAAAGAGTTAAAACTTAACAGACAGTGACATGTCAGGGAAGATTTGTGTGAGAAAGTCCATCTCTACGTGGTGGTCTGGGAAAGTTAACCACTCTTCATGGTGCCTATTTGTCTGCCATATTTTTCTTGTGAATCATTCAAACTCCTGTTTGAGCACTTTATTCAGCATGACACTGTCAAAAACACATAATGTTGCATACTTTCAAAACCCCATAACCAGGATGTTAGAGGTACTGTTGTCTCAAGTAGCAAAACTAAGTTAATTCCTGGAGGTCTGACCCTCTGGCTTCACGTTTATTGACCCCTGAACAAGATCTTCAATCTGACAGCAGAAGGTCTACACCCAGTCACAGCTTTCATTGGCCACGGACCATCTGGGAGGTGACTGATTGACATGTAAAGTAACCTATCCCAGTCAATATTAATAAGTTGATATCTGTACAGTAACAGATTGACATGAATGTATTCATTTAAACTAAGTACCTCAAGCAAATTTCTTAAACATCTTTTAAAGAAGCTATGCCAGGAAATCTGTACTCTGTTCCTCAAGATCAAGTTTCCTGCAGAGTTTAGCTCCAACCGTGTTTAAACTCACCTGCATGTAATGTCCTTGTACACATGAAGACATTGATTGTATCCAAAATTGCACCCTCATTCAATTTTCCCTACATTTGTCCATTAATGTGTTTCACTTAAAAAGTAAATGAAAAGGAGTAAGTGAATTCCAGCACTGAAAGGGATGCCATTTTGTTTGTGCTTTGCTGGTTGATAAATCCCTCAGACGAATTACATTTTAACTTCTTGGTCAGACCCTGGGATAGTTATATAACACTTATTAAGCTGTCTATTAGTAATGAAACAAAGTATTTTGTCATGTATAATTTAACAATTACATAATTTAATTTATTTAGTAACTTCAGTAGGATGTGGATGCCATCTTGGGGTCAGACTACAGAAACATTTGGTGCATTATGGGTGTTATCTAGCCTTTAAGTGTACATTGGTTGTACACATTATTGAGGTGCATTGTGACATTGATTGAGTGCACTTCAGAATGTCCACTATGGTTTTAGACACCACTACAAATGGCTGCTCTCTCAATTAGTGCACTATTTAAGGGTCAATTATGGAAACAGCCCTTGAGTAACTTTTTCAGATGTGTTTCCTTAGGGTTCAAGCAATTCTGCAGGAAGGATCTCAAGGTCCATGAAAATCACATACTTTGAAAATTCAGTTTTTCTTTGTTTAGTTTTTAGTTGTTTCCTAATCCATATGAACCACCACCAAATATTCTGATCTTTGCATCTCAAGTCTCTGTTAATACATGTTAATGTACATATATATGAACTTTACTTGTATTTTTTTTTCTTGTTATTTAAGCAACACACATACAGTTCCAAACCAACCAGTTGTATGAGTCCAGGTGTGCTCCTGCTGTGTGTGCATCTGACATCTGGATGTGAATGAATTGATATGAACCCAGTAGGATGTGTGGAGAGGCCCATAGCTGCTGGTCAGATACATGCACATCAATAAAATGACAGTCAATGCAGCAAAAACAGGAACATGAAAAAACAAGTATATCAGAGATGTAGTCAAGCCTGACCGCAGAGCCTGTTCTGGCAGACAGCAAATGTACACAAAGAGGGAGAGAGAGAGAAAAAAAACAAAGACAAAAAAAAGGCTAAACAAAGATATAAAAGCTGATTTAATCTCAGTTCAAAACATTAGGAGCCAGAAATGTCACATGCATGCCAGAGTTTTCAAGCTAATAAGAGTTTTGAATGCATTTTTCAAATAAATTAATTTGGCTTGATTACTATACATAAAAAGTAAAAAACCCATTACATTATTTATATATATATATATACAATAATCAAATTCTATCAAAGCCACAAAAGAGATGAGAACTCCATAACAAAGCAGAAAACAAAAGGGAGAAGAACGGCAGAAAGAGAAAAGGTAGGCGCAGTTCTTTCACACTGTACGATCATATATCACTCTGACCCATTTTGCTGGGATAGCAGATGAGGTGTATTCAGATGAACACAATGAGCAATGTCTGACCAGCACAAAGAATATATCACAACATCCGCTCATCTCACCGTCGACCGAGAAGAACAAACCAAAACTGAAGGAGTGAATGTTAAATTCACCCCCAAATTTTTATTATTATTCCCTTTGTTGTTGGAATACAAAGCCAAAAACGACAAAACGTGCAAGTTGTACAAAAAAAATTATATATATATATATAATAATAAAATTAAAAAGGGCAGCATGGTGGCGCAGTGGGTAGCACAATCGCCTCACATCAAGAAGGTCGCTGGTTTGAGCCTCGGCTGGGTCAGTTGGCGTTTCTGTATGGAGTTTGCATGTTCTCCCCATGTTTGCGTGGGTTTCCTCCGGGTGCTCCGGTTTCCCCCACGAGTCCAAAGACATGCGGTACAAGTGAATTGGGTAAGCTAAATTGAGTGTGAATGAGTGTGGATGGATGTTTCCCAGTGATGGGTTGCAGCTGGAAGAGCATCCGCTGCGTAAAACATATGCTGGATAAGTTGGCGGTTCATTCCGCTGTGGCGACCCCAGATTAATAAAGGGACTAAGCCGAAAAGAAAATGAATGAATGAATGAATAAAATAAAAAATGAAAAGTGCAAAAATGAATTGTGAGGTTATATTTGCAGTCTTGCCATGAATTCATGAAATCTGTCATAATTGTTATTCAGTGCTGTTTATTGAACCGCTTTTATTGATCATGTTAGATTGGATCTGTCATGCAGCGAACAGGAGAACATCACACATTGTGTCTTTGCTTCAGTGTAGTACTCACAGTGGTCAATGTTCAAGGTTATAAGACATTTAAAGTGCCCTTATTATGCTTTCTGCATATTATATTAAATGCACACTGTAAAAAGTCACAACAAAATAATCAAGCCATCAGGTTTTTGATTTATTTACACTTTCAAATTACATTATTGAAATTTGATGTTAACTCTGTCAATCCAGTTTAACAAATTGACCTTTTTTTAACAATAAATTGTATAGGAAATTATGATAATTATTTTGTTTTAGTGTGTAATGTAACTTTTTGTGAATGTAAAATATCAATAATGAATGCAAATACTAACAACATTGTTAAACATGGTAAAACATTTTATATGCACATATATTTAGCATATATAGCATATAATTATCTCCCCTCTGCATTTTTTAAACGTTTCCAGCCAGCATTCTACCCTTTTATGGCAAAAACAATATAGAATTATACTTATATATGCTAGCATAGGGGCCTCACAGTGGCGCAGTGGGTAGCACGTTCGCCTCACAGCAAGAAGGTCGCTGATCGCTGGTTCGAGCCTCGGCTGGGTCAGTTGGCCTTTCTGTGTGGAGTTTGCATGTTCTCCCTGTGTTGGCGTGGGTTTCCTCCGGGTGCTCCGGTTTCCCCCACAAGTCCAAAGACATGCGCTATAGGTGAATTGGGTAGACTAAATTGTCCGTAGTGTATGAGTGTGAATGAGTGTGTATGGATGTTTCCCAGAGATGGGTTGCA
>CAIGQW010002378.1:1135938-1177927 GCA_903798125.1 Danio choprae
AAAAAAATGCTACTAATGGCAACTGTGTGCTAAAAATTATAGCAGTATACTACTCAACAGAAAGTTAAAGTATGTTAGCAACATACCAATTATTTCTGACATTAAACCTAAAACTTTTGGGCCCTGTCCACAAAAACAGTGGCATTCTCAGAACTGCACCTATTTCTATGTGGTTTAACTGTCTGTTCATACGCAAACAAAGTATAAGGTCACTGCAACCAAACCTTTTGGAAAACTCCAGCCAAGAAGAAGATTTGCAGAAACTCTGCTTGCAGTGCTGTCATGTGGCTGGTGAAACCTGAGATTTAGGCTTAGACGTCAGAGGGCTCACTGTTATCTTCTTTGTTTGATGTCAGGGCTGCGTTCAGCCACCAAAGCATTACAAAATGTTGCAAAATGTTTTTAAAATGGAAACCGGGGTGCTTTAAACACTGTGTTCTCATGACCCAAGCGTTGCAACTTTGGCAGCTGAGAAGCCATTTTTTTGTTCACTTTTGTCCTTTTTGAAGAATGTTTGTAGTCAGATGAAATTGGTATAAATATGTCTTTAATACTGCAAAATGTGCTCAATGTTACAATCACTGTCCTTGTCATCCAGAATAAAAAATGACATTGCAATCAAGTGAAGGGAAGTGGAAACTAATTATTGTGAACCAACATACTTCTCATTTCAGGATAAAGAGATAAGCATTTCAGGTGAAGGATAAACCAGTTACCTCAGAAAAGGTGTTAAGATCTGTATGACCTTATTATATTTATTGTGTGTATTAGGTTTATCAATATTACTGATCAGTGTTGTTGTACAATAATATAATATGTACTATTATATAATAAGAATGGGCAGCACGGTGGCGCAGTGGGTAGCGCTCTCGCCTCACAGCAAGAAGATCGCTGGTTCGAGCCTCGGCTGGGTCAGTTGGCATTTTTGTGTGGAGTTTGCATGTTCTCCCTGTGTTTGCGTGGGTTTCCCCTACAGTCCAAAGACATGCGCTATAGGTGAATTGGGTAAACTAAATTGTCCGTAGTGTATGAGTGAGAATAGGTTTGAAACCATAAACCATAGCAAAACAGTGTGCACCCTATTGAGCTTGAACATGCCCCAGATTGGACGTCAGACATCAGGCTTTTTAATGGCCAACATGGCTGTTTGTTTAGGGGTTATACTGTCACTGGTTGCTTTGGCATTCTATTAACAGCACATCATGGTATTTTTGTGTTTTCATTTTGACAGGTTTATTTATTTTTTCTAAAAGAAGTAATAATTTTGGCTTATAAAATACATGTGCTGTATGTGGTAGACCAATCACAGACTGGTCACATGATCAATCAGAGTAGAAAATGTTCCCAGAAAGACAGTGTTTACTGGATCCCTGAATTAACCATTTCAGGCACTATAGGTTATGGTACACGAGGCAAATTTTAAAGGAACTCTTGACAATGTTGCCATGAACAGGCAACCAGATGAGACACAGGGCAACTATTTAGCGCAATGAACATTAGGCAACAACCATTCAGAGTTGCCTATTGCCAATTCATATTATAAGTAAAAAATACCTTCAACACCCTCCCTCCAAACACCCCCACTCCCACCACTGTTTATTAATAAAATGAATATAATAAATGCACAACATGGAAGCACAAAAAAAACCCACTGAAAGGTTAGACCTACGCAAAATATACAGAGAAGCTAACTGCCCTTATAAATTGGACAGCTGTTGGCATTGTAAGCATTACATTATACAAAAACCCTGTTTTGCGTTGACACATGACAACTTACTTCTAATAAGCTATGAGTTCACGCTCTTTTTCCTCGCTCCACTGCCGGTGAGCAACCGCAGTGTTGTTTAAATTTTTCGGACAGCTCCAAGCCAATCAAGTGACTTGCTACTAGAATTTTGATTGGAGGGGCTTGAAAAATTGCCTACGACTGAAGTAACAGATCCAGTACAGTTTTGTTGCCCATTCTTAATGGGAAAGTAGCTAAGCAACATCGCTTGGCAACATTGCTCTACAATTTACCCTCTGTATCATCACCTTATGAGTAAAAATCAGATGCTAAAGTGTATTTTACGAGAAAGCTAATGTTTTTAGAGCTTGGATGGATGCGATCCTGTTTATAAGAGACCTCCAAAACAAAAAGATCTATTATAGTCTTTCAAATAGGTGCACTTTAAATCACCAGTAAATTTGAGAAATGTGTCTATAGTGTGTCTGCTGTCAGCGTGTCTCTGTCTAGTATGTGTGTGTGTTAGTTAGTAGAGACCAAGGCTTCCGGAGATTCGAGCACCTCATTATTCTTCTGTCCAGCCGCCATGTTCCTTCAGCATAGTGAAGTAGATAACAGACTGCTTATCTGAGTTGTTAGAACATTACAAGAACAACACGTCTTCACACGGACACCTGTGATTTGTTAACATAACGCTGATATAATGTTGTATTCTACTACATGATGCTTTTCTCTTATACATGATTTACACAATTTTCCCCTTCTCATTCTGTGTCTAGACTGCAGTGAGCAGCAGACAGTACATTTACAGCACACGCACATCTTTTAATAATTCAATTGGTCAGTGGACTCTGTCTTCTTCATATACACGGTCTTGCATTGGGTTCCTGCAGCTGCATGAAAGCGTTTCACCGTTTGTCTTGGTTAAGATAAATGGGCTGATCTAAAGATGAGAAGGAGGATTAATGGAACATGCATCACCCACCTGACACCTGCTTTAATTACCCATTCAGTGCCTTACCTGCGACGGTTCAGATGCGCAAACTCACACGCAAGTGAACCGAACCATCAATTACTAGCGCAGATTAAAAACACATTATTCCCATGGTCTGCAGTGAGATTCATTTTTGAGATTCCGGTGAGAAATATGAAGCAATCTCAGTGAAGTGAGCTTCATGTTTGCTAAACAGGCCTCATGAATCATTGCTGTTTTCTCCAGGACAACTGGCCTTATATTTTCTGCTGCTGATTTGTTACAGAAATGATTGCTTGCCAAATGGATCCTATATGCTTATAGTGCATAATATTGCACAATATTAAAGGCTGACTGCCTTGTGCAGTTGCAAGTGCTGTGTTGTGAGGTCATTTTGCATCATGACACATAATTTCACTTATCAGAAAAATAGGTATTTTAAAACTTAAGATCTTGGATGGTGTTTTTTTGCATTTCAGTTAATGATAACTGGATTATAATAATAGCAGCAAGAAATAATTGATGCTAGGAGTGTGCATTATTTTCTAATATTTCAAAAGCCGGGCCTCACGGTGGCGCAGTGGATAGCACGTTCGCCTCACAACAAGAAGGTCGCTGGTTCGAGCCTCGGCTGGGTCAGTTGGCGTTTCTGTGTGGAGTTTGCATGTTCTCCCTGTGTTGGCGTGGGTTTCCTCCGGGTGCTCCGGTTTCCCCCACAAGTCCAAAAAACATGCGATATAGGTGAATTGGGTAAGCTAAATTGTCCGTAGTGTATGAGTGTGAATGGGTGTGTATGGATGTTTCCCAGAGATGGGTTGCAGCAGGAAGGCCATCCGCTGCGTAAAACATATGCTGGATAAATTGGCGGTTCATTCTGCTGTGGCGACCCCAGATTAATAAAGGGACTAAGCCGAAATGAAAATGAATGAATAAATATTTCAAAAGCCAATTATGCTAAGGTTGTCACGCTCGGGTTGTGGGACATGAAGGCACAAGAACACAGGATTAGAAGGATTAGATGGCACTGGAAGATACAGGAAACTCTGGGAGGACATGGGGTGACGACAGCATGGACGGAACGACACATAGACAATACATCGGGCATAAACACTACAATACCGGACAAAGAATGAAACAAACAGAGGGGTATAAATACATGAGGGCTAATGGGACAGATGATACACAGGGGTGAGACACAGGTGGAATAAATGAACACTAAAAATGGCGGGAAACAGAACAAAGGAATCACATGACAAGGGACACAGAACAGACACCTGACAAAGGTAAGTATACAAATACATTGTTCAGATATTTAATTTCAAGATATTCACTTCATTTCAAAAATTAATACTGTATAAATATTGTAGTAGTAGTAATCAGGCTCATTGGAAATATGTGCTTGCTTTTTTGTGAAACTGCACAAACTATATTTTACATATTTTTTGACTGCAGTTTCTAAGTAAAATGAATGCTATGGGGAAGTATGACACCAACAGCTTTTGTTCCTTTTCACACTATTGATATTTACACACTATTAATAAAGTTAATAGGATTTAAAGGATTTGACTTAACAATAAGTCAACACCAAATAAATCAACTTAACAGTGTCTGTCATTTGTAATCTAATACATTTTACTCATTGTATGGGGTTTTACTTGAGCAGAGCATTCAGGTTCGAGTCTGGTGAAGCAGAGTTTTGTAAAGCAATGTAAAATAAAGGTAAAACTATGTGTCTGCGATGAACTTCCTTTTACGTTTGCTTTTGAAAACATTATTAATCGGTATGACAAGCTCCACCTTCTTGTGGAAATAACGACACGTAAACTAAAACGCCTCTTGAGGATTGACCACAAGTTCTCAATGGGATTAAGATCTTGTTAGTTTCCAGGCCATGGACCCAACATTTCAATGTTTTGGTCTCCGAGCCACTTAGATATCACTTTTGCCTTATGGCACGGTGCTCCATCGTGCTGGAAAATGCATTGTTCTTCACCAAACTGTTGTTGGATTGTTGGAAGAATTTGCTGTTGGAGGGTGTTTTGGTACCATTCTTTATTCATGGCTGTGTTTTGGGCAAAAATGTAAGTGAGCCCACTCCCTTGGATGAGAAGCAACCCCACACATGAATGGTCTCAGGATGCTTTACTGTTGGCATGACACAGGACTGATGGTAGCGCTCACCTTTTCTTCTCCGGACAAGCCTTTTTCCAGATGCCCCAAACAATCGGAAAGGGGCTTCATCGGAGAATATGACTTTGCCTCAGTCCTCAGCAGTCCATTCGCCATACTTTTTGCAGAAAATCAATCTGTCCCTGATGTTTTTTTGGAGAGAAGTGGCTTCTTTGCTGCCCTTCTTCCAAAAGTCTTCGCCTCACTGTGGGTGCAGATGCGCTCACACCTGCCTGCTGCCATTCCTGAGCAAGCTCTGCACTGGTGGCACTCCGATCCCACAGCTGAATCCTCTTTAGGAGATGATCCTGGCGCTTGCTAGACTTTCTTGGACACCCTGAAGCCTTCTTAACAAGCCTCTTTCCTTGAAGTTCTTGATGATCCTATAAATTGTTGATTTAGGTGCAATTTTAGTAGCCACAATATCCTTGCCTGTGAAGCCATTTTTATGCAACGCAATGATGGCTGCACGCGTTTCTTTGCAGGTCACCATGGTTAACAATGGAAGAACAATGATTTCAAGCATCACCCTCCTTTTAACAAGTCAAGTCTGCCATTCTAACCCAATCAGCCTGACATAATGATCTCCAGCCTTGTTCTCGTCAACATTCTCACCTGAGTTAACAAGACGATTACTGAAATGATCTCAGCAGCTCCTTTAATGACAGCAATGAAATGCAGTGGAAAGGATTTTTTCAGGATTAAGTTCATTTTCATGGCAAAGAAGGACTCATGCAACTCATCTGATCACTCTTCATAACATTCTGGAGTATATGCAAATTGCTATTCTAAAAACTTAAGCAGCAACTTTTCCAATTTCCAATATTTATGTAAATCTCAAAACGTTTGGCCACGACTGTACATCTAAATCTGGAAAAAATTCGAATAAATTCATTCAAATGAATCAAGCCTATCAAAACAATGGAAGTTAAATAAAATGGAAGTCTAAATAAAATCTCATCAAATTTCATACATAACCAGATCTCTTAAAATGTCCTTTTAAAAATCACCCTTAAGATGAAATAATTCAAAAAATGTTTCAAAGTGATGCTGTATAAGAGTCATTTTAGCCTTTGAATTCTGTTATGAAGGCAGTTAGTAACTTTCATTGTATAATAATACTCCGTTTCATTGTAACCCATCTTATCCTGAGGCATTAAGAGATGGAATAACACAATATTGGTATAAAAAGATAATACAGGTGTTTGGAGATTTATATAAGAAGGGCATACTAATGACATTTGAACAATTAAGATGAAAGTTTTCCCTTCCTGTAATTTTTTTAATATATATATTTTCAGGTGAGACACTATATTAACACATTACAAGAAGGTAATTTATGACACCTCTCTTCCCTCCCAATAGATTTTATTATAAGAAAGAAGAAAGAACCCAAAGGTTTTGTGTCTTATATGTATACCAATTTCAAGAACTTGATGAAAGTGTTCTCTTCAAAACTTAAATGGGAAAAAGATTTGAAATGCATCTTTGATCAAGATACTTGGGAACATTTGTAAAAGTGCCTTAACATTTTCATTTAATAGGAGACAGATTAATACAGTTTAATATTTTACACAGGGTATATTATACACCTGAACGATTGCACAAGATAAGTGCTCAGAATGTTGCTCTAGATGTAAAATCAAGGTTGGTACATTATTACAAATGTTTTGGACATGTTCCAAACTTAAAACCTATTGGAGAAATATAATACAAACTATTAACACAATTGCTAATGTGCTTCCACCTGATCCAAGATCTATGTTACTGGGGGATGAATCAGTTCTTCTGCTCGATCAAAGGAGAAATTTACATTTAATTAAAATGGCTCTGATAGCAGCAAAGAAATGCATTGCTATACAATGGAAATCAGTAGAAGTCATGTTGTATGGCTTAGAGAACTTTCGTCTTATGTTCCTATTGAAATAATTAATGTTTAATCTTAAAAGAAGAAAAAAAACAAAAAACATCAATGTTTGAAAAGATTTGAGGCACATTTATTGAATACATGAGTAACTTGGATGGTACATTGACTGAAAATGCTGATGGAAAAGTATGACTCTTCATTGCTTTAATCTTTTATTTGTCATCATTGTTTACTTGTTTATTTCCTCTTATTTTATATATCAGCTCAATGTCTCACAATTATGTCAATTTAAGTGGTCTGTCTTGTGAGGGTGGGAATGGGTTGGAGGGTGGTTAGAAAAGAATGTTTACATGTATACTGAAATAAATCTGTAAATTGTTGATGTGAAAATAATAAATACATTGATTAATAAAAGAGCCATTTTGGGTTTCCCAAAGAACAGTTCTTTGATTATTTATTTGATTTTTAAAGCTCTGCATAAAGGCAATATTGTCAAAACAATATCTGTTTACACAGATACATGAAAATGTCTAAAAACACTGCCAATCCTAGCTGGCAATGCCAATCCTAATGTCTTAATGTCTTAAGCAGCACATACACGGTCCTGTAGTCAACCATTGTTACATATTTGCACTGAAATTTTAATAGTATTTTTGTAGAAACTTATTCCCAAAACACTATTAAATTAATAGTCAAATAGATTATTATTTTAATTTCCATTGAAAATCTGAGATTTTTATATAAATATTTCCCAGTCTGAGGTAAATTATCTATTGTTGTTCTCATAGTAGCTAGTAAAATCATGCAAAATGATTGTCAAGCTAAAACCATTTTAATATCATGTTGTTTTGACATTATTTTAATATTATATATTATTTATATACTGTATAAGCACAACAGTGCTTTCCATTTATTAGATGTCATTGAAATTCAGCTTTTTAGACAAGGAAAGTCCAAGAAGAGTTTGGGGAATTTGATATTTGGTAAGTGGGAACCCTGTATGTACATTTCTTTTGATAGTGTCCACCTCAGAGGAACAGTAAGTGGCTTTCTCTTCATTTGAACACATCAGTGCTTGGTTTCGTCTATCTGTCTGTCTCTCCCTTTGAGGACTGAATCAGTCACCATAAAGCAGAACAAATCACAATCTAACACGGTGCTCCTCTGTATCTTGATGTCCTTTTCTTCTGCCCAGTCTCATGCTCTCTGTCTGTCTTCAGGTGGCCACTGTATTGCTGGCTATTTCATCAAAGAAATTACAGTATCTCTCTCTCTCTCTCTCTCTCTCTCTCTCTCTCTCTCTCTCTCTCTCTCTCTCTCTCTCTCTCTCTCTCTCTCTCTCTCTCTCTCTCTCTCTCTCTCTCTCTCTCTCATTTGCCTTGTTGTATCATTAGAATTTGTCTAGCTCCATCACTGCACCATTTCTGTCTCCCTCTCCTCATTCTCTCTTCTGGCATGGATTAATCGACAGTTAAGGAGAAATTACGAAATAGGGAGCGTGACAGAATTACATGGACGGAAGGTAGAGCATCATTAGTGTATGAAGAGGGCTGAATCAGTGCCTTAATGCTCTCCGGCCTCGATTTGCATTAGATAACACCATTAACCACAGCGGGATCAGAGGGATTGTGTCTAAAGCTGCACACACACACACATACACACACACCACACACACATACACACACACACACACACACACACTACACTACACTACACTACAGCAGAATAATTGTGTTGTAAAAAGTGAAGAATTCAGTTTCTGTTTACCTTCACAAGCAATCGATCACTCTTATGGCTCATTTTGTAGATCTGACTGCTCCGAGTCTCTGTTGACATGCGTGAGTGATTTGATAGGGGTCCACAGTGGCATCCCGACAATGATTGGACTGTGATTATGAAGGGCTGGTGTTTGAACGAATGAGAGTTTTTAATATAAAAGCCCCTGGGTGTCATTTTGCAGGCTCTCACAGCAAAGGACTGGGGGTGGGAACATTTTGCCCACCAAGGAAATTTGGGTTTAAATGACATCTAATAGACATCCAAATATAGACATCTGGACTAAAACAAGGCAAAATTTGGACCGTCAGTGAAAATAGACATCTAACAATAAAACAAAAATAAACTATTCATCAAATAGACAGATTAAACAGACTTCATGTGTTGTCAATCATTCCCGTCTATTTGATGACTGTATATTTGGACTATTGTTAGACGTCTGACAGCTTAAGTTTAGCATTGTTTTATTGAATTATATATTTTTATTTTGCTTTTTCAAAAGTTAACAACACAGAACATCGAAACTAAGCAACAAACAAACTAAAGTAAAACATATGTACACCGTATATAATAAAAATAAAATAATTATAAATAAAAAAAGGAAGGAGATACAGTATAAACCAATGGGGAAGTGCTATTTTGTCAAATCAAATCATGTGGTACTGTTTTATATAAATTTTATATATTTAACCGTTTCCTGTCAAAGAATATGTGATCTCCTCCAATTGTATACAGTTGCAAACTTCTGAGATCCATAGTCCAATTGTTACATCAATGTCTGTTTTCCATTTCAAAGCAATATATATTTTTTAGCTATTGCCAATAACATTTCAGTAAGCTTAATAGCAGGATTATGCTGGAGGTTAGAATCTGTATAATTGCCCAATAAACGTATCTCTGGATCCAATAAAAAGTCAATTCCATGAATCTGTGATATGATATTGCATACTTGTATCCATAACCCTTTCACTTTATGGCAAGTTTAGTATTTTATTAGACAAGGTGTCTATGTTTTCTACATTTATTAAATGTCTTTTAAACACAAATAAGCAATTGCTGAGCTGTAACTCGATTGTGTAATTTGATTCAAATTGATTTTTAAGTTAACATTTGATTTTGAATCATGTTTCCAATTAGATATGCATCCAGTTTGCTGTTTAGATTTTTTCCTATTTGACTATGATTGGCATTTTTCTTTTTATTTCTTCTTTTTCTTCTTCCTCTTCATATTCTTCTTCTTCCTGTATCATTTTGCATATATATATTTTTACACTGTAAATAATTATGGCCATAAGTGTCAGGGTTCTGTTATTGTGTTCCATGTGCTTCCCTTGTCATGTGCTTCCTTTGTTCTGTTTCCCGCCGTCTTTAGTGTTCATTAGTTTCACCTGTGTTCATCCCCTGTGTCTTATCAGTTAATCATGTTCCTCTTGTATTTATACCCCCTAGTTTGTGTCCTTCGTTGTCCGGTATTGTATTGTCTCAGCCTCTATGTGATGGCTGTGTGTCCTGTCTCCTCCAGTGCCCTTGTATTGCGTAAGTGTTTGTTAAATATATTCGTGTTTTGTTTACTATCGTGTTCCTGTGCCTTCATGTTTTAAATCGTGTATATACCAGTATACACAGCAATCATCTTGGCATGAAGACTTTATTATTACCACACTATTAATACTGAAGTTTTATTTAACTTTCAGTGTAATCAGCAACCGTTACACAGACTCAAAAAAGTAGATACTGTAATACATGCATAATGTAAATAAAGAGCACATTGCTTTTAGTTTTAATATTTTATTTACTGAACTTATTTATAATGTTTCATTTACAAAAAGCTATTTTAGTCAAAAGTCTCAATTACTGTTTTAATATGCAGTTGGGAATTTATAACTAAAAACCCCAGCTATAAAACTCAGAATTACAAAGTTTTAATTATAATCTAAATTTTGCTATAAATTAATGTTTCTGCACTTGATTACAAACATGTATACAGTGTGACTGACCAATGCTAATAACTTGCAATAATGATCATTGACTGTACATAATTCAAGTGATCTCTAATTTACAGTGGAGTTTGTGACCCATTTTTAGGCCATTAACCATCAGCTTTAGATTATATAAAACAAATGATTCAAAAATGACGCATAGCCTATTTTACATAACTAAATATATTAGACCACATTAATTTAGTAATGCGAGTGCTTATTGAGAATAGTCATCCGAGCGTAATGCATGATGTCATCAGAGAGGGTGCAACTGTAACATTGATGACCACAGTATTCATAAATCACGTCATAGAAGCATATAACAGCATACTGAGCGTAGGCCAGAAGGATGAACCCTGGTGATGCAATGCATTTGGGCTTCTGTTGCTCGTCATTAACTGACAGCTGGCATTTTGGTGGGCAGCAGATGAGGGGTACAGTATGTGTGTGTCAGCCATAGGAGGTGAAGATTAACCCTCTCTCTGTCCACCTGGCAGACCAATATGGAAAAAAAAAGTAGCTGAGACTTTAACTTGCGCCAAAGCACTTTGACAGAAAATTACTCAGGCAAAAATAGCTTATGTGAATTAAAACTACTCATGTAGAAACGGATCAATTTAGAAATGTCAAGCAAAAAATAGCTTGTATGAATTAAAATCAGTCATGCAGAAAGGAGTAAATTGGGGAATTTGACATTAGGAATGATCATTATATTGCTGCTTGTTTAAAATAGTTGGCTTATTTAACTTTTTATGACATTGAAAAGGATATATGAAAGGGTACGTTACTGAATGTGTCAGTGATGAAAGTAAATATTTATTCTTGAAAATTAAAATGTAGTCATGTTTTCAATATTATAATAGTAAGTTGCGACTTTAAATTCAAAGAGATAAACGTATAATTCTGACTTTATTTTATTCAATTCTGAATTTACGTCTTGAAGTTCTGACTTTTGTCTTTTATTTGTATGATTTTAATCAGAATCATCAGGTATAAGCTCTCAATAAAAAGACAAGAAAGCATGTTAAATGAAAATCTGAAATATTTTATGACATACTTAATTTATTTTTTAAAAATAGATTTTTATTTTTAACAAATTGGTCTTACACTGGTGCAGCACGATGGCGCAGTGGGTAGCACAGTCGCCTCACAGCAAGAAGGTCACTGGTTTGAGGCCCGGCTGGGTCAGTTGGCATTTCTGTGTGGAGTTTGCATGTTCTCCCTGTGTTTGCTTGGGTTTCCTCCGGGTGCTCCGGTTTCCCCCACAATTTCAAAAACATGCGCTATAGGTGAACTGGGTAAGCTAAATTGTCCGTAGTGTATATGTGTGGATGAGTGTGTATGGATGTTTCCCAGTAATGGGTTGCAGCTGGAAGGGCATCCGCTGTGTAAAACATATGCTGGATAAGTTCCGCTGTGGCGACCCCAGATTAATAAAGGGACTAACCCGAAAAGAAAATGAATGAATGAATGGTCTTACACTTCATATTTTCAGATTTTTCATAGTTTACGTATTAAGTCCGGTACTTTTACCATAAACCGACATATCAATCATTTGGTAGAGGCTGATATTTTAGAAATTATGGGATGTGTTGGAAAAAAAATTATTGAGTGTGTTAACTAGCGACATTAGGAGTTAAGAAATGCAATCCAAACATTTTTTTTTTTCTTGGTAGGGCAGTTATACAATGTAAAAAGATCCGCAAATCAGCAGTTTTCTGTATTTTGTGATTCATGTTCTTATTTTCCCCCATTCATTTATGCTTTTGAATTGCATTATGGGACCTTTATCTTACTTCCAACAACTTTCAACCTTGAAAATGTCAAAAAGTGACTTTTATTAACACTATTAATAGTTTAAAGGGATATATTGTCTGGGTTGGTGCTGTATATTACAGCACAAAAACCTTGTAATAAACTGCCTGTACTTTTTCTGTTATTTTACAGATTTATTTCTCTCTATTTTTTTTTCTTATACATTATGTTATTTCAAACTACTGTAATGTCAATAAGTCACTTTGTTAAATTGTCATGTTTAATTTTCAACATCAAAAGTGGACAGAGCGGAGATCAACATCTCATAATGCAATTCACAACTGTAAAATAAACAGAATATGAATCACAAAATACAGAAACTGTTAGTTAACAGATGTATTTATTTTTACAGTGTATTTATTACAAAAAAAATGCTATTTTAATGTTTATAGTTAGTTTATTCAATGTATTATTTCTTTCTATAATTATGAAATGTACTAGCAATTTCTGAGTAAAAATAGTTTTGAAGTACATTTGACAGCAAGCTATTGTCATTTTGTTAAATAAAATATAAATCTGTATAAAGTACATCTCATTTGTCTTTGACTGTCTGACATTTCATTTCCATAAGACACTGACCGACACGTTATCTGCTGATGACTTCCCTGTATGTTCATAACGATGTCGGATAGTCTGGCCTCTGTCAGACTAGGGTCACCATATAAGTGTTTTGATGCAATAGAGGCATGTCTTACCTGTCTTTTTGACAGTGTTCTAACTGTTGTCTTTTTCTAAACCTCACATTTATATTTTAAAACTTTGCTTTAAGAATAAAATGAGAACAAACAAACAAACACATTTTGTTACAGTGAAAATCGTCATTTCACACAGTGTGCCTCTGGATTAGAGCTTCATGACCTAAGGTTGACTTAAGCAGTGTAAGCATGTGTAAAAAAAAAATGTGTAATGTGTAAAATGTTGCTTTTTTTTTCCAGGGTTAACAGTTGTACTGAAGAAGACCTAGGGATATGTTTAGTGTGAAAAGGGCAATATTGTTATCAGATGATCAGACAAAGACATGCTTTAGGCCACATGAGCTGTAATGTTTGGATTTAAGCATTACTGTTTAGTGATTTGTGGTTCAAAGGCAATTCTGTCCTGTTTATTAACTTTTCTCAGCTGTTAAAAGACAATTACTTACGCCAGACTTATTTTATTTCATTTTATTTTACAGAAGTTTCATGAACATGAAAACAAGACAATTAAAAGAGACATCTGTTCTCGTCTGATTTATCCTACATCGTTTGCATCAGAACAAAAAGTGATTGAGAAATTTGCACAGCTATTAAAAATGAAATAAAACACAAAGTGACTGGTCACCAGCTGCTCCTCAGTGCATCAAAGCTACATTTTGTTCTTTTGTCCAAATGTCCGATGTGTAATTGCTTAAGGAAAACACCAGTTCCAGTACCATAAAGCCAGATTAGTTAAGTTTCAGTTTAGTTCCTATGATATATATATATATATATATATATATATATATATATATATATATATATTCAGTTTAGTTCCTATAATCCAATGATTTTATTTATCACTTTTATTGTTATTATATAATATTTATACAAAAGGTTACACAAGCAGTTTTAGTTTAATAAACATTTTTTAATTATTTAAATAAATTCACATATATATATATATACAGACCAATTTAAAGTTACTTTAATTTTTAACCAGAAGATAAAGCTTTAAAAAAAGATTAAGCAAGCTTTTAAGAAAACAAATGAGCTTATATTTTTGAGTCTCTTTATACATTCATTCATTCATTTTCTTTTCGGCTTAGTCCCTTTATTAATCTGGGGTTGCCACAGCGGAATGAACAGACAACTTATCCAGGATATGTTTTACGCAGCGGATGCCCTTCTAGCTGCAACCCATCACTAGGAAACATCCATACATACCCATTCACACTCATACACTACGGACAATTTAGCTTACCCAATTCACCTGTACTGCATGTCTTTGGACTGTGGGGGAAACCGGAGCACCCAGAGGAAACCCACGCCAACACGGGGAGAACATGCAAACTCCACACAGAAACGCCAAGTGACCCAGCTGGGGCTTGAACCAGCGATCTTCTTGCTGTGAGGTGATTGTGCTATGCACTGTGCCACCGTGCTGCCTCTCTTTATACATGCCTAACATAAATGAACCCCTCACAGATCTCTCTTTTAAATGATTTAATATTTTCTGTAGGATGCTTTTCAATAACATATTTGTGCATATAGATTAGATCAAAATGTGTACACTCAAATTAATGTTAGGGGAAAATATTGAATAAAATTTTAATAAACAGGAAAAATGAAGAGAAACATGAATAATGTAACGCCCGGAGGGCGGAGGATAACATGACGAGAGGGAGACGGAGGAACATTACAAAAACGGGTTTATTCAAACTTACAGGTAACGTACACAGGATACGGAGAGACAGGCAGACACAGGAACACACGACCACACGAACCAAAGGACGAACCAAAATACCGGACAACAATGGACACAGACGAAAGGGTATATATGGAGGACAGATTGATTACACAGAAGGGATGAACACAGGTGGAACAGATTAACAATGACGGTGGCGGGAGAAGGACAAAGAAAGCACATGACATAAACAAAGGATGACGCGGACGAACACTGACAGTACCCCCCCCTTTGAAGGCGCGGTCCCCGCGCCTTCAACAGGAAACAAAAAGGAGGATGGTAGAAGGGGAGGGTACAAGGGAGGAGTCCAAGGGGGAGACAGGAAGGGAACTGGAGCAAGAGGACCCAGGACACAGCCAGAAGGACGGCCCCGGGCGGAGTCGAGGAAGGGCGGGACCATGGAGGAGGAGTGGCTGCTGACTCCAGGGGGCCGACCGAGGGAGACGCCGCTGATGGCGGTGGAGCCCAAGGAAGGGACGGAGAGCCGATGGGCGAAGGTGACGCCGAGGTTCCTGAGGGCCAGGCGAAGCAGGCGGCTCACTCGAGCAAGGCGACGGCGGGGTTCCGGAAGCCCGCGGTGTAGCCAGAGCGACAGAGGTCCAAGGCGTAGCTGGAGGGATGGAGGAGCTCAACGCAGCCGGTGGGACGGTGCGATGAGGTGCAGCCGGATGAGTGGAGTCCAGAGGCGTAGGAAGGGCGACGACTGACCAAGGTGGAGCCGGAGGGACGAGGGAGCCTGGCGGAGCTGGTGGGCGGACGGCCCACGACGAAGACGAGGGAGGAGTGAGCCAACGCGGAGCCCTAGGGTCGAAGGGCCGAGGTGGAGTCCGCAGCTCGGAGGCCGTAGGAGCTGACGCTGGGCGACACCCTCCAGAGGGTGACGCAGACAGGCAGTACCCATAGGCGGGCTCCATTTCCGGAGCTGGAGCGTGAGCTGGGGGGCTGGCTGACTGCAGCAGTGCTGGAGCTGGATGACTGGCTGCAGTTCTGGGGGACCGTGGGAAGCTACTCATGACCCTGGAGCTGTGGCTTTTTTCTAGAGAGAAGATTAAAAAACTGTGTAGAAACAGTTGTTTGCTGTCTGGAAACAGCGGCAGGTAGATGCTGTCTAAAAACAGCGGGTGATTAAAAATGAAGCCCCAGAAGCCAGTGAGTAGCCTCCCAGTGTCCAGTCGCTGTCCATCTGCATAGGGGGGGTGGGCGGGACTCTCGCTGGTTCCGCGGGTAGCCGCCAGGACTCCCCCTCTTGGCGGTGTTGCCAGCACACACACCTGGTCAGACGGGTGTTTAAGCTCCTCCATCTCAACGCAATTCCGCTCTGTCGCTCTAGGGGGCGATGGCTCATTGGTCGGGGGTGGCTCTCCGTCTGCGGTGGGCTCTGGCAAGCGCTCCCTGCAGGTGGACGATGTTGATTGGCTGGTCTCTGGGTCGGGAGTGGCACTGACGAGATCCTCCAGGAAGGCGGTGAGTGGAAATATTTTACTCGCCAGTGTCCACTCCATCTTTGCGGCGGTGTTGCCCTGAGGACCATCTTCGGGCGATCGTGCTCTGTAACAGATGATGGGCGTGGAGAGCACGTCGCCCGGAAAGCTGTTCGTTGTCGCTCGGCTATGGTCCTCAGGGCTGCTTTCCCCCTGCTCCAGCAGGTGGTGACGGGAAACGGAAGGACGGACGGGATTAAAGGGAACACGGAGGGAGAAAAATAAAACACTGAGGGAAAAAAGGACTATAAAAAGAAAATTGGGGGAAAACACGCCGCTAACTGTGGGTCCGGTATTATGTAACGCCCGGAGGGCGGAGGATAACATGACGAGAGGGAGACGGAGGAACATTACAAAAACGGGTTTATTCAAACTTACGGGTAACGTACACAGGATACGGAGAGACAGGCAGACACAGGAACACACGACCACACGAACCAAAGGACGAACCAAAATACCGGACAACAATGGACACAGACGAAAGGGTATATATGGAGGACAGATTGATTACACAGATGACACAGAAGGGATGAACACAGGTGGAACAGATTAACAATGACGGTGGCGGGAGAAGGACAAAGAAAGCACATGACATAAACAAAGGATGACGCGGACGAACACTGACAAATAATATTAAATTTTGTTAACATTTTTTATTTTCTTACCCCAATAACTTGAATTTATATGTATTATTTTTCTCTTCCTAAAGAGGTTTGATGACCAAACTCTTATTTTTATGGATATAACTGTTTAATAAAATGGTTTTGTTTAAATGCACTAAACATTATTGCCTATATTTACTGGGAAATTGATAAAAATATAAATTTTCAAAAGGGGTTGTACTTATTTATGCTGAGCACTGCATGTGCATTATCAACTATACAAACTAATTAATAAAGACAGCTCTTTTCATCTTGCCATATAAACATTTTTAAATTCTTCATATTTTTTTGAATCTATTAATCTGTGAACAATGCAGACTCTCTCTTCTGCAGAAGAGATTTTTAGTTTCAAGCCATGTGATTGGTTGTTTGCTTCGGATGTTATGTCTTCATGTGCACATGATCATGAACTCAGGACCAAATCTAGAGTTTACAAAGAAAGTTGAAGATCAGCATCATGGAACCAACAAAGCCTGATTGCACTGGTTTGTTTTCGTCAACTCGAAAGTAATGGGACCAAGTACAAGACCAAGAATTTGTTAGCACTGAAAATGTAAATGGAAGTCCTTGTCAGAAGAAGTTCATGTTGGAGCTCAGAGTGCCTGAATACATGGCCTAAAAATTCAAGAAAAAACCTTAAAAATCATAGAAAAGGTGGTCTTTTTCAGGTTCTGTCCACCACTCAGCGTGTGTCTGTGTGAGTGCTTTAGTATGACAGTGATGTGTCAAGGAGATATTCTAGGCCCATTCATCTTTTCATCAACCTGTCACTCGCTCTTTAAGGTGAGAAACCGCAGGTGTATATAGAGAGCCGTGCTCCTCTGAAGACCTTTACTCCAGCAGATCTCCATGCTGTCTGAGCCATGCGTTTGACATGCAGTTGAAGTCAAAATGATTAGCCCTCCTGTGAATTGTTTTTTCTATTTCAAATATTTTCCAGATCATGTTTAACAGAGCAAGGAATTTTTCACAGTATTTCCTATACTTTTTTTCCAATATCTTTGTTTTATTTGGGCTAGAATAAAAGCATTTTTTAATTTTTTTTTAAAAACATTTTAATGTCAGTATTACTAGCCCCTAGTTTTTTTCCGCTTGTCTACAGAACAAACCAGCATTATACAAAGACTTGGCTAATTACCCTAACTTTCCTAATTAACCCAGTTAAGCCTTTAAATTGCACTTTAAGCTGAATACTAGTATCTTGAAAAATATCTAGTAAAATATTATGTACTGTCATCATGACAAAGATAAAAGAAATCCGTTATTAGAAACTAGTTATTAAAAATATTATGTTTAGAAATGTGTTGAGAAAAATATTCTTTCTGTTAAACAGAAATTGGGGAAAAATATATAGGGTGGCTAATAATTCATGAGGGATAATAATTCTGACTTCGACTGTATATGCTGCAAGAATACATTTATTTTAAAACAATCCAATATATTAAGCATGAAACGCTTTTACATTGTAAAACATAAGATTCATTCTGTCATCATCTACTCACCCTCCGCTTGTTACAAACCTGCTTGAGTTTCTTTCTTTTGTTGAACACAAATAAAGATATTTTGAAGAATGTTGGAAACTGGTAGTCATTTATAGGCCTACATGTAGTATTCCTTTCTCTTTTCCAACATGACAACAGGACATGTAAAGGGGGACCTATTATGCAATAATCACTTTCATAAGTGGTTTAAGCACAGTTATGTGGCAACAGTGTGTAAATATAGCCAACCTCTAAAGATAAAAATTCATTCATTCATTTTTTTATAATCACACTACATGAAAACAGTCTGCAGAAATGCTTTGATTCACATTCTCCCTTTGTACATGTCATCAAAGGGGGGAAACCCCACCCATTAGTGACAATCGTTCCCTCATTAGCATAGACAGCCTTGAGTGAGAGGCAGTTGTCCGGCATTAGAGTTTTCAGCTAAGAGGCATTATAAATGTTGAGTTTTAGGTTGCTCACATTAACACTGTAATCTCCATATTACCTTCTTATTGACATTTTCAGTTTTACACACATATAACATTAGTTCTGTTTTGAATCTGCTGCCATGCTGATGCATAGGCGTTTGTAGCTCTGCCCTCTTTTGAAAAAAGCAAAATAACAATTAAATTTAAAGCGACATTCACCAGAAGGACATGATATGGATCAAAGCCTAAAAGGGGCAGTTTCAAAGATTTATAAAAAAAATATTTGTGGGGTATTTTCAGCTGAAACTTCACATACACACTCTCAGGATATCAAAGACTTATTTTACATCTTGTAAAAAGGGGCATAATAGGTCCCATTTAAAAGAAACATTTGTTCTCATCTGATTTGTCATCACTTATACATTTGCATAGCTAATTTAAAAGAAATTCTAATTGGTAAAGAAAAGCACCAGTGACTTTTTAATAATACACTTATATTGAGGTTCCTTGATGAGAAGTTGTTAGCACTGAAAGCTCTCACAAGGCTTTAAAACATGCAGATAATAGTTGTTCATAATGATGACCAACTGCACTGTAAAAGATGCTGGGTTCCACACAGTTGTTTTGTGTTGGGACAACATGAAGGAATTAAGTTAGTTTATTAGTTTTTATAAATTTTAATGGATTGAACATAAAACAATTAAGTTGTCCCCCCCCAAAAAAAATCAAGAATTGTGTTGTTTCAGCTCATTTTAAATAAGTACTTTGAACAAACAGCAAACATGCTTTCGAGTGTTCATTGTTTAAAGAGAAATATGTCTATTTTAGCAGAATAACCAAGACACAGGCTGTAAAGGCTCCGCCCTCTTCTACAAAGGAGGGCAGGAGCATCAGCTGATTTGCATTTAAAGAGGCACACACTAAAATAGCGGGGGTTTTTTCTTTCACTCAAAAATGGCCATCTAAAGCATGTTATCTGTGGTGTATTTTGAGTAGAAACTACACATTTTAATGATGTCTTGTTAAAAGGGGAATAACAGGCCCCTTTAATGTCTGTCTAAAGGGACTGTTTGTGCCAGATGATGCAACATAATGATGCCTAATGAAGGTTGCTAATTTTTTAAGTCATTGCGTCATGAAGCATTTTTTTTGTTTGACATTTTCTCAAGGGTAAAGAACACTTGAAAGCAAAAGCGGCTCCTTAAAATGTCTTCGGGCTTTGATGAAGAGCTCTCAGGACACTTTGCTTTGGCTGCGGTTACTGATTGCGCAACAATCAATAAAGTCATTTTTTTATTTCCCCGCAAAATGGTAAGTGGAGGGTAATAAATTAATTTCATAACCCTGCAGCATGCACTTTATATACTAATGAGGACACAAAACGAAGAGATTGTTTTTCAATAGTCTTGTTTATCTTCCTTTTTTTTTTTTTTTTGCTCAAGTGCTACTTATACCACTACTGACTGTACACTTGCTGTCCCTGTTTCCATAGTAACTGTGCCAGTACAGGGCACAAAATCAAGCTAATGTGGTGCATGAGAACACATGCCCTCCCTGCTATTTCTTACCATAATAAGGTGCTTCCAAGAAAGAAAGAAAAAACTTGTTTCCTGGAAAATCTATAAAAAATTAAATAAAGTAAATGTGTATATAAAAAAATAATTAAGAAAATAAATTCCTGAAGAGATAAAACCTAATAAAGTCTTAATAATAATAATAATAAAGGGTGTTGTAATTATTGTTATTATTATTACTACTATCTTTTTAGTAGTAGTAGTAGTAGTAGAAATAATAATAATAATAAAAATGATTCATTCATTCATTCATTTTCTTTTTGGCTTAGTCCCTTTATTAATTAGGGGCCGCCACAGCGGAACCCAACACTGGGAAACACCCATACACTCTTGCATTCACACACATACACTACGGCCAATTTTGCTTATTCAGTTCACCTATACCACATAAAACCCACGCAAGTATGGGGAGAACATACAAACTTCACACAGAAATGCCAACTGACCCAGCCAGGGCTCGAAAAAGCGACCTTCTTGCTGTGAGCCAATCGTGCTACCCACTGCGCCACCATGATGCCCAATAATAATAATAATAATAATAATAATAATAATAACAAATTTTGTGAGTTTAGAATATTTTCTCTCCCTATAATCATTGTATTAATATTAACTTTGACCACACAATCATTCTCATCATGATCATAATGAAGAAAATACTTATTTTTCTCTACAAATTTGTATTATTTTTTATTAGTAGTATTAACCCTTATGGTTATTTTAAACTAAAATTATATTTCATTTAAGTACAAAAGTGACACAGTTATGCTATCGGTTTGTAATGTCATGTAATATAATACAAGTCCTCTGTAATGCCTTGAAATGCAGTTTTGTTGCATGTTGTAATTTCAACTAAAACATGAAGCCAGGGTAGGATCTAAAAAAGAAGAAAAAAAAAAAAAAGCCAATAGTTTTTGTTAATATCACATGTCTATCAGTCAAAGTTGAGCTAAAGCACATCTGGCTCAGACAACCACAGTCTATAATAGCAATGCTGAGTCTTTATAACAATATAGCATTCAGTGTAATTCAAATGGGCCTGATATGTTTTGTCCATGTCGACTCCCATATGATCTGATCTGTGCTGTATATCTGCATCTCAGATTGGAATGTGTGCAGTATATGCTGCTGCGGTGGTTCAGCAGACTCATGTGGTTTCCAAAAGTAATAAAACCCTCATTTATCAAATGTAGGTAACACTTTATAATATAAATGCACACTATGAGTCATGTATTAAAGGTGCAGTAGGTGATTGTCTTCAGAGACATTTTTTGTTGTGCTGGTTGAAAGTCTCTTTACATTACAATAGTAATGATTAAACTAAATGATCTAAATGTATTTATATGTATTTTTATATTCTGGGTATATCATAAAGTTCATTCGTTCATTTTATTTTTTGGCTTAGTCCCTTTATTAATCAGGGGTCGCCACAGCGGAATTAACCGCCAACTTATCCAGCATATGTTTATGCAGCGGATGCCCTTCCAGCTGCAACTCAACATTGAGAAACATCCATACACACTCATTCACACACATACACTACAGCCAATTCAGCTTGTTCAGTTCACCTATAGCGCATATCTTTGGACTGTGGGGGAAACCGGAGCACCTGGAGGAAACCCACACGAACACGGGGAGAACATGCAAACTCCACACAGAAATGCCAACTGACCCAGACGGGACTCGAACCAGTGCGCCACTGTGCTGCCCAAGCTAAAAAAACTTTCATCCAATTAAATATTGTCGGGCGGACAATTCCCATAATTCTGATAAGTAGACCAAACTGTCTGTCAACAAAAGTAGATTTGGCCAAGCACTAAGCATACAGTAGCTGCTTTAGGACAAAGCACATGAGAGAGTGAGATCAGCGATGATGAAATCGCATGAAATATTGCACATTATGACAAGTTTTGCTTGCGACACAACTGAAAACGTGCTAGATATAATACAGTTTTTCGTTCGGAATTGTAGTATTATAAAGTACTGTAAAGTTTTCTAACTGGCGAATGACATGAACTAGTGGGTTGTCTGCTGTCATCTTTAAGGCGCACACATTCGTGTTTCAGGGACTGTGTTTCAAAGATATTATGCTAACCGGTTAGTATTGTGGCAGATCACCTACTGCATCTTTAAGCATTAGTAAATAGTTGGTTGATCATGTGTTACACATTAACTCTACATTAATAGACATTAGTAAGCAGTTTCAGCTAAAAATTCCGTATTCTTGACTTAAAAGCACTTATGTAATGTGTTAATGATTGTATTTTTATACTTTGTAAATAATAAATTTTTCATTACTAAATTAAGTATTGAACACGTCATCATGTTTCTCAGAAAACATATTTCTAAAGGTGCTGTTGACTTGAAATTTTCCCCGGATGTTGGTGACAACCTTAGAAATCCATATATGCAAAGAAAACAAATTAAATTAGTTTACAAATTAACGTGTGCATAATAAAATGAAATGATGCAGGGAAAAAGTATAGAAAACATGAAGAAAAGGAGGTGTAGAAAGTCAGTGAAAGCTCAGACAGCAGCTGAAATCTCTCAGTAGTTTTTCAGCAACCCTCTGCCCTTCGTCATTGTAAATTAATATTAGCTGCTTCAGTCCAACATCTACATTTCCAGGATGATAAAGATGAAACCAGGGTGGACATTGATCCAAAACACAGCCAAGTAAACTCTCAATTGCTTTCAGAGAAAGAAAATCAAGCTGTAGAATGGTCCAGCCAATCCTCTGACTTGAATCCAATATACAATACAAATTAAAGACCACATTTGATAGACAAAACCCACAGAACCATCAAGATTTTTACATTCTGTTGAAATCTGTGAAAAACTCACACCCGAGCAAGTCAAGTGACTTCATTCTCCATATGAGAGGCGTCTTTAAGCTGCCATCACCAAAAAAGCATTTTATATAAAGTATTAAATACATTTCAGTAGTTCAGTACTTTCTTCTTGTGTCATTCCATTGTTATTACACACAACTAAATTTTCAGATTTTGTTTATTTATTTTAATGAATCATTTAGTTATATTGTACACAAATGAAAAATATATTGTGATATGAAATCATAAATATTGTTATTATAAAGTGTTCTCAAAGTTTTGAATGCCTGTGTCATATAAATAAATAGTGAATAAGTGAAAAAGTGAATAAACTCACTTTACTATAAGGTTACATTAGTTAATGCATTTACTAAAATGAACTAAAAATGAACAATACCTTTACAGCATTTATTAATCAGAGTTCAGCATTTACTTTTTAACATGTACATTTATTCATTCATTCATTCATTCATTTTCATTTCGGCTTAGTCCCTTTATTAATCTGGGGTCGCCACAGCGGAATGAACCGCCAACTTATCCAGCATATGTTTTACGCAGCGGATGCCCTTCCAGCTGCAACCCATCTCTGGGAAACATCCATACACACCCATTCACACTCATACACTACGGACAATTTTAGCTTACCCAATTCACCTATACCGCATGTCTTTGGACTTGTGGGGGAAACCGGAGCACCCGGAGGAAACCCACGCCAACACAGGGAGAATATGCAAACTCCACACAGAAACGCCAACTGGCGAGGCAGCGACCAGCGACCTTCTTGCTGTGAGGCGAACGTGCTACCCACTGCGCCACTGTGAGGCCCCATGTACATTTATTAAAATCTAAATTGTTGCTTGGTAACGTTAGTTAATGCACTTTGAGGTAACATGAACTAACAATGAACAACTTTATTACCATTAACTAACATTAACAAAGGTCATTAAATGTTGTAATAAATATATTGTTCATTGTTAGTAAAGACAATAACTATTAGGCCTACAACCATATTGCAAAGTGTTACCAATAAGCTATCAAGTGTATCTTAAAGGTGCAGTAGGTGATTATCTTCAGAATTTTTTTGCTGCGCTGGTTAAAGTAAATGATCAAAATGTATTTATATGTATTTTTATATTCTGGGTAAGGCATAAGACTAAAAAATGTTTGTCCAATGAAAAATTGTCGGGCCAACCAATAACTCAATTACGACAGGCAACTCAAACTGTCTGTCAACAAATTTAAATGTGTATTTCTGTGCAGCTTCTTTACGCAGATAGATACGTCATTTGCATGGCCACCAACAGCTGACAGAGAGAGACATCAGGCAAACTCTGCATCGACCTGAACTTCTTTCTGAAAGACCAATGTGGCCTAATATCCATGAAAAGAAAGAATGTTTTTGAAAGGGCTTCTGTCAAAAATTGCAGAATTAAAACTTTTCTAAATCCTAAAGCAACATCTGAATTACTTTTGCACACTGGAGGGAAATGACGCTATGCAGTTCAAAACCACAATCAGAAGGGTGACACCGTGGCTGAAGTATTACTTTTAGACAGGTATGTTTTAAAACTATTTTAGCCATGCAAAGCTTATATAGATTGTGTTCTTTTTTATGAATGGGTTTATATGTACGGTGTGTTTCAGCCACTGAAAACATCCGGCAAAATATTCACTTCATGGAGTACTTTTTACAGCATCAATAATATAGTCAGTTAAAAAGACCTAAGCATTCATTTAGTTGTTCAAGTGTAAAAGGAGATGAAAACAAGCGATGTACGAGGATCAGCGAGCACAATTGAAAATGAAAAGTAAGTCTCTCGTTGTCTTGGTAATGTAAGTGTAATGTAAAACGACGGCAAGATATTTTAGTTTTTAGCACTCCTTTTTTTTTTTTATCTGATTTTTATTTAGTTGAATAACGAAACATAAGTAAATAGCACTCTTCCGACTAACCAGCTTTTCTGAGGTGAAGTTTCATTTATATTCATTCGTTCATGTTTGAACAGTGACAACTTGTGACACGCTCCCACTCTAACGGTACTTTGAATATTCGGTCTGAAATAGCGTGTAGTTATGACCTCAAAACAACGTTAGCACTATTTCATTGACTGTGAACAATGTTGTATTTTGTTGTATATGATTTCACTATTTAGAATCTGCAAACAATGCTTTTCTGAAATTATATTATTAAGGAGAAAGTCAGAATGTGCAAATATAAAAACAGCTTTACCCCAATGCCAGTTTTGGGTAAATATAATTCCTGCACCTGCTGGCCTGTCAACAACTACGCTGGACAAAGTGTGTGTCTCCATAGAGTTTTCTACAACCCAGGCTCATTCTTAAAACGTACCTGTGGTTTTTGTTTTCTCGAATCCATCAGAGGCTGCTGTGTACGCTTTTTGATATCTCAAATTTTTCTCGCGAGTGCCTGCCGTTCTCGCGTTAACCCACCAGAGGCCGCTGTTGACTGACTGTTTGACTGACTGAACGTCTGACTGACCGATCGACTGTCCTACCCTCCTCCTTCCTTAAACCCAACCAATTTTATTGATTAACCCGCCCACCCACTTCCCTAAACCCAACCAACAATTTTCAAAAGCAATCCAGAAAAAAGAAAAGCCCTCGTCTGATTTTTACCACATTCTCACCCGGTTATTTACTTGTTAATTTTATTTTTTGGATTCTGTTTTTGTCTTACCTGCTTTCTGAAAACGTTCTTCACCGAACTCGAACCCCGTCTTCGTGGTCAACTCCTCTCTGTGTCTCAAGTTCGCCGACGTACATGGCGAGCTAACGGGACAAACTGGTTAGAGCGGGAAAGCCGTCCATACGGAGGTAAGCGGTCAGCTGGTAAGGGCGAAAAGGAACTGCGTCATACCACTCGTAACGTTCGTTTAAAAAATGCAATGCAGCCATACGTACCTCTGGCCACATAATTCGCGACCTTCAGAAATGTGCATAGGGCTACGTTTTCAGAATGAGCCTGTCTTGGTTTTCTAACTGGTGAATGATATGATCTAGTGTCATATAAGGTTGTCTATCATCATCAGCATTAACACGTTCATGACTTAAGGAAGTGTAGCTTTGGACAGCAGGAGAGGGATGTCAATTTCTAAGCTATTATGCTAACGCTAGCATTCTAGCAGATCACCAGAATCATTATTATGATATGAATTGGTCATTAGTAGTTATAAAGTATGATTTTATTCTGCATCCATAATCCTACCCTAAATGAACTTCTACCTTACTAACTATTAATAAACCGCTAATTACTATTTTTTTAAGCTAGTAGTGGTAGTTAATGGTTTGTTAATACCATGAATTGTGACCTGAACTAAAGTGTTACCAAAGTCTTTTCCTAAAGCTTCAAGCCAAGTGAATCTAAGTGTCATAACCTTGAGTCGTTGTCATTTAATCAGCTGACAGTCTCCTGGTGAATCTCATTCGGTGCTGCAGCGAGGAAGAGACAATATGAGTCTTTCTGGTCTGGTGGTCTTTGGGGTTCAACCATCTGTCTGTGTGTGACTTAAGTCCAGCACAGATGATCAGAGAGACGCTTCTCACAGGACGTCTCACCCTCTGACCTTACTGCTCTCCTCCAGATCCGCACCGTCTGGATGAGCACGAGCCACCCAACCATTGACCGCCTCTATTCACCCACTGCACCGACTTGTTTGTTTTAGAGGAAAAATGTGTGATAAAGACAGAGAGAAACGTTGCGATAACAACAGACGTGCTCTTTGAACAAAACAAAGCTCCATTATTAACATAGGCGGCTGACAGCGGTGCAGAAGAATCAAAGCCTTTCATTTGTTCTGCCAGTCTCATTTGTGCGTATGGTCACAGATTACAGCTAAAAGACATCATAAAAACCGTAAAGGAATGGAAGAGAAGGAGACAGACGGAAAGATTATGAGTGATATTCAAGAACTATTTTGGCTAGATTTGCTGAAAGGTAAAGCTTCTTGATTAGTAGAGGACAGGGTTGGGTAATATGACAAAAACAACCCAGGTGCAAATATGTGCATTGCAAACTGTGAAATACATTGTGAAATACACAAACTGTGAACAACACCAACTGATTGTTGATCTAAAAGCACACAAGAACAAAAAAAGCACATTATGGCCGCAAAGTTTTACCATAATTTCTCATCGCTTTTTTATACCTGGTTTCTGGAACTGTCCTTAGCCAAACCTGGTTTGATCCACATGCCAAGTACAGCACCGTACAAGGTGCGCCACTGAGCAAACTGACCGCCGTCTATATGGAGATAAGTGGTGAAGTGAATGCATTTGATTACTAGTCACAGATGCGTTTAAGTTGTTTTTCTGCAATTCATTTTGTGTTGCACAAACAACCACACAAAAACAATCCTTTATCCATCGATTATATGCCCCTCTAAAAGTTTCCCACTGTAGTGTAAAAAACAACAACTGGCAGCATCATATTACCTTGCAGCATAATTTTACCCAGAAATTGCAGGTAAACATACTGTATGACGAGGCACATGTTTACGGTTTCCCAAAAATGTAGCCCCGGGCACATTTTCCCAATGAGCCTGTGTTGGACAAAAATCTAATATTATAAGTCAAGTCAAGTCAAGTCGAGTTTTATTGTCATTCCGCTACATGTGTGGACATACAGAGGAACAAAATGTTGTGTCTCACAGGACAATGGTGCTACATAAATGAATCATAAATACAAACACAACACTGGACATTAGAGCTATTTAATAAAAAAATATGCATAACTAACATATGCTATAAAATACTTAATTATACACATAAGACAAGCTATACAAGTACTTTTACACTTGACTGAACAATGTTGTGCATGATATTGTGCAAAAGAGGTATTAAAGGTGAATATTGTGCAAAAGAGGTATTTAAGGTTTAGTATTGTGCAAGAGTTATTTAAGGTTGAAGCAAGCAGTGCAACATAATTGTGGTACATTTATAGTAAACATCGGTTTCCTTACTGAGTTCTTGTAAGATGGAGTTTAGATAAAGTGTCAGGTGCATAAGAGAGAAGAGTGTTTCTACAGGTGGTTTGTCAAGCCCACTCACCTGAATGAAGCACAATTTGAAATGCACAGTGTTTCCAAGAAACATGGAGTGATTAAGAAAGTGTCTATAGTGCAAATGTGCAACCTGGTGCAAGAGTCAGAGAGATGAGAGGGTGTCTTTCTACAGGTGGTTTGTTAGGCCCACTCACCTGTATGGGACATACTCAGGAATGAATGATTTCAGAGGGGGGTAATTGGACTGGAGTTGACGGCTCTAACAGCCTGTGGGAAGAAGCTGTTGAGTTGTCTAGAAAGTATTAAATGATCATTAGATGATGCTTTCATTTGTGGCTTTCAACTGGTCCAATACAAAAATCATAATTGTGCATCATAAACATAGCAAAGTAAAGAATTTCATGATATATATATATATATCACAATATATTCAATTAGTTAATACTGACTAGATGGAAAGAGTTATTTCTTTTTAACATTTTAAAGTATATGCTCATACTCATTCAGTAGCCTATATGATTATATTTCATACTTTATGTACAACTTTTGGGCAAATGTTTGATTAAGAATGTAGAAATATAAAAGAAATATATTAATGAAATATAAAACAAAAATTTTGCAGGCCCAACATAAAATATTAATAAATAATATGCTAAATGTAAATATTGTACTTTCAAGATTGCAGTGTTTTTCACCATGCTGTTGTTCACGTTTCTGCCTGCATCCAGATCAGTCATCTAAATGTTGAAAAAGCGTTAGCATAAATAATGCAACATCACAAAATAAATGATAAAGTATAATATAAAATTTTAGACTTTTTATTTTGCCAATACAATATACAGTATATTGTCATATTGCACAGCCCTATTAGAGGACCTCTACAATGTGCTGGCATTGTTCAGCCATGCTCTGGGACTATATCAGGATGTCATCAATGCCCACAAGGACGAAATGGTGAAGGAGGCTGTAGATATCTATGTTCTATGTGTTAGCAGTATTGATCCAGATTGAACTGTCTGTGTAAGGTCAAAGCTGGACAGTGCTGAATTTTTCTAGATATTACATACAGAAGGGACAGGAGAAAAGACAAGAAATGGTGAGAACTGAGAAGAGCATTGATGGGCTAACAGAAAGACCTTCTTTAAAACATGAAGTTAATTTCTGCTTTAGATCTCTTATTCCTTCTGTCATCATGCTGTTGTTGATTCTTCAGTTGAAGGAGAGTCTCAAAGGATGAGTCTAAATCTGTTTTATCTGTCATTCGTTTACGGACGGACGCACGCACACACGCACGCACGCACGCACACTCACACACACACACAGGTTGGTTTTTGTGATTTGATTTATAAGCACTTTCCATAGACGTAATGTATATTACACAGTAAAAACCACTTATTATATGGCTTTGCCCTACCCCTACCCTTAAACACAACCCTTACAGGAAACCTGTGGCAAATTTTGTATGTGATAGACCCCATATATTGTGATTTTAACAAGTTTTAAATTACAAGGACACAAAGCATTTCCTTATAAACCACTGAAATGTTGTAGTACCTTGGCCATACCTATGTCATTATACAAATTTGTGTACTTATAAACACACACACGTACGTACGCACGCACACACACACAAACACACACACACATTAGAAGTTATACATTTGTGCTGCAGTTTTGGCATCTGGTCTAAATGATCTTTAAATTATAATGGATTTTGATTGACTGTCAAGGAATTTCATCGTACATTAGCTGGAAAAATACTGACAATTATTTTAAAAATAGAATCACCATGGCATTTTTCTGCTTCGCTGAAAGGTAATCAGTCTAAAGCAGAGTGTATTTTTTTAATTAAATAATTAAATTTAAAAAGAAATGTGTGTATAGATTTTAACTTTAAGAGTTAATTAAAAACATCTCTGTCTAATAACATTTCATTCATTCATTCGTTTTCTTTTTGGCTTAGTCCCTTTATTAATCTGGGGTCGCCACAGCGGAATGAACCACCAACTTATCCAGCATGTGTTTTACGCAGCAGATGCCCTTCCAGCTGCAACCCACAACTGACCCAGCCGGGGCTTGAACCAGCGACCTTCTTGCTGTGAGGCGATTGTGCTACTCACTGCGCCACCGTGCTGCCCCTAATAACATTTCATAAATGCTTAAATTTGTCAACATTCATTCATTTTCATTTCGGCTTAGTCCCTTTATTAATCTGGGGTCGCCACAGCGGAATGAACCGCCAACTTATCCAGCATATGTTCTACACAGCGGATGCCCTTCCAGCTGCAACCCATCTCTGGGAAACTAGTCAACATATAACTTGTAATTTATATTATTTATGGGACATTTACATTATCAGTAATCACAAACAAATTGCTTTTGTTCCCAAATTAGCCCATACTGAATGACAGATTAATTTAGGGAAAAGAGAGAGACCAAATTTACATTTGTAAACATATTGGATGTTGGTATTATTTGGCATATTTAGTTTATTATTATTGGTGTTTAACTGTTTTATTAGAAATATTTTAGCTGAATTTACAGGTGCCCCACATTTGATCAAAGAACTTAAAGGTAAACCTCAGGTAAAAAGAAAACAGCTCTTCAGTTTGACCTCTTGAGATTAATCATGATTTTCTGTAGGCTAAGCACATCACATCCTTTCACTGACTTTCATTTATTTATACTTTTCTCTTAAAGAGATATATTTCATAATCGTTTCAGGTACTATTTGGTATTTGCAGAAAGTGCCTCTGGCTGTCGAGACGAGAATAAGGTCTGCTGTGTGGGATGATAAACACTCGGTTATCTTCTTGTTTGATGTTGTTCACCCAGTGTTTGTAGTGAAATTAAAATTGCCCCAAAATCCATCTGTCCTCTGTCAATGTCTTATGTAAGACACAGTCATATTTATGTTACGTAATTTTTGAATGTTCTCTAAATCTCTTTGGAGAGAATTATGTGTCGCGTTGAAGAACAAAGCTTTTCAGAGCTTTCATAATTCCCCAATATATAATGCTGAACATAATATATACCTGTCATAGATTGTTATGTAACGCATGTTTAGCTATATTGATCTTGAGCATACTCTTTAAATAATAGAAACAGGCATGTATAGTCCAGATTATTCTGTCTTTTCTTGTATTCCTCGTCAGATTTGTGTTCTATTAGTCCTGGAAATGGTCTTTACGGACAAGGTACATGTTTTTTCATGTTTTCTCAGGAAGCCTTGGATTTTCAGAGTGTGTTGTGTGCACAGAAACACACTTATATGCTGCCAAGAAACACTTCTGTTTTTCCTTTTCATGAAATTTTGATGCTTTCACTTCTTTAGCATTTTTCAAGGTTTGGAATGCATTTCCATTTGGCTTTAGCCATCATATATACATCAATACTTAAAGAGATAGTTTACCCCAAAATTTAAATTCTGCCATCATCATTTACCTACCCTCCAATTGTTCCAATCCAAATGAGTTTTTAGTTGACCACAAAAGAAGATATTTTGAAGAATGTTGGAAAGCAGTATTTTGTTTTTTTTTTACTATGAGTGCCAGTGTCTGCTAGTAACATTCTTCAGAATATATGGTATGTGTTCAACAAAAAAAAGAAAGAATACAGGTTTAAAACCATTGAGAATGAGTAAATGGTGAGAACATTATCATTTTTGGGTGAACTATTCCACATGGAAAGAACCTATATGAGGATATATGCGCATATATGAAACCTATATGCAGTAAATATGCACATATATGTTAATATATATGCTGCATATATGCGTATATATGCACCATATAGGCAAAATTGAGGTGCATATATGTGCATATACAGGCCATATAGGTCTCCTGTATTGTTTTTTTATATCCACATATAAGCCCTATATGTACATACAAGATATGTCTCCTATATAACTCATATCTCACTTTGGCAACTGTCATGTCTAGCTCATATTTTCTATTGTCAAGGCAATAACTAAGAACTAACTAAAAAAATGCAAAAAACAAAAAAAACAAAAACTTTTAATTGGCATGTTATGGAATTTAACTATAGCAAATAAGTGAGAGCAGATGGAAAGCTATGATGTCTACACGTTTTCCTGAAACATTTACAAGGTCAATTCTTTCTTGTATCAAGATAGTGGAAAAGGAAATGTATAACAAAATGGTTTGTCTTTTTTTTTGTTCTTGTACTATATTTTATTCTTGTACTATTTGGTTGTTCTTAAGTAAATAAAAAAATACAATTTCTTTTATTTATGTTTTCTAGCAACTATGGATTTTAATAATTTTACTAATATATAGGTAAACATATAGGTGAACATATATGTGCATATATGCACACATATATATGCATATATGAACCTATATACGTACATGTATGCACATATATATATATGTACACATTTTATATGTGCGTATATGTACATATAATATATAGGAAAACGGCCAATTTTATATATGTCACATATATTTAAAATCTATATTAATACATATATGTTTATATAGGTTTTTTTCTGTATGGGATCTCTTTAAGAATACATCAGAGAAGCTCTATTTCATTTAGTTATAAAAAAAAGATGGTTTAAAGATTGTGAAATACTTCATGCACTGATATACTAAGCATTTATATGAACATGTAAATACATGCTGTGTGTTTCCTCTTAATAAAAAAAGTTGTGTCCGTGACGTAAATCGTATTAGTGTACATTTCAATGGGCTTCTGTATAAGCAAAGCATAGTGAAGGCTAAATGGCAGAAGCTAACCCTTTGACTTTGTCAGTTTATGGTTAAGGAGACAAGAGGTCATTTGTTAATGAATGTCAATGGAGGCAAAAGAACAGATGAGATGTTTCTGATTACTTTACAGCTGATTACTTTATGCATCAACAGTCCATAAGCTATTTTTCCACATTTGCCTATAAGTTTTGGATATTTTTTTTCTCTTTCTTTTTTCCTTTTTGGTTTAAACAGAAGAAAAAAAACGTAGCAGGAAGAATAATACTAGTAATAGTTATAACAATTGTCTCTAGCTTGTAATTAAATGATATTTTTTCTGTTTTACTTTCATTAACATTACTAATCAATTGAAGCTAAATGTTATGTGGGTTTGAAGGTGTTTACCATTTGGAAATTTATAACTCCTAAAGTTGGTATACACAGTGCAATTTTTGCAGTCGTACAAGCTTGTATTTTTTTGCTTCGGCAGAAGTTGTGCAAAAATTATTAATGCTTTTATGTTACCACATGAGACATACTTACGAGCGTGTGGTGTGTGTGGTTGAACGAGCTGACCTGTCAATCTAATTGTAGTTGACCAATCAGGAGGATAAACTCGTTGAACAGTACAGCTGCATGATGTGTCATCTATGACTGGGTCATCTGAGATTGTTTACAGTGGACTAGGCTTTATAATTCACACACGGCGTGACCAGGCTTACTGGTTTCACAGGACTGGAAAAGAACTTGTGTAGCAAACATTCATGGTTCGTATCACTATTAAACTTTTAAAAACAATGTACTTCTACTGCCCATGTTTTTGGTATAGAAGTTCATGCGGCTGCTTCAAAAATCACCTGGTCATAAAATTATGTTGTATATGTGTCCAAACAATTTCCACATAAACTCACTTGCGACATGTGCATGCACAAACAGTCTTCTGACCATCAAAATTCAGAGTGCATACCCACCCTAAAACTAACTCCACAAACTTTGTTCAAAATCACACACAGTTTTGTTCAAAATGACATTGCACATTTATTCTTCAATTTCACTTGAAGCAGATTGACCTTCATGTTGTAATACTTCAGCCCATTTCTCCAGCTCTAATCACAGTTTCAAAAGGCATTATTTGAGTCCAGTCATGGCCATATGAAGCAACATGCTCTCAAACTAAATGTACTTAAGGCTTTCCATTACTGACATGCACTACTCCTGTGTTCCTGGTCTTGAGCATGTGCTGAGGGAGCTCGTGAACTCCCTGAAAGGGCCCAGATTAGCAGAGCCACATCATGCTGAGTTTATCACATCGCTCCTGAGACTCCGCTGGCTCTGCTGTAAAAGGCAGATTTACTGGAGCTCGGCCCCTGGAGCTTCTTGTGTACTGACATTTTATGTACAGTACATCATGAGTTCTGTGCAGTGGTACAATGTCGAGACAGAGAGGAAGAACATTTAATAGCATCATAATGTTCAAAAACAGGCCAAAAATATGTTTTTATGAAATATTTTATTTATTCTAATTTTCTTTAAATCAATCTATTACAGCTACACGAATCTGGATCTGGATTTTGTCAATGAGAATTATTAGTTTTTGTATTGTTTAAAATAGAGATGACAGTTTTCTGACATAACATGTAACTTAATGGAGATTCTGAAAACAATGTTAAATTGCACGGTGCACGGTGGCTTAGTGGTTAGCACTGTCACCCCACAGCAAGAAGGTCGCTGGTTCGAGTCCCGGCTAGGCAAGTTGGCATTTCTGTGTGGAGTTTGCATGTTCTCCCCGTGTTCGTGTGGGTTTTCTCCGGTTGCTATGGTTTCCCCCATAGTCCAAAGACATGTGCTATAAGTGAATTGTATGAACTAAATTGGAGTGTATGGGTGCTTCCCAGTACTGGGTTGCAGCTAGAAGGGCAACCGCTGCGTAAAACATATGCTGGAATAGTTGACGGTTCATTCCGCTGTGGGAACTAAGCTGAAGTAAAATCATTGATTTTAAAAATATATTAAAAAATATTACTTGGATTTTTATTGACTCACAATGACTCATTTGCTTCATTACTAGGTGAATCTGGATTCACATTGACTAAATATAAAATTTGGCCATAACTGTGCCGCAAATAAACATCTAATTGTATGCATATTAATCATTATTAATAAGGTACTGACATTTTTAGGCATGGTGTAGAAAATTGCATTAATCAATATTAATAGCCAGTATAAAAAAACAAAAAACAAATGTACTAGCAATATTCTGCTAATAAGAAAGTAGTTGATCATAAAAATTGGGGTAACTAAATTGTTACCCATACGTTTTATATAATATAATATTAATAATAATGTTATTTATAATGTTATAACATTAATAATAATGTTATTTAGGAAATTTAACAAAAACAATTCTGTGCTTAATTGTAGACATTTTCACACAAAATAAATATGGTTGTCTAAAAAGCACAGTTCATTAAATAAAATGTATGAGACTGAACATTAGATTTACTGATGATAAATATGAAAGACAGGTAGTTGTGCACTTAAATAGCATTCAGTTTATTCGTTTCATTTATGCATGACCGACAAATCTGCATCACAGGCAGACCTGGATATATTGCTCATGAATTGTAATCAGTTACTCATTACAAATGACACAATATCCAATCTCCCATTACATTGCAATTACATATATTTCCTTCTTTATCACCAACAAGAGGCTCAACATTTTCCTTTTAAAATTCCATGTATGGATAGTTAATACATCAAAATAATAACAAATATATCTTGCTGTTAGGGTTTTCAGATAGTAACAACAGGATTAACTAATAAACCATTACACTATTATTTTAAAACATTTACATTAAATTAATTACGTATAGAAATCAGCAACATCATTAAAACCAATATTGTAAAACATGGAATTTACAGCAATCAAATATTTCATCTAAAAAAACAACAACAGAAGACTGTATTAATATGACAGTATTGATTTCACCACTCTCCGGCAAAACAACAACAAAAGGAAACATAAAGAATCACAAATGTATACGTTTATATATAAGATTTATTATGAAAAAGTAAATGTTTTAAAAGAGAAAACAAATAGGAAATCAATGAATTGTGAACAACTTACTGCCATTGTGTAATCAATATGTAAATGTTTTAACTATAAAAGTAACTGTAGTAATGAGTATTAAACAGTAGTTTACTCTAATTACAAGTAATCTGACTATGTATTTCACATTACATGTAATTCATTACTACATGGCTCTGATCGCAGGTTTAATAAATTGTTAGTGTTTAAAATGTACTCACAATTCAAACAG
Source organism: Danio choprae (assembly GCA_903798125.1). Classification (NCBI taxonomy): domain Eukaryota; kingdom Metazoa; phylum Chordata; class Actinopteri; order Cypriniformes; family Danionidae; genus Danio; species Danio choprae. The sequence continues at coordinate 1,172,181 of CAIGQW010002378.1, forward strand.
ATATATCTGATATGCTTACCCTAAATAGTTGCATGTAACCTGCATATAAAAAGACTGTTAAGAGTTATGTTAAATGCCATTTTAATTAGAGTCATGATGTGCTGTTAAGGTGCAGGTTTAACAATTAAATTCTAAGTTATTCAACATTAAATATTTTTAAAAATCAGTTCAGAAGTTAGTTTTTACCTCTGTGCTATGCTTTATTCTCTGTCTTCTGTAAACTGGCTCTGGACTGAATAGTCCTCCATTAAATAATAATAATAATAATAATAATAATAATAATAATAATAATAATAATAATAATAATAATAATAATAATAATAGGGCAGCACGATGGCGCAGTGGGTAGCACAATTGCCTCACAGCAAGAAGGTCGCTGGTTCGAGCCCCGGCTGGGTCAGTTGGCCTTTCTGTGTGGAGTTTGTATGTTCTCCCCATGTTTGCGTGGGTTTCCTCCGGGTGCTCCAGTTTCCCCCACAAGTCCAAAGACATGCAGTATATGTGTATTGGGTAAGCTAAAATGTCCGTAGTGTATGAGTGTGAATGGGTGTGTATGGATGTTTCCCAGTGATGGGTTGCAACTGGAAGCGTAAAACATATGCTGGATAAGTTGGTGGTTCATTCCGCTGTGGCGACCCCAGATTAATAAAGGGATTAAGCCGAAAAGAAAATGAATGAATGAATGAATAATAATAATAATAATAATAATAATAATAATAATAATAATAATAATAATAATAATAATAATAATAATAAAAAACAGACATGGCATAAAAACCTGTTTCTTTAACCCACTTCTGGTGTTAATTTTGGAGAGCATGTGGCCATTTTATGTCCCCCCTGCTCAAAACTATATTGGTATATTGTCCATTGTTTGTAACTGCAGTGTGACTCCTTTGAGGGAAAATGTGACCTCCGAAAAAGGTGGATATGACCTTATTTGCACAGACAATGTCTTTGAGATGAGGTGATTCTAATTGTTTCTAACTCTTTGGGCAACTTTTTGCACCCAAAACCACTTTCAAGCTCAAACTAATCCAATTAAAACTGCAGAGTGGAAACAAGCTGATCCAGGATCAGATTTTCTCAATCCAATTAAAGGTGTCTGTCCTGTCCTCAGCCAGAGGTGTGGCTGACACACAAGACAGAGCTATAAAAAGCAGCAGTCTGTTTGTTTGAGCAGTCATGACATGTCAACTTCTGCCCCTACTAATGCTGGGTGATTGGGGTGAGACTTAGAGAGAACCGAGGGGTGGAACACTTAAAAATAAATGTTCTCTTTGGCACTGATGGTTTCTCCAAGATTTTTCTTTTACATCAAGGCAAACCTTTTATTCCACAAAAGTTCTTTATAGTGGGAAAAACATTATTAGAATTTTTAAAATATCCTTCAGACTAAGGTGAAAAATTGTTTGGGGAATCAAAAATGTTCAATGAAAAACCTAAAACAAACAGACTTTTTGAAACCTTTCATTTTTGTGATTCAACATTTGCTGGAAATCCCTTAATCACAATGATTGTTTCCGTAATTACAAAACTTTATCATCACCACATAAGAGATAAGGAATTTTACCAACACAGGCTCATTGTGATTGCGAACCCCTGTATACTTCTCTGGAGAGAGCGAATTATGTTGCCAGAGCTACATATGGCTGCATTGCAACTTTAAAACGAACGATACGGGGCGGTATAATGCAGGTAATGCAAAAAGTTGTTTCCTTTTGCATTACCAGCTGACCACTTACCCCATGTGGACAGCTTTTCCGCTGTTACCAGTTTGCCCAGTGGCTCGCCACATACGTCGGTGGACTTGAGATGTAGAGCGGAGTTGACCACAACGGGGTTCGAGTCCGGCGAAGAACGATTCCAGAAAGCAGGTAAAACAAATTCAAAAGGCAAAAAAATTTAATACACAAGTAAATAACAGGGTGAGAACTTGGTAAGATCTGAAAATGTGGTAAAAATCCACCGTCAGTCAGTCAACAGTGGCCTCTGATGGGGACGTGAGAACAGCATGCATGAATGGCACTCGCCTCTGGTGGATTTGTGCAAACAAAAACTGCAAAAACATACCTCCTGGAATGTATTTTGCCCTCTCCAAAATGTATATAGGTCTATGTATCTATAATGAGCCTCATTTACTAACAATGGACAATGGATAATGCTAAAATATTTTCTTTTTAAAAATAACAAAATAATGCAAAATAATAATAATAATAAAAAACACTAACAAATGTGTACAAAATTTATAAAAATAAAAAAAAAAACAAGAGAACGGATTAGTAAATGATTTAAAATAAAACAAGGGAATCAGTTAATAAAATGCAGTTATATATTGTGGTGAAAAGCATTTTAATTTGTAATTAACTCCACAAGAATTGGACGATTATGAATTGAGTTTTTCAAATGAATGCAAAATGTCATCTTTCTGTTTTCTTTTTTTGATGAGAAAACCTTCTCAAAAGTCGGAATACAAAATACACACATATTAGTATAATAATAGTACATGTGTGGCAAGAAAAAGTGTATAATATATAGAAACACCTCCAGTGCCTCACTCTCATTTCCCAAATGATATTTACATTACTTTGTTATGACAACTGACTGATGAGGAAATGCAACTCTAATTATGATCAATGTAATAAAAAATATGTTGAAAAATATCTCCTCTTGTATTTCTGAACATGGCATGAATAATATTGCTATTAATTTGTTAAATTATGCATGCAATTAACTATATTTTTTGGAATAAACATTGGAAATTGCAGTTTGAAGTGTTCTGCGACGTGCATCAGTGGTTATTAGCTCATTTTGTCTTCAGATGAAAACTCTCATTTCGTTTTTTTATTCAGACTCTCAGCTGAAATTATAAATTATAACAATTAGCCTCACGGTTTAGAGAGGTGCTTAATTGTTGCTTAATTAACTCTCAGTGACAGAGACGTGTGTGGAATCAAAAGCACTAGCCCAGGGCAGCAGGAGTCGTGTGGGCCAGCAAACCAGCTGCTGTCTCTGAACGCTTGCCAACAGTTCCCAGACTAAAGCCTGATTTCACCACTTATACCAATGGGAATTAATTACATTCTGGAGAAAATTCCCCTAAAGATCCCTTCTTTCTGTACAATCAGGTGTAAGTTATATTACAGTTACATAAGCATTTGCATGTGTAACCCCTTTGGCTCTGACATTTCTTGCAGTGAAAGTTTATGTGTTACAGACCGCAAGGCTGCAGCCTCTAATGTGGCTCTTGAGGCTAGGAGAATGAATTTTACTCGTACAGATTTTTTACCTCTCAATACCCACTGCGCCACCATGACACCCCTTATTAACAATATCCAACATAATTCAGTGTTGTACTTTCCATAATCGGTTCAGACAAGACAATAATCATTTAAAATAACGATAAAAATGTAATAAAGCAGTCTTTTAACTAAAATATTGTGATATATTTTATTAACCTATACTTACCAGGGGAAAACAGAGAAAGAAATATGTCCCGGTGTCCATCAAACGCTGTCTGAGCTGCGATCCAGTTCCCATAATGTAATTCAAAAATGTATATAAACTGAAAAACAAACGTAACACGTGTAGTACGGAAAAATTCTGTTAAAATATACAGTCATTTTACTGTAATTGTACAGATTTTTTTACAGTGTGGGTTAGGGTTTGTAGGCCATCTAGCTCTAATCGTTATACCCAATAAGTGGGTATCCAGCTTCACCCATTGGCTCTGCAGTGAGCAGCCTCTTATTCAGGCAAGGAGAGTGAAGTTTACTTGTACTTAAATCCCAGAACTCACACTCACAGGGTGACAGTAATATTGTTACTAAGAACTGTGGTTCTACTTGTTTCATTTCCCCCTGCTCCTTTAGCATCAGTTGCTTGTGTATCACTGTACTCAGCTCAGCTCAACTTACACTCACACCTGGCATGATTAAAGGTGTGTGTTTTAATAAGAATGCTAAAGACTGCAGGCTGTAATATCAGTGACTTATGTGACACTTTAGACCAGGGGACTGAGGTTTACTCATACAGTGACTTATTAGCTGAAGTCTATTACACCTGGATGGTCATGCAACCAATATAAATCCTCTGGTTCTATTTAGTCTTCTGTATGACCAGCATTTCTTGTGGTCTCTTCCTCTTCCTATTTAATTTTACTAGGACTACGCCTGCATATTTTACCACTACTCTCCTGCCTGCCTAATATGCTGGAATGTTAAAATATTGTTAATTTTTTTTATTCTCATCTGTGTAAATCTATTTTGATACAATCTATTGTAAAAGCGCTATAGAAATAAAGATGAATTGAATTGAATAAGCTGGACTACAATAATTTTCAAAAATTGTATTCCCTTCCAGGTCATGGCACCAAAGCTAATCCTCTGGTTCTATTTGCCTTGCTCCACGTCAAATTTGAACCAGCATTTCTGGCATCAACATTGATGCATTAACAAAGATGCCAAGGATCACAGCCTTTAATGTAAGAGCATCCTCTTAATATTATGGGATTGAGGTTCACTCACACAACTTAGATTAACATAGATTACACTCACTAAATCTTATTTTCATCTGGGTCATGGCACCAGAGTAAGACTCCAGTTCTACTCACTTCACTCCGAGTAACCATATTTTCAGGCAGGTGTGTTAACAAGTGCACTAAAGACTGCAGCCTTTAATGTCAGTCACTAGGGTGTCTCTTGAGGCCAGGAAAGTGAAGTTTACTCACACAGCTTCTGTTACCTGGCCTCCATTACACATGCACATTTGTCCTTTGGGGGTCAGTTCAGCAGGTTGCGTGTACTAGTTAATGGCAGTGATGTGAATATGTTTTGTGCATGTGAAAGAGCAACACAGACAGACACTAAGGGAGAGGGAAAGCACAGGCTGAATGTTTGCATGAGTGAATGTGAGATCTCCACACACCAGTCAAACTCTATCACATCAGCCGCGCTGCTCTGCAGTACAGGGCTAATTTGATATGAGCAATATTTACCCAGCACACTGCTCTCAACAGTCTTCTCTCTTTCTGCTCCCTGCCCGGCTGTACCGCTGGGTGCCCATCTGCAGATAGGGTAAGAGGATAAATACGCCCTGGATGCCTTCCAGTCACTCCCTGCATGCTTGACTAAGAACAGATTTGAGACCCGGGAAGTTATATCAGTGTGTAAAGCTGAGAACTGCATATAAGGCTGTGTCTGTGTGGATGTAATTTACATTTTCACTTGTGTTAAAGAGGTTGAATGAAATGTGGGCTTTATGTAATGCATTGACCGTATGTGTTATTTAGAGGTGACATTTGTTTACTAAAATATATTTTTGAAGCTACTAACCATGCAAATGTTTACAAGTACATTGACTATTTTTATGAAACAATCTGGAGACTTGTAAGCCAACAATACGAACAAACAAACTAGAAAAAGGTTTGCATCATAATGAGTAACCATGGAAAAGAATGACAGGAGCATAGAGAACAAGTATAAACTACAGGACAAAGAAAAGGCCTATGAAACAGAATATAACTGACAAAATATTAGTACAAATGTTTCTTAATGTGAAAATTGGCATCATAAAATGGTTTCTGAATGATCGTGTGACTCTGAATTTACTAATGGCCATTGAAAATTAAACTTTGGCATTGCAGCATGTTAGTTATTAAAAAAATTTAAATATCATGATTTTACTGTATTTTAAATCGAATTAGTGCAGTACATAGTGTATTTATAGTGTATATAAATAAATATATA
>CAIGQW010002378.1:1178327-1208269 GCA_903798125.1 Danio choprae
TGCAAATAATCCTCTTGTGGAAAACAGGAAGTCCATTCTTTGTGTAAATAAAATCTCAGCCTCTATTCATGAAGGATTATTAGCAAGGTGAATAAAGCCTAAACTGTGTAAATTATGAGTGGGTGTAGGTTGGGGACAAACAACACATTTAACAGGAAGCAGATTACGACAATCATATGGTAAAAAAAAATTATAATAGAAAGAATACATTAAAAATCAATATCTAAAATTTATTTTAAATATATGTAAAAATATACAAATTTGGTAAAAAATTCTAAACGTAAGTATTTAAAAGCAAATATTTTAAAATTTTAATATATTCCTCAAATTTCTCTCTCTCTATATATAAACATATATTTAACATTATTTAAACAATTGATTGGCAATAAAATGTGAATTATTGGTTTGTTATAGTTAAAGTGGGATAGTATATAGAGGAATTATTGGGGAGTAACAGTTATTGGGGTTATAATTATAATTATTTTTTCTTTTTTTGTTTTACATTATGGCTGCAATCATTGCTTGTATTTTTTCCTACTTTCTTCCACTCAGTGACATGCTAAATATTGTCTTTCTCTTTCAGTTCCATATTTCCACCTGTTTTTCTCTCAAATTGCCTGCTTTCTCTCTCTCTCTGTTCTGGTCTATTGTGTCACGTGGCTCATCAAGCCTTGTGACTGGCCGGTTCCTCTGCAGCTCTACTCTCTACATTTATGTTGGGAACACAAACAGAAGCAGCAATGAACAGATGGAGAAAGAGAGAGATTTGTAGCTATTTTTTGAGGTTGCACACTGTACCAGCACACATCTTTTTCCTCATAGCTGATGCATGTTCTTGGAAACATTAAACTGTTGAGAACACTTTATCTGGGGAACAAATGTCACCCTGTCCTTCAACGTCACATTACCAGATCGAGTGGCTCGGCTGGTGGCTTTCCTTTCAGGGCTTTTAATATCTTCCTGGATTAATTGTCTGCACTTTGTCTCGTCACACTTATTCAGTGCATCCCTATAGTATGTCTTGATAATCACAGGACTGAAAGGTCAACATGCCTGCAGCTTAGCCTGACTTTTAGTATTACATGAGAAAAATACTAACTGCTTATCAAAAATATTGATGCTGTTTAATTAGCCTTAAAAGGACCAGCAACCATTCCAGTGCTAGTTAGGCTTGTGTGACAGCAAGAATATGATTATCATGCAATATATTGCAGTATTGAAAGCAATGTGATTATTTTATTTTATTTATTTTTTTATTTAATTTATTTTGTTTGTTTTCATATCATTTTATTTTATTTATTTATTTATTTATTTATTTTTATATCGTTTTATTTAATTTAGTTTTTAATTTATTTAGTTTTATTTAATTTAGTTTTTAATTTATTTTGTTTTCATTTATTTCATTTTATTTTGATCAGTTTTTAATTTATTTAGTTTTGTTTTGTTTCCATTTTATTTTATTTTATTTTATTTTATTTTATTTTAGTAAGAGTATCTAGCATCTAGGCTGAAAGAAAACATTTAAAAGAAAACACACATATATTTGGAAAAAAAATTATATTTACATTCTTAAAAATAATACTAAATCATATTAAATGGTTATAAACCTGTTCAATTAATAAAATCTATATCTACACTGCAAAGAAATATTGGTTGCCGTAATTTTTTAAGCTGAATCAAATTAACCTTATGAGTCATTTGAACTTTTATTAAATTAAACTGACTTAAAACAAGTTCATTCATTCATTCTCTTTTCAGCTTAATCCCTTTATTAATCTGGGGTCGCCACAGTGGAATGAACCACCAACTTATCCAGCATATGTTTTACACAGCGGATGCCCTTCCAGCTGCAACCTAGTGCTGGGAAACATCCATACACTGTCATTTACACACATACACTACGGACAATTTAGCTTACCCAATTCACCTGTGGTGCATGTCTTTGGACTGTGAGGGAAATCAGAGCAATTTTGCCACCGCAAAAAAAAATCGCCACCGCGCCGCCAAGTTGGAATATGATTAACTTATTTTAATAAGTTACAATTAGCTAAAAACATATGTTGTCATGACTTATTGATCATATACTTTTTACACTGTTAAACTGCTTCAGAATTACTACAGCCACGGTGACTCTTTCGTTTTCTGTTTTATCAATCGAAATGAAATCTGGGTAAAAATTTAAGATAAATAATAAACATCTTAAGTTATATTAATATTTTTAATAAATAGGAAAACGGCCATGTAGGCTGCATTAAATGAAATGACAAAAAGTTCAGCTAAAATAAAAATTCTGTCATTTACTCACCTTCAACTCATTTCAAACCTGTATGGCGTTTTTTTCTTTCTTTTGCACACATGCAATAAATAAATACATGAGAAAGAATGTTGGGAAATAACCATTGACTTAAAAATTGTCTTATAGGTTTAAAACCAACACGAGGGTGAGTAAATGCCATTTTTGTAGAGTTTGTGGAGTTTTTCCAATGTCAAATTCTTAAATATTTCCCTTTTATCCTCACTCTTTTCGAGTATTTGCCAATGTCCTTGTATCTTTGTGTAGAGTGCATCAGAGTGAGTGAGCGAGTTGGTGAAGAGCTGGAGACCTTGAACATTCAGGCCCCTAAAGGCCTCCTTAATTGATTTGCCTCAGCACTTTTCATGCTTCAGTGCTTCTCTCAGGGAGGCGCCTTTTCATACTTACAGATAAATACAAGCTAACCAGAAACAACCTGATGTCAGTTTTATACTTTCATGACAAGCAATGAAACGAGGAAACACAGGTCATGGGGTCTGTTTTCTGGGTGTTTAAGGTTGCTTGGCGGTGTTTAGGTAACACGATTACATTGGGTGGGATGAGATTGAATGAGACAGTCTAATAAATTATACAACCAGTCTGCAAATAGAAATTCCTCCAGAAATCAAATTGTTTTCCGTGCAGTCACCATCAAATCAAATAAAACAAATATCAAAGGCAATTAAATCTGGCATTTATAACATCCATTGACCACGCACCAACTTCCCATTGCAGAAATAAAGTCATCAATTACCATAATGTGACACGATGTTAGATTAGATCATTTCATTAGAAGCTGAGAAATTGTTAGTTTAATAGATTCAGGCCATTCACTGAATGTTTAATTTTTGTACAGAAATGAATGAGCATTATTGTTTTGTAGGCTCCTATAATGGAACATCTCGGGGGAACGTAAAAGTCCCTTTGATGCATTTATAATGAGCACATAATGTTTTGATGATACGAGTAAACCAAAACGTATGTAATATTCATGCTGTTTGCACTCCTATTCATCAGCTTGTTCAGGTCCAGTTATTGATAGATTTGCCTCATCTTCTAAATTGTCTGTTGTCATTGGTGACGTGGTTGTCATGGCAATAGTGTAAGAGCAGCAAATTATCCGGAGAAATCACTGTCAGAAATCACACCGTCTAATGTCCCCAAAATAACCTTTTGTATTAATGAGGCACATACATTTTAATGGCTTTCCGGCCCCCCATGGAGGAATGTCACGAAACGCTAAATTAAAAGTGCAACGTGCGCATTTTATACAAGTCAACAGGCACATACTGCTGCTGCTGCTTTAGTCTCAAGGTGAAAAATGCTTCCCTGTTGATGACATCTTGAATTAAAGTGGGTGGTGTGGTGGTTATCTAGATGAAATCTGTATCAGAGGCGATGGAGTTGAATAGAGTATGTGATGAGACTGACAAGCCTGTGGCCATGCGGCTCTGTGTGTCTCGCGTCCCTTAATCTGATTTCTGACTGTGCTTGAATCATGTTGTTTTTCTGCTCACACTCCTATAACCTCAAGTTCCCTTCTATAAGAAAGAGCTACATCAGATATTGTCTTGCATTCAGGCCTGTCAAATTAGCATGTTAATTTAGTGAGGCTGTAAAAAAAACATAATGCCTTAATTAAATTAATTAAATTAATCATACCCTCTGACACAAGGGTGAAATCCTGAGGGAAAGGAATTCAAGTGCAATTAAAACTTGAAGTGTTCATGGTAATATAAACAGTGTTGGGTAAGTTACTTTAAAAAAGTAATTGATTACAAATTACTGATTACTGCTGGAAAATTGTAATCTGATTACATTACTAATTACTTCATGTAAAAAGTAATCAGATTACTAATTACTTTACTTTGAAGTTACTTTTAAAACATGAAATATACCTATAAAATCTTTAATTTTAAGTAATTTAATATTCACTGAAAAACGGCTGATCACAGCAGCTTGACATATTCAAAAGACTTAAGGAGTTCTCCCAAAACTTAAAAATCTCTCATCATTCATTTTTTCCAAACATGTTTGTCTTTTTTTTTAACACAAAAGAAGACATTTAGAAGAAAACTGGATACCTGTAACCATTGACATCTATAGTATGAAAAAGCACTGCAGTGTTTGGGTGTTTTGTGTTTGTCTAAGGTAATTAGTCTACCTAAATGTTTATAATCCAAAGTATGAAGCTGGGGCCTCACAGTGGCACAGTGGGTAGCACGATTGCCTCACAGCAAGAAGGTCGCTGGTTCAAGCCTCAGCTGGGTGGTTGGCACATTCTGTGTGGAGTTTGCATGTTCTCCCTGTGTTGGTGTGGGTTTCCTCCGGGTGTTCCGGTTTTACCCACAGTCCAAAGACATGCTATAGGTTAATTGGTTAAGCTAAATTGTCAGAAGAGTATGTATCTGTGTAAATGAGTGTGTATGGATGTTTCCCAGTAATGGGTTGCAGCTGGAAGGGCATCCGCTGCTTAAACATATACTGGATAAGTTGGTGGTTCATTCCGCTGTGGCGACCCCAGATTAATAAAGGGACTAAGCCGAAATGAAAATTAATGAATGAGTATGAAGCTGACTGGTCAGTTCTTGTCACGTGAGAGACTGGACATAGACTGCATTTCACAGCAATATTTTTGTTTTTCCGTTCAATAAAATCAAAGTAATGTCTGTATTTCCACTTGAAGAAGTCACCACTCTCATCAGCAGCTATTTCAGCTCGCGTTCTCTCCAGCGATTTAAAAGCGCATGCTTATTAACTGACGTTGCAGTGGAAAACGTGATTATAAAGAAGCATTTTTTTTTTTTACAAAAACTAACGTAACGTAAGTAACGCAATTACATTGACTTTAGTAACTGTAATCAAATTACATAAATTTAAAATGTAATTCGTTGTAATTCTGTGATCTCAAAAATGTAATACAGTAAAGCGTTACAGAGGAACGCGTTACACCCAACTCTGAATATAAGTGTGGAATGAATGGGTTAAATTTCACAAAATAAAACACTTTAGGCTGCTTTACATGGTTATTACTAAATTTTGAACATGTGAAATCCTGTCGCACATCACTGCAGAAACTGGAAGAATAAAACAAGATGCGATCCAATGATGCGACACTGATAAAAAGGAGTGATTGCTCTGAATTTTACTTTTCTGTACAGAGAGCTCACATTTTGATCTATTGGTCTCATGCATTCACTTGATGTGAATTTGCAGGTGAGATTGCACCAGGCTTGAACTTTGTAATGCAGCGACATGCTAAACTTTTTTTAGATTGTGTTTTCTCTCTGATGCATTTGTGTGTGTATAAATGTGTATCAATGAGGGTGTGGTGATGAAGTAATGCAAACAGCAATGTAAAGACTAATCCAAACAAGCTTAATACAATGTACAGGCAGAGGTCGGGGCAGGCAGCAAACAATCATAATCAAGAGACTGTCAAAGAATAAAAACAAGGAAACAAGAAACATGAGGAAAGACTACACCAAAACTATATTCCACAATGAACATGTGTGAGTGTGGTGTTAATATAAGGTGTATGTAATGTGCAGCTGTGCGTATGTCAATTGTCTCAGCTGTGAGTTGCAAAACACAATGGGAGGTGTAGTCCAGGTGAATGGCTGGTGGAGTATAGCTCAAGTGCCCTCTAGTGAGTTTGTGGGCCACTCTAGCTAATAATCGCAACAGAATGGAAGTCTATAGGGTAAAAAGTGCAGTGTGACTCCGCCCTAAAGTGTACAGACTCCACCTTTTTCTGTAAATAGGGCTCATTTGCATTTAAAGGACTCACACAAAATATGGGATGTCACACCAATATAGGGCAAATTTGACAAGCTACAATATAAGAAATTTTCTGTGATGTATTTTTAGATAAAATTCATAGACACATTCAGAGAGACCAGAGATTTATATTGTGTTTTGTTAAAGAGGCATAATATGTCCATGCTTAATCTTCAATCAAAGTTTGAGCATTTGTATTTGTGTTTGAAATGGTGGTACAGTTGATGTCAGTTTGAAGGCTTTAGCCACAATATACTTACCACACCAGTCTTACCGTTAGTTTGCTATGAGAGAATGACATGCAAAAAGAAAGCATCACTCCTTACTCAATATTTATTTACTTGGAAGTACATCAGCATGCTAAAATTAAAGGCTTAGCAACTTCTGGTTCACCCAGACTTTAAAGTAACCCAAGTTCAATAAAGGGTATTTCAAACGCGTTCTACTTCAAAGCTAGTATTATTTATCTTTCTTTAAAACCTACTGTGAAAGTTACTAGCAATTTCTTAGTGCACATCGTTTCTGCAGCATTTTTGTCCACATGGAGTTTATCCTGGAATGAAGGTCATATCAGAGGACACTTGCTCTGACAGAAGACAGCGAGATCTGCCTCAGTGGACAGAAGCCACTGTCGATCCTGCTTCACCCTTACCTCCGTCTCCATTAGGGTCACGGGATCAGTCTGATTCTGACGTTTTCCTGTCGCAGAGAGCCTTTCCAATGCATGTGTCTAATCCCTGAAGTCCCCTTTGAACAGTTATGTAGGGCAGCCTGTTATCTCCAAATACAAGGGACAACACTCACCATAAATCTGTTTAATAGACTGAGCCAGTAACTTCCCTTGCTCAGAGACAGGCCTGATGAATTGTCGGCCGCTCTCTCCTCTGCTCATTTACTATATTTGAGTCTTAAAGGGCTCAGATGATCTCCGTCTTGCTAAGCTGTCATCAAAATGCTCAGAATTTCATTTATTCAATAGAGACTAGAGCTAGTTGAAGACTATGTCAAGTTATTTAGCTAGTTGTCACACTGAGAAAATGACAGAAGAATTATTCCTCACTAATATTTATTTGGTACTATATTTACATTTTTAAATTATACACACATGTATGTTTAGGAGTGGTTTTGTATATTGATTGCATTATCTGCTTATTTGTATGCATGTATTAATTAATTGTAACATTTTGTATTTTATTATTGTTAATTCTAAAACACAAAAAAACACAAATGAATCTGAAACTTCTCACATTTCATAAAACTTTTATAAATGGAATTTGTAATTCATATTGCAAAAAATATAGTACAGTGTTATTGCAACAATTTTACAATTATTTTAAAACATATATTAATAAAAAAAATATATTTGTGGACCTTGCAGCATTTTTGAATTGGTAATAAACAATAAAATGTTTAATAATTATAAAATAAATATTAATCATTATTACTCCTAGTCCTACTACTGTCATGGCCACACAAAGGAGACAAAGCAGGAATTACTTCAAGGGTTTTTGTACGATGCAACAACAGCGGAGAGGTGAAACAGGTGAGTGGTGTAGCGGAGGAGAAGCTAGCTCACACACAGATCATGAGGTGAGTTCAGTTCTTCGGCAAACACCAGTATAACAAATGTCACTTCCCTGAATCAGGCGCTTTGCATACACAGAAGGATAAGGACATCCACGGAGGAGCACAGAAGAAATCGGCACAGCAAGATGAAGAATTGTGAAGGAGAACCATCCGACTTTGATTCCAGCTGGTGAGTGAATGACAGAGGTGAGTATATATAGTAGGTGGGTGATTGTAGGTGCAGGTATGAGTGATTAGTAGTCTGGTGAGGGTTCACGGGTGTGGTGTGTGGTGGATGGTGACTGAGAGTGGTGACTGTGACTGATAGAACAATCAGAGGGCAGTGACAACTACTACTACTACTACTAATAATAATAATTAATATTTTATTATTTTTATTATTATTATTATTATTATTACTGGGTGGTATGCTGGATAAGTTGGTGGTTCATTCCGCTGTGGCAACCCCTGATTAATAAAGGGACTAAGAAAATAAAATGAATGAATGACTGAATTATTATTATTATTATTATCAGTTTGAATTTAGCTGAAACCAACATTTTATCCATCACAAGGTTAAAATTAGTACAGCTTTGTTTTTATTTTAATTCTTTATTTGACAGAGAAAATGGACAATCAAAAAACTGCTCCAGAATTAGCTACATAGCTCAATTTCATCTGCAGTCCCTGGGCAGGAAATACAAATACAAGTTACATATATATAAAAAAACAACAACACAATACCATAATAAAATGAATTACGTCAATATTTAAATTATAACCCCCCACTTAATGGTAACATAATGGTAAATTATTTCAATTATTAACAACTCTCAGATTAACAGAACGACCACTATCATTTCCAAGTGGCAACAATGGTGAAACTGAACCTGAGATTAGTCAAAGATGTAAAAAGTGTAAAACAAGCCATGGCTTTGTTTGGGTAAAATTGACATTTACACTTAACATTTACAAATTACAGTTACATTTGTGGGGCGAAGAGGTGGCGCAATGGGTAGCACAATCGCCTCACGGCAAGAAGGTCGCTGGTTCAAGCTCTGGCTGGGTCAGTTGGTATTTCTGTGTGGAGTTTGCATGCTCTCCCCGTGTTTGCGTGGGTTTTCTCCAGGTGCTCTGGTTTCCCCCACAATTCCAAAGGCATGCGCTACAGGTAAATTGGGTAAGCTAAATTGTCCGTAGTGTATGTATGTGTGTGAATGAATGAATGAGTGTGTGTATGAATGAGTATGGATGTTTCCCAGTGATGGGTTGCAGCTGGAAGGGCATCCGCTGTGTAAAATGTGTGCTGGATAAGTTGGCGGTTCATTCCGCTGTGGCGACCCCAGATTAATAAAGGGACTTAGCCGAAAAGAAAATGAATGAATGAATAAGTTACATTTGTTCAGGGCTGTTTCTGTGGTGCGAATTGTTTTGCCACTTCAGGTAGCTGAGGGTCACAGTAATGGGAAAGGGATCAGTCAAACTCCCCTGGCTAAACTTACACATGCTCTACAAATCCCACAATCACTTGTGCTACAACAATCCTTTTGCTGCCAGACACCAGTGTTGGGTAAGCTACTAAGAAAGTAATCAGTTACTAATTACATCATTCAAATTGTATTTAAATGACATTTTTAATTACTGTGTCTAAAAAGTAACTCAGTTACTTAATAAGAACTTAAATTTAAACACATTAATGCACTACATATAAATCTCAATAATAGACAATAGAAATATAAGCATGTCCAATCTACTTGATCAATCAATAACTCTTAATTGTTTCATCCAGAATTTTTGATTTTATGTACAATATTTAAACAAGTACATTATAAGTAACTGTAATTAAATTACCTGAAAATGAAAAGTAATCTCTTACTTTATGTTTTCTGCCGAAAAGTAATCTACAGTAATTACTGTAACTATTTACTTTGTAATTAATTACACCCAACACTGCCAGACACAATACAAAAATGTACAATATTTCCAATGCATCTCCTTGCAAAATGCATAACTGTGTGTTTGTGTGTGCGTGCAACAGAAGAAAGAAACACATAATGGTTTGGAGAAGGAGGGTGGGTAAATGATGTCAGAATTTTCCATTTTGAGTGAACTATCCCTTTAATAATTGATTTTGTTTATCCCTCTGTAAAGAGGATTTCCAGTTGTTAGCATAATGACATTTATAAAACCATATGTGACTTTTTAGACGTGACATTGATGACAGGGAGATTTATTTAACAAGCCAGCTCATTTGAGACTGAATTCTTAGCTAAAGTGAGGGCTTGTGAGGAAAATAAATCTGCTGGATTTTAAAACAGACACAATCCATCATTGCAATGTATGGTTTGTAATTTCCTGTGTTAGGTCTTATCAGGGCTGCTAATCTCTTTTTTTTTATTTTAGTTTAGGGTGTGAGAGGGAATGACACCATCTAGTGTACACAAAACACTTGAGCATCACAATTTTAATCCACATTTTTATTTCTTGGAACAAATGAAGCAATTGTAATTGTGGTTTTTATTTAATCTCAAGTTTAATGTATTTGCATTTATTTACTTTACTCTTACTATTTTACTTTAATACTTACTTTATTACTTATATTAAGCATTGCTTCCCTAGCTGTGCATCTGTGGGTTAGATGTTATCCTAATGAATTTAGACTAAATATATTTTAGACATGTAGAGTGGATATTTAATCTTAATTCATGTTATTATAGTTAACTAAAACAAATAAAACAAATCATTTATGTTAAATGAAATCAAATGATTGTCATGAAATGTTCTCTATTGGCATGAAATACTCCATGAAGAACCTTTAACATCCAGGAACCTTTCCATTCAACAAAAGTTCTTTAGATTATAAAAATTAACCCCTTTTAACCCCTAAACTGTCACTCCATTTTTTAAAATCACGTTTGAAAATGATATATGAAATATGCATATAGACAGTGTCAAGATAAGTTCAGGTTTAGACCACTTTTTAAAATATGTACTGAAAAATGATGACCGTTAAGAGTGTACAAAGCATTTTTTACTTTAAATGATAATTATATATAAAAAGGTCATATGCCCACAAAGGTCATATGGCTTTACAAAAAACAAGTACATAATAATGAATAAAACCCACAATATTATAGCCACAATGCTGAATTATTGAATGATTGATTTATTCATTCATTTAAGGACTGTTGTTTGATTTAGTTTAATCCATGATTTTTTTTTTTTTTTACATATTTTTTATTCACATCCCTAAATATCATCTTTAACTTACAAACAAACGAGTCTGTTAGCGCATGTTAATAATAGATGCTGTAGATCTAAACCGTCTGAATGCGTAATCCATTCATGGCCATTCATAAGTGTAGAAAACATATATATTACATTAATTCATATAGTCTGATGAATACATATTTGTACTAGAAAATGTGTACAATATGTTGTCCAAGAGCTTAGTTCTTGCTGGAGGGCTGTGAAATTGACTTCTTGTAGCTCCAGAATGCTTTGGTCACCTGACATTTTACAACAGACATTTAGTGATCGGCTGAAAACAACCTATTAGCAGAAAACGGCTGATTTTTAATCATTTACTCTCTGGAGACCCTGCGTCAGCTGAGCAGCCGCCATTAAGATGAATGAGAACGCCAACAGATAGGTTTCTCTGTGTTATTATAGACCTTCCTGCTCCAAAATCTACTCTAATTTCCCTCTTCCTGGCATTACAGAGAGCACCATTAGCCACCGGTTATGTTGTATGAGAAGTCATTACAAGCCTTCCATTATTATTAGTCACTGAGACTAATTGAATGTCCATGTAAATGTGAACATCATACAGCTCTCACTGTCTAACGACCCTCCTGAGCTCCGACGTCCAGCACTTTGCAGAAGAATCAGGACGCAGCCAGAATTAGATCGGCGGCCCCCATGGGTAACACACTGTGAGAAAGAACCCGCTGTCCTCTACTGCCTGACGTGGCATGTCTCAGTGTCCTCTCAAAGACCTGAGCGCCAGCCGTGATCAGAATATAAAGGGATATTAGCACAGTGACTTTGTAGCGGTATGCTAAAATTCAGACTCATTGCCAGGGGAATGTGTGTGTGTGCATTGGTTTGAGAGTGTGGGTGGTTAAGTGGTTGGTGCAATAGCTTGTTTTCAGCAGTTTCTTAATCAAATATGTGATCAACAGATTCAATTGAGGTTTGGCGGCTAGTTCCTTCAGAGAGGGTGAAAGTTATTATTGTGAAGTCTGCTGATTTAGTGACCTTAACTGAAAGGAGGTAGTATAGCTGATGATGATGATTCTGGTCACAAATTGGAGGCAGTGGCGTGAGATCAGGAAGGGTATGACGTGGGTTTCCTTTGGCTGATTGAAAACCAAATGTGCTGCCACACTCTGGGTCATCTGCAAAGGCTTTGGGTCCATGTATGTCCACGCTAAGCAGATTTCGTTCAGTTAAAAATGAACTCTAAGGCAATTGCTGTTAAAGCGGTTCAATTGAATAAATATAAACGCTGCTGTCTGAACCTTGCTATGCACAAGACAAGCAGAAAATATAGGCCTCTGTCCACTTTCAGACAAGTCTTTATGTGGTCCTACTGAAATATGAACACAACATTACCCCAAATGTTTTATTTTATTTTTAAGTGTTTATTAATAATGTTAATGTTTATTAATTTATTTCAATATTAAAAGTCTAATATATGTTTATAAATAAATACTTTTCAATATTACAAGCAATTAAATTACAATTAAATGCCATTTGTTGAATAAAAAACAACAAAACAGCACAATTGCATTCTTTTTTCCCCAAATGAAGTAGGACATTTGCCTCACAGTGACGTCACTAGCTCCACGGAGTGCATTGTGTCTGACATTGCAAGTCAGACACTCGCAGTTTCAGCTTGCATAATCAAGGCTGCATCCAGATACTATTGGAGAAATTTACATTTGTAAAAACTGTAAGAATAAGATTTATCATATAAACATAACTATGTTTGTTTCTAGGATTCTCCAAGAGATAAATGATTTCACAGCAAAACAAATAGATCATCAATATTTCTCATTATAAAATGACGTAACCTAGACAAACACAAGCTTTTGGACAGTTAACCAAGATCCAAATGAATATGCACCCGTCTGGCACCATCTGCTGGAGAAACATCGAGTTACCAAGCCAAATAAAAAAATAGAGGCTTAAAATAAAATAAAATAAAATTAAATTAAATTAAATTAAATAAAAAATTAAATAGTAGGCCAAAAATTCTAAAGTTCACATGCCAATATCAATTTGGTGGCTTGATGATAGTAAATAGGACTTAAAATGTTCCTCTTCGACAGTTACAGGCAATGTATGCGAGAAATTTTAAGAGTTTATTTAGCCTTAAGACTTTTTTCATCCTGACTCAAGGCTACTTAAGGTTTTAGCCATTAAGTTTGCCTAGTTACATTTTACTCTGTAAACTAAGTCTTGCGAGTGAGTTGCTTAACCAATCATATTGGGTCATATTATACCAAACAGATACTCACGTCAGACGCTTGGCGGTGCGGTTCTTTGCCTACTATGTAAGACAATGACGCGATAGATTGAATTAAACAAATAACGCTGAATGACGTAATTATGTATTTGCTAAAACATAAAAAAAATAACCAAACAACCCGGTTTTAATGCATGCCATCGTTCGTCATCGATGAAGTGGGGCTTTATTGACTAATACGCCTGCATGTGAAGCTGGTGGACGACGACCCTACCTGCACTGTAGGTAAAGACCTTCCAAGTTAGTTTACTTCGCTACCTTTTAAGTACCTTTTAAAGTACCAAAACGTTTTTGCAAAACTTGAAGTAGCATGTAGGCCTACCGTGGATATGAATCAATCACGGTGTTAATCAAACTAGCCTAGCATGTATTGGAACATGAAAGTGTTGCGTAGATTCTAACGTTATGCAGTTCTAAAACGGTATTTTGAGAAGTTTTTTGTGGTTGTAAATGTAAATGTTACATCGAGTGTAATTAGAGCTTTACATTTACTGCCCTCTTCAGCTCTGACTGCATCATTGCAGATGAAAGTTGCGAAGAAGAAAACAATTTAGAGTAAAATATGTCTTTCTTGTAAAGGCAACGTTAATAGTTTATGCTGGTTTGTTTTTAGAATGGGCAAAATTTCATACCACAATAGAAAGACATCCTGCCAAAACTAGTACATCATTCTTATAGACATCTCTTTAGTCTTTAACTCTGCACAATGTTTTGTTTTATTTAGCATGTATAGAGAGTATATATTATTTGTTGCAGGCTTGACTCAACTATCACAGAGATAACTGCAATCAACATTAAAATATCTTCAACTTCAGATGGATCAAACATTTGACAGGTAACATGTTTCATATCATTAAGTTAAATGTCTGGTGTTTCTAATAGAATTCTTATAATATTCAGTTACCAATACAATTGTGCATAAACAGTGTTTGCACAGTGTTTACATTCATTTGTGCTAGTAAAACACTTTAATTACCTAAAATAAAATCATTTTTATCCTTTTTGAAGAAAAGTAGTAACTTTGATGCTGTAATTCTTCAGAAATTTAGAAGATGGGTTTCATGAAATGTAGTTACTTTTCTGACACAAACATTATTTAACAAGGCATTAATCACAGTTTGTTATATGTTAGCTCCCGTTTTCTTTCATAATTAAAAAAAAATTTGTTTAATGTGGCAGATGAAAAAAACATAAACCATGATGTCAAAACATTGTGGTTTGTGTTTGTTATGCTACTCATGCCTTTCAGTGTTGATGTAAAACATTAAATAGGATGTTTCTTACATTCAAATGTGTTTCACAGACAATAACTCATTCTCTGTTGCAATATGGTAACAAAAATAAACCTGACAGAATTGTAAAACATATTTATACAAATAAATAGGGATAATTTAAGTTTATTAAAACAAATATCATAAAAAAATATATTATTTAAAGCAGAGCCAACTCAGAGATTTAAAAAGTGCTTAGATGCATCTCAGATTCTTGAGATATTTATTTGCTCACTTTTAATCACTTCAGTTTTAATAAATGTTTGTACACTCTGAAATATGCTGGCTTGTTGTAAAAATATTTAAGGGTTGGGTCAAATATTTAACCACTGTGTTAAAAATTGTAATTTAAATGTAACTGAAAAAATTAACCCAATGTTAGGTTTGTCCATTTTTTGACCCAAGGTGACGACCCAACATTTTTTGGAGTGTGTTATTATAATTCATCACTAGGTGGCAGCAAACGATAAGATTGACTGCAGGTTTAGTCATAAAATGGCGTTAGGATACACATTCATACAAAGACACAACCATATGTTAATTATAGTCACCATAGTAATTTGTTAAGCAGATGACAGGCACAGTGTGCATGTTAGTAATTGTGGCGCACTTGGTTGGGAGTCAGTTCTTTCATTTGATGATTTGCAAGCGTGCACAGTGTGTGATAAATGTTCACTCGGGTCATTCTCAGGAAATGCCATTTGTGTGCTATGAATCACCCCTGATGAAATCAACAGCAAATGAACTCAGTCACATCATTGAATAGATCTGACTCTGTTTAATGTGTAATATGAAAGAAATGTTCACATATTTGACAATATCTCTAAATGTTTGTATTTCATAGAAATGATGTGTCTGTCACTATTATATTTCAATGTGTTCAACAGAGAAACTATTAAATTGGTAACACTATACAACCATGTTCCATTAATTTACGTACTATACTTACTGTACCGTACTGCATTTATTAATTATACTTCAACATTTACTAATGCCTTATTAAATAACAAAGTTGAGTTTGTTAACATTAGTTCATTCACTGTGAGTCAACATGAACTAACAATGAACTCCTCATTAACTAACAAATGTTAACATTTCATTAAATGAACAAACACTGAAACAACTTAATATTAACTAACATAAACTAAGAGGACATTATTGTTAAGTCTAAACCATACATTATAATATTCATTCATTCATTTTCATTTTGGCTTAGTCCCTTTATTAATCTGGGGTCACCACAGCGGAATGAGCTGCCAACTTATCCAGCATATGTTGTACACAGTGGATGCCCTTCCAGCTGTAACCCATTACTGGGAAACATCCACACACTCTCATTCACACACATACACTACGGACAATTTAGCTTACCCAATTCACCTATAGCGCATGTCTTTGGACTTGTGGGGGAAACCGGAGCACCCGGAGGAAACCCACGCCAACACAGGGAGAACATGCAAACTCCACACAGAAACGCCAACTGACCCAGCCGAGGCTCGAACCAGCGACCTTCTTGCTGTGAGGCAAACGTGCTACCCACTGCGCCACCGTGAGGCCCTACATTATAATATACATAATATAATACCTATCATAACTTTATCTCAGAAAATACAGAATTTTCTCTGTTACTCTTTTTTTCAGAATTTGCACACTTTAAAATAGTTTTGATCTTACCTACATCACACTACGGACATCATTAGTATTTTATTAGTATTCACTACTGACATTATTAGCTATATGTAGTCACTGACTTTAAAATGAGTCAATTTCTTGAGCAAGAAAATAGGTTTTAAAGAGGAAATGTCATATTTTTTCAAAAGCAAAACAGCATCTTAAGGAATGGTTAGCATACTTTCCTTGATTTTTTTTAAGTCATAGCTTTAAAAAGTTCATTTCGACTAATAAATATTTGAAAATATATGTGAAATAAACATTTTGTGTTAACATACTGCAGGTTAAATATGAAATTACAAGACGTTATTATGCAATAAAAAGTTGACATTATTTGTACTTTTAATGTCACAATAAATTTTTGCATATCTCACAATTATGACATTCAGAAATATACATTTTTCTATTTATTTCATGACTTTAATAAATTACTTTTGACATTTTCTTTAATATAAATTGTAGCTTTTTTATCTTATAGTTATGTTTGTACGACATCCTTTTGTGTTTTTTTACAATATGTCTTAAAGCAGCTAATAATTTTCACTTTGTGTGTCAAAAGTTCATTTCAGTTTTGTTCATCTATGTTCTGTTGTTTTAGCTCTATTTACTGCATTTTATAAGTTATTTACTAAAAAGCACTTTGGCCAATTAATGTTGTTATCGATGTGCTATTCAAATAACAAACATAAACATATTTTTATCTTTTGTCCTTTTGGGCTTCTAATCACAATTATGACTCACGTTATTTCATATTTTGAAATTCTATTTCATACATTTTATTTATTCCACATTTGACTTTAAATTATTGACTTGCTTTATGATAAATTCTCAGTATAATATTCAATTATTTTTTATCATAGTTATGTATATTGTATATGATTTCTTATACTTAGCATCTCATTTTATTTATGTTATAACTATGAAATAATCGAATCAGCACAAAACCTTATTTACTGGTATAGAACAAGAGTTTTCTCCTTTAATGAATAGCATATGTCAGATAAACACTGACATATGCTATGTCCCCCCCCCCCCCCCCCTATAAGGAGTGAATTCATATTTTGACTGCCTTTAATTATTTTACCTCTGGGATGTAAAAAAGGCTATAGGACAGTGCTGCACTATAAGGGTTCACGGGGAGGTGGGTGAATTCACCTCCATACACCAGGATTGTTTATTATTTTAAGACATGCCTGAACATAACCGAATGCTCATAGCTTATCTAAAGGGGTCGGGAAGTGCATTTTGTGTCTCATCTACTCAACAAACACACAATTAGTCAGATAATACAAACAAAAGCATAACAAAACAGTCAAATGAAAAATCAATTCACATAAGCAGTCTAAATAATGAAATAAAGCACCATATGTTCAATCCATAGCATAAAACCTGGCAGTGCATAAGAATGCATCTCATCAATAGGGCTATACGCTATTTTAATCAAGGAATCAAACTAACAGAGAACAAAAAAAATCATAAAAGGAGTTCGTGTTTTACTGTGTTTTCATAATGAAAGTAAAAAAAGGATGAACAGCTGCTGCCATTCTGGGAAATAACTAAAGTCAATGTTGTATCGCACACGACAGCAGCTTTATTGTAAGTTGTGAATTTCATCATGTATTTTGCTTCTCTTGATTTGCTTCATAATAACTGCGGTCGATATAGACCTCATGTGGTCACAGTGTTTAAGCTTACTGAAATGACATTAGTATACATTGTGTGCTCTACAAAGCCTTCAAATCCAACTGAAATGATTCTAATGTGGTTAGCAGTGTTGTCTCAAATTATGGCTGCCTACCAATTTATGACTTTGTATCATCTATGAAGTAGAAAAGGGGTCGTCGACCTAAAAATCAAAACTCTGCCATTATTTTCTTACAGTCTATGTTATTGTCCACATAAACAAAATGAACAAATGAGAACAATGAAAAATGTAGTTAATTTACTGTGTGACTTTATTCTTTGGTGTATTATTATTTTTAATTTTATTTTAAAATATTTTATAGATTTTTTTGTACTGCCAGTACCTTCTGACTTTCATTGACTATACGTACTTAAATATGTAAATATGTGCTGCATACTTTCCTTACAATTACAAAAAAAAACACAAAAATGGCAGCGGTGAAGAAAGCATCTTATTGTAGAGGATTTGTTTGCACCAGTGTTCCAATTCAGCTTACCAGTACAGCCATGTCATGTTTATTTATATGTGACCCAGGACCTTATGTTGCAGAGGTATATTTTTGGCAATAGCCAAATATACATTGTATGGGTCAAATCTGTTATTTTTTTCTTTTATGCCAAAAATCATTAGGCGAAGATCAACTTTCATTAAGATATTTTGTAATTTTCCTACTCTGAATATATCAAAGCCAAAAGTTTTGATTATGCATTGCTACACACTTCATTTAGACAACTTTAAAGTTGATTGTCTCAGTATTAAATATTTAAAACTGTCAGATTTTACATTTTCAAATAAGTGGATCTCAACCAAATATTGTCCTATTATAAGATAGTCCAAATCGCAATTTTAAAAACTTGACAATTACCGTGCTGTAGTTTTGTGGTCGAGGGTCACATATAGAATTTTACAATATTACAAATGAAAATCAGTGTTGCTTTCATTCAGAATTACTATACTTCAGGTATTACTATAAAGTAAAGGGCTTTTAATTTTGATTGATGGCACAGATTAAATTAACTGTAGATTTAAGATGTGAAATAGGCAGAGCTTTAGAGTCACGTACCAGGACTGATTGTGTTTAAAATAACAGTACTAGTTTGTTCTTTAATTTTTACAAAACGTACATTTAATTAAACTTATAATCAGAAACAGAAGATAGAGTGATCTCATTAGATTATTTTGTTATGCCCATCTTGTAACATTTCAAAAATTGTTGTTGACTCATTAGCTGTTTAATGAATTGAGTAAAATAACTCATTTAAATAATACAAATAGTTGCCGTTATCTGCAAAAATAGAAATTTTGCATTTAATTTTATTAGTGCATTTATATGTGTATCATGTTCAGAAAGCTGTAAGTTATGAAGGTAAATGTAGAAAAAAAAGTACAATTCACCCTATATTGTTTACTGCACCCTAATGCTGTTCCAGCCCTGTATGGCTTTGTTTTTTACTGAAATACAGCAGAAGATATTTTGGTGAATGCTTTAACTGTGCTTGTCTATTCACTTAATGAGTCCAAAACAACATTGCCTTTCATTACAGTCCAAAAATGATTTAGAAGTACCTTTTTTATGTCTCCCATGCAGAAGGGAAAAAAAGTCTTGTATGTTTGGAATGACATGAGGACAAGTACACGAGGAAATACTTTTAATTTTTGCATGAACTATCCCTTTAAACCAGCTTTAATTGACTGCAGTCTCAACATTGCATTTTCATGAGCTGGTGGTTTTCTGGTTCTTGAGCAAGACTCCTGTAGTTAACTTCAGTTTGCTCTGGGGAATTGGTCTTGAGGAAGCGTACTGTAACATAAAAGTGCTAAAAATGACTACTTAGCGAAGAGCGTTTGTGTGCAAATGCTGCATATTGGTTTGTGTGTGTGAAGAGAGAGTTTGGGTATTAGTTAGTCAGTCTTTCAGACGAGCATGTCTCCTTCACAGAGCCCTAGATGGAGGACTGTAAGATCTCAGTCTCACTTTGCAGTGCATCTGCCCAGACTGTTTGGGTTGGTATGACGTTTATTTAACAGGATTACAGATAACAGCACATGTGGTGATGGCGCTTGGACACTCTTCTCTTACACTTGGATATTAATCCTCTGTGTGCTTTGGGAACCTGATTGTATCAGATAGTCCAGCAGGGCTTTAGTCTGTCAGGGTAACCTCAGGTTAGACCTGTTATGATGCGCATTCGTTACCTTAAACCATTTTCTATTTTTGAAACTAATTCCAAATGCGCAGTCAGATTTCTCTCATGTTTTTTTCATGAGAGAAACCTATCCCCCTTTTAAACATTTGAACACTCTTCCCACCTCGTTTATTTTGCTTCATTTTATTCAGTTATTCATTTTTTTGTACATCCCTCCATCTCTCTGTCCTTCACACCTTCTTGGTTTAATATATTCATTTCATGAAGCCTAAACCTAGCCTTTCAAACAGGCAGCCATTTTATGTCTTATCACGAATGGGCCACAAAGGCCCAGGCAGGACTAGCACCATTAGCATTAGCATAGCACAGAAATGCCTTAACATGACTGACATCTTCTCTAAAGCGTCATTGCTTTGATTGACAGATCACCTGACCAGGTGGACCCAAAGATAGTAAAATTCCTTATGTGGCAGTCTTGCATGAAAATGGGGAAAAGGTTTGCTGTTTGAAGTGCCATTTTAAAGGAGATTCCTAATACATTACTTTACTTTGATCTATCCGTCTCTCCCAAAATTGTCTTGTTTTGACCGTCTTGTTTTTTTTCTTCTTCAATAAATAATTGTATGTAAATGAGTATACAAAATAAGATGGAATCTTCTGAACTCAAATGCAATCAGAAAAAAACAACTAACGGATTGTGGTTCATTAGACAGCCATAATATATTTATTGGTGCTTCCAATGAACTCAGATGGTTGACAAGGAAAGACTTGTTTGCTGAACTGTGCTTAAACAAGCACCGAAGAAACATTTGATTTAAAGCTAGATCAACAAACTATATTCAGAGATTAATAGCAGTAAATATAACGCATTATGTTTTGACAGTTGAGATTCTTGCTTGATGGTCAGGTAGTCACCGAATGTTTACACTCACTGGAGTGATTCATTGTCATATAGAGCAAAAATAAATAAATAATTTTCAAACAACAGTCAGTGATTTAATGGGTCTGTTTTATTTCCCACACTCACTCTCCAAGTGCTCAGTGTTGTTGGCCTCTGTCTGACCTTTGGGTTTGAACCTCGGTCAAAAAATTATATGTTTTATGAACTTCTCGCTGAGCACCGTGTTTTTAGGAATGTGTGGTTTTGCTGACGTCTTGCATCCCGAAAAGCTTTCAAAATGTCGTTTTACTGATTGGGGATCATGTGTTTGATTAGGGCATCCATAAATCAGTCTGTTTGTCACACAGTAAGAATGTGACCCGATCCAGATGTGCCTCTGTCACTAACTTTCCCTGTATCTCGCTCTCTAAAACACTTACTTTACTGCAGCATCTTGACAGAGCAAACAGAATATAAACACACTTCCAAACACTGAAAATTAATTCACGTCTTCACATAAACCTTTTTTGGCCTGGTCGGCGGTTTATTTTCTCTGAAGGTTTGAGAGGTCGTCATTTCAGAGGTCCCGCGGGAGGTCGTGGTTTTTCGCGCTTGTATATTCTAGGTAAAAAAATAACAAGTTTCATGAATATCCGAAATGTCGCTTATAACAGTTTTAGGTTATATAAAAAGTTGTGTGTATTTTAATTTGTATATTTATTTTCTTTATTTAGTTTAAAGGCCAGCTCTAGTTTCAATTGCAGGCTAGGCTACTTGTTGTTGTTGTTGGTATCGTACTTGAATGAAATTCCCCGTTGTGAAAAGGACTAATGTTTCTAATTAGCTAAATCCCAATTGGCGAAATCATATTTCTTATTACAGCGCAAAATCTGTTATCAACAGTTAGAATTCTGTAACTTGTTGGTCCACATGTGTTTGGTTTGAATTTATATAGAAACATATCAAACAAGCCTTTGAGCGATTGGCTCATTTATCCTGAAGTTGTGAAGCATCTCTAAAGTTCAGGTGTATCTCGGTGTCCATTCTTAGCAGGCCTTTATATTGTACTTATCACTGACATAATCTCCATGCACACCCCACTCTCCTCCGAGTATAACACACATGCTGTGCGCTGGCATTTGAACAGCTGCGATCCATATTCCTCTGTCTCCATATTTCAGTCAGCTGTCGAGGTTGTGTAAGGAGAGCTCTCGCCTTCTGTTGAAACCGCGCTATGAACTCATAAACAGTTTAATCATGCATAACTAGTCAATTGTTTGAATTTCACTAAACTGTTTTCAATCCAATTTTGTTTCTGTTTTTGAACAGAAAAAGAGTCTTTCGTCTATTTTTAAAGAAATCACTTCGACACCGACATGTTTGAACAACCTTCCATTGATACATTTGTGTTATTCTGTAGTTGTTTAAGTATCATGAAAATAGAAAGAATGCGGTAGTAATGGTTGATTGTGTTTTATAGTTCTAATTAACGTAGACGTGATTTTCTTTTGAGTTTTAATATAAGTGCATTACAAACATAAAATCGAAAAAATCGCCAATAGATGTCGCCGTCGTCTAGTTACGAATGTTCCCAAGCTGTATGTCTAAAATGTTTCTACACACTGATTTACGATCAATTAACAGTATGGTTATCAGGTAATCCTCTTAAGTCGACCAATTATTACGAAATAAATTATGTGGATAAATTTTAAGTAGCCCAGATAATGCCACATATTTTAGCTCAAGTGCTGACGTGTTGTCGGATTAAGTTATTGATATATTTTAGCCGCTCATATTATTTCACTACAAGGCCCAATATAATTTCTAACACGCCAATTGTTTTTATTATTAAAGACAATACAGCTTTCAATTACTCAAATTGTCAACTTCATTTATGGCTTCTGAATTAAAGATATTTAACTTTAGAAAATCAATTTCAGTAACACAATTGATCTCATTTTCTTTATTACACAAAAATATATCATTTCCACAATTTCTGACAAATAACTCTTATTAACTCTTTAAAAGAAATGCAGGCGAGCTACACGGTAAACTCAAACATGCTGAAATGAATAGAAAAGAAAATACAAAAATGATATTGCTGGATGGAAGCGTAATAAGTAATACAAAAAAATATTTTGCTCTATCCGATGACGTATATGCTGTTGTTGTAGTGTCACATTTTAGTTTCTTTAAATAATTTAGAGGTTTCTGATAAGTTCTGTGTTCAAGAAATGGTCTTCAAAGCGCGTTGTGACGTTTCATGATGAGACCTGTATGAGCAGAGAAAAGACAAAAATGGGGAAAAATGAGTCAAAATGTTCTTCAACAAATGACACAAGTGATATCTTTCCCTCGATGCAAATGATTGATTTTCTCCTGATGAGACGTTAAATAGGCAACTTCAAGCAATTAACAAGCCACTTAAAAGTATTTAAGATTACTGACGAAACTGTGTGTTTCAATGTGCCATTACTATTTAAATGTTAGGGAAAGGATTTATGACTATTTGAATGTTATAAATAATCCAGAACGGATTATATCTATTGGAGAAATGTTAAGTAAAGCAAGTTGTAACTGCGACTCTGACATAAGTGTGAAGTGAAACGGTGTGCTTTTGCAATTATAGGAGTTTGATTAAATCAAAATCAGTGCATGGAAATTAAAATGACTAATTTACCTGTCATGGATGACTGGGAACGGTGATCTTGATGCAAGTGTTGGAGATTCAATTCTCTGAACATTCTCTTGATCTAAACACATTTCAAAAGATAAATGAACAGCTTGCACTTCAAAACAAACTTTAATGTTGTTTAAAAACAAAGTGAAAAGTCAATATGTTGAAAATCACTATTCTAATTACTATTCAATATTGAATACCAACCATTATGTTTGGGACTGAAACTGTCGGATGAGTTGTCGCTATCTAGACAAGGAGATCCAGAGGCAGACGATGGTTTCTTTTCGGGGTTCGTAACGGGACTGTGGTTTGGAAAGTTACTGTTTTGACTCAAAAGTGAACGCACACCCATCAGAGAATTAGCACTGAGGAAAGCGGCGCTCGCCCAGTTGTGTAGTTTCCCAATCTGGCAAGTATAAATTCCGTTTGTGGAGAGAAAAGCCGGATGGGTTGAGGGTGAGGCCCTGAGGCCTGCAGGCGTCGACGGGACACTGAGTTTCTGCATGTTATCGGGACTTGTTGCCGTCTCCGCCAAAGACCAGATTTTAGGTTTGCTGTTTCCAGGCCTTTGACACACTGGTCCAGGAGACACCTCACCAACGCTTTTGACCACATTCTGTTCTCTATTACCACTCGACATAGGACTGTCCGTGTTTTTAAGTGCTGGGGAGGATAATATCCGCGGTGTTTCCACGTTTTCTCTTTCGTGCGGGTTATCCGTGGTTTCCTTGTTTTGGTCCACCCTGGGCTCCTCAGACTTGTCCATATCGATGGTCTCCAGATCGATTTCTTCCTCGTCGTCATTTTTGTCCGCATCATCCTCGTTGTCGCTGTCGAAAATTCGTCCGTCTCTGTCCTCGGCACTGCGACCCCAGGTCACTTTATTCTCCTTCTTGAGTCTCCGGCGCGCGTTGGCGAACCAGGTGGACACCTGCGTAAGGGTCATCTTAGTGATGATGGCCAGCATGATCTTCTCACCTTTGGTGGGGTAGGGGTTCTTTTTATGTTCCTGCAACCATGCTTTCAGTGTGCTGGTGGTTTCTCTGGTAGCGCTCTTGGCCCGGGCCGGATCGCCGTACTGATACTGGCCGTATGGATAGAAACCGGGCGCAGCGTGCACTGCAAATCCTGGAGGATGAGCCCCGGGGTTATCCTTCAACTCATACTGCGACCCCTGGGGATTAGAAAAATTAATTATCAGTAGGTTTTTAAACATGCACAAAAAAAGGGTAATGAGATCGTCATTGCTTGTTTTTGGTATTATTTTGAAAAGTGTTAAAGTAGTATTTCAACACGAGAAGCAAACTGTTGCAGAAAACTTCTAGCAGTAGTTTATGTTAAAAAAGCAATGGAACTCTAAATATTAATTGTGAAGAACTATAATTTCAAAATATGTCGTTTAATAATTGTTATTCGATAATTACAGTGCCAAGATAGAGATGTTTTCAAAAGTTAGAGAATTAAAAAAATATCTTAAAAATAAATGCAATAATTAGGTCTCGTGGTTTTCTTTTGTGTATACAGAACTGTGTTTGTGTGTGAAAGTAAAAAAAAAGTTAAATTACAATTTGTTGTTTTTAATTAAACTATTCGTTTTTAAATGCATAATACAATTCCGATCATTTCTAGCGTTCGCATTAATGTTTTATCCTTTCGAAACGCTGCCAAAGAACATATTTAAGATATATCTGATTAAGATAAAAAAAAATGACATTTAATGGTAAATGTAACGTTTAAAGTTTCATTCATCTTTTCAAAATATTATACAAATATTCACCCCTGTGAAATATTTAAAAATATAAAAGTGTCTTACCATCTGAGAGAGCAGGGCCAGCTCGGCACTGTTGTACGGTAAGAAGGCGCTATAATTTTGCACCGTCCATGGATTCGCGTACATGCCGAGCATTGGCGTGATAGCAGCCGCTGCAGTCGCGGGATTTGCGCTGTTGTCCGAGCTTCCCTCGCGTGGAGAGGACGGCATTACACCCGTGCGCTCCGCTCCGTACACCTCTTGGGAGGCGTTTAGGAACTGTGGGTAACCCAGCTGGGGGAACGACATGTCCAACTCCCGAGGAACTCTGTCGGAGATTTACAAGAGAGAAGGGCAATCCACTTTCAATCACAGCAATAACTCTCGCTCGGTGCAGAAGCGCGGTCTCGTCAGGACGAACGTCTAGTGATGCGTCTACCCTCTGGACCTCTCACAATTTGAAGTTGACGGCTTGATTGGCATGATACTTAAGCGCGAGGCCCCTCCTATCCGGGGCCACGCGATAAGTAGGCTGCAGTGTGTGTTATTGTGTGTTTGTGTGGCAGTGTAAACGAAGTGCTTAGTTACATATACGTCTTGTTCTCGTAAACGTGTGGAATATGACAACAAATATCGAAATATTTAACATAAAATATATAGATTTAAATTGTACATTTTTAACAGCAGTGGCACTGGACATTATCGTATTTGTACATTTCTGAACTTTCTTCATGTTAAAATAAATTAATTTAGGATGAATTAATTTAATTAATAAAGATTATAACATAAATTAACGAGACAAATTTGATGCAGTAATGCTATAGTAAAGTGAAGTAGGCTAGTTAACTATTGTTGTAAACACACGAATTAACAAATTAATAAAATACAGTTTATCATATTTTAAAGAATGAAAAAGAAATAAAAGAATTAGACTTACTTTTGCAAAAATAAAATAATGAAATGCCGTTTAAATACTGTTTAACAGTGTTGATGTTTTATAAAAGTTTGTTTTGTTAAAAGTACAAATTAATTGAATTAAGTAGCTAATAATTAAAAGGTTGTGAATTAAGTGAAATTTTACGTTAATAAACATACTGTTAAATTTGTTAGTATAGTAAAATTATGTAATTTAGTTACACATATCAGTATGGAATGCTTGCATCATCCCAAACAGTCTGTGCATTTAACTGAAATATACTAAATACTAAGTTTGCCGTATCTTGATATAATAACTATCTCCAGTATATGCATATTTTAAGACTGAATTTAGTAAAGTGTTATTTAAAAAGGATAGAGAATGCTTTTATGTACAGTGTGTTTATTAAAGTTTACCACTCTTTATCTACGATTAAATGCACTGACATTTATTGATTGCGCAATGTCATAGCCTATCTATCTCCAGTCAATATTTCATGTTTTATTTAACGCGCATGCGGCTCAGGAGTTTGTATGTATGAGCGGCTTCAACGTCTGGTAGTGTGGAGTCGTGAAGAAGGCAATAATCGAGCGTAATTGTGATTTGATGGAGCAGAGAGAATCATCATCATCGCTCCCCTCCCTCTCACAGCGCCCCAGCGCGCGCGCACACACACACACACACACACACACACACAAGCGTTCACACGGCGTGCCAGAGAGGGTCTCAGTAATGTCCAACAGGGAAACAAACGATCCCGTTTATGGTAATTTGCACATTAGCATCACACAGGTTGTCCCGTGATAAGGTGACAGGTTAATGAAATGCTCCATTCAGAGGAGCCATTTGATCCCTCTGAGAGGTTGTGATAAGGAGCCAACCAGAGAAGCCTGCAATTAAAATCACAGCCTATCTCTCCATCCCAGTATATTTTCTCTCTCCTCCTCTCATCCACGGCTGGTAATGAGGGCTAACACCCCTGTCTGCGCTAATCCTCCCCCTGGGTGCACCTTGCTATCAGATGTTAGCTTTGTAATTATTTATCCAAAAAAGTCATAATTTCATGCTTGAGTAGCAAATGAGTTTGGCGAGCTGGTTAGGCAATTCTCTTCGTGTCCTGCGAAGCGGAGAGCGGGATTTAATGATTTAATTACAGCAGTTAGTCCTCCATTTGGCGCTAAGGAGTTTCACGTTTTAAAATGGCTATGGAATCACCTGCTATCGACGATCTCTGATGTTATATCCACGTTTCCGCTAATATCAATATTAAACATCTGTTTATCAAAGGTGATCTGCATGCATAATACCAAAACCAGAAAGACCACACTTCTGCAATAGGACCATTTTTGGTTTAATTCAAATTTTAATTAAGTTCTTAGAACTACTTTATATTAATAGGAAAGAGTTCTAAGAACTATTTTTTTATATTAGCGTGAAAAGCATTTTATGAGTCTCAAGAACCATTTTCTACAACTGTTGGATTAAAAGGTTCCATGGATGATAAGGGTTCTTTATG
The DNA here is from genome assembly GCA_903798125.1 of Danio choprae. NCBI lineage: Eukaryota > Metazoa > Chordata > Actinopteri > Cypriniformes > Danionidae > Danio > Danio choprae. Next base: position 1,206,015 of record CAIGQW010002378.1, read on the forward strand.
GAACTGTTAATGCAACAAAAACAAAAAACAACTTTATATTGTAATTCTGATTGTATTTTGCCCTCAAGATTTTCCTATGGGGTTTATAACGGGTTGTACATTTAGAAATGAAGGTTTAAATAACTTATAGGATATTGTAAATTTTGTTCAGTAGTGTAAATTCACACCATCGTAAAGAAATAGTTTACCCAAAAAATAAAAATGTTCTTACTATTTACTCAAATCCAAGTGGTTGTAAACTTTTATGAAATTCGTTCTTCTGTTGAACACAAAACAAGGTATACTAAAAGAATGCATACATATAGTACATTCATAGTAATAACACACAACAGGTTTTTGATGGTTTTTTCCCCATTTTTATTAGTATATCTTCCTATGTGTTCAGCAGATGAAAGAAACTCAAACAGGTTCGAAACAAGTGGAGGGTCATTTTAATTTTTGTGTGAACTATTCTTTTAAGTACAGTTTAGAAACATAAAAATAAACACAAACAAATTTTGAGTTTTCACCATGAGTCTGTGTAATTTACATAATAAAGAATAATCCGTTACTTTGACCACAAACCTTTTTTACTCTCATTTGTGTGATCATGAACTGAAAACAAGCTATTATATCTTATTATAATAACCTATTAGGAAAACCAGCAGTGAATTAGTCTTCTGGGGTTTTTACATTATGGCTGCAGCACTCTGTAAGGGCAGACTTCTACTCTTGTTTACACCAATATTCAACAGTTAATTGAATTCTTTATTTAAAGCGGTATCCAGCATGATGTACAGACTGTGTCTATGCTATTTTGTTAAAAGATGCTAAATGAAAATCCATTCTAGCACTAGTCATATCAGTTAGACTGCTTTCTATGCTTTAATCACTTTGCCTGAGTCTGGAAATGGTTTGGTTTATTGATTTCTCTTAGATTTTTTCACTATCTTCTTTGTATTTAATGATGCTACCTGTGTTGAATTTGTATATATAGTTAGAACCAAATGTACACTGCAAAGGCAGCATGGATGTGCTTCTGATGCAGCATTTAGGTGTGTGCTCTACACAGCCTGATTATTGATCCTCAGGGGTGGCATGGCTGTGGCATCTGTACACTTTGGTGCTGAGGTTAGATTTTGTGTATAAACTATATTGTTACTCTGAATTACAATCAATACAGTTAACACTTTTATTGTCTTAGATAAGTACATTACATCAAATAATCAATTTCAAAATATGATAAAATTAGCATACAATTGTTCAGAATATGAAAGTATAAAGCCGGTTTCAACTTCCATGCCAGTTTTGACACTTGATTGAAAAGACCACCAAATATTTGCTGCACTGTAATGGTCTTTTTTCTCCATTTGCATCTCCTGCCTTCACTGGCGCTGGAGCTATAATTGAAGGTTGGTCTCAGTTTACAGGCCATGAAGAAGATCAAAATGCCTCGACTCCTCGTGTACATAAAGTGTGAATTTCATAAAACGCCAGAGAAAGAGAAACCAAAACCAAAAGCCGCTACTACTTTAAAAGGGAAATGGCTTGATCAGTTTTCTGCTGACACAGAATCAAAGCGTCTTTGAAATGCTGGTGTTTTTAATTTTTTTCCCCTGTGAGCTTTTTTCACTTTTTTTTCATCTTACTGCATACATGTGAGAGCGAAACGAGCGCTTCCTAAACCTCCACCTCCAACTGTGAGCGTTGAAACAGCGCTGTTTTAATATGAAGGCTCTGACCCTGATTGTCATCTTTCACTCCATCTCCATCTGCCTCTGTATCTGATTTGATGACACGGGGGACCGGGGCTCATTTTGCAGTCCATTAACAGAGGGCAGAACTCCAGATCCCATGGGTCCTGGTGATTCCCCCCCTCCTGAATGTCCTCACCTCTCTAACCTCCCCCCTCAGTCGCTGACCTTTCTAACACTGTTGGCTAAACATTGCCTCCCTCTGTAATGAGCCATTAAACTGAATGCATTAATGACCATTTAGGTTGTGTGTGTGTGTGCGTGTTGTAAAGGATTTCACTGCAGTGGGGTTTTGTTTTTTATTGCATATACGCTGAATACCGTCATATCTGTTGTCCTTGGATTGTTGAAGTGCTTTATTGTGTTCATAATATCCAGACATTTTTTTAAATCCCTCAAGAAAGAAACAAAGGTAATCCTAATGAAGAGGAGATTAATTACCCGCATTTGTGTGATCGTGTGTGTCAGGCGAACATGAAGAAGGTGTGTGTGTGTGTGTGTGTGTGTGTGTGTGTGTGTGTG